>CM071848.1:24224511-24306890 GCA_036507275.1 Sicyos edulis
AAAACTCTGATAGATTACAACGCTTAAAACTTAAAGTTCGTCCCGAGAGAGTGTTTTTTCGATTCCTTGGCGCAAACGTTTCATGCAAAATATTCCAACCTTGCGTTATTATGTTTTCGAGCTAAGACTAAAAACTCTGATAGATTTCAGCGCTTAAAACCGAAAGTTCGTCCCAACAATGTTTTTTTCGATTCACATGCGATACGCTTTATTCAAAATATTCAAACGATGCATTACGATGTTTCGAGAGCTAAAACGAAAAACTCTGATAGATTACAACGCTTAAAACTTAAAGTTCGTCCCGAGAGTGTTTTTTTTCGATTCCTTGGCGCAAACGTTTCATGCAAAATATTCCAATCCTTTGCATTACGATGTGTTTCGGAGCTAAGACTAAAAACTCTGATAGATTTCAACGCTTAAAACCTAAAGTTCGTCCCGAGAGTGTTTTTTTCGATTCCTTGGCGCAAACGTTTCATGCAAAATATTCCAACCTAGCGCATACGATGTTTCGAGCTAAGATTTAAAAACTCTGATATAGATTTTCAGCGCTTAAAACCGAAAGTTCGTCCCAAAAGTGTTTTTTTCGATTGCTTGGCGATACGCTTCATTATGAATATTCAAACAATGCATTACGATGTTTCGAGAGCTAAAACGAAAAACTTGATAGATTACAACGCTTTAAAACTTAAAGTTCGTCCCGAGAGTGTTTTTTCGATTCCTTGGCGCAAACGTTTCATGTAAATATTCCAACCTTGCGCTATACGATGTTTCGGGAGCTAAGATTTAAAAACTCTGATAGATTTCAGCGATTAAAACCGAAAGTTCGTCCCAACAATGTTTTTTCGATTTCACGTTGATACGTTTTATTCAAAACATTCAAACGATGCATTACGATGTTTCGAGAGCTAAAACGAAAAACTCTTATATATTACAACGTTTAAAACTTAAAGTTCGTCCCGAGAGTGTTTTTTTCGATTCCTTGGCGCAAACGTTTCATGCAAAATATTCCAACCTAGCGTTACGATGTTTCGGGAGCTAAGACTAAAAACTCGGATAGATTTCAGCGTTTAAAACTGAAAGTTTGTCCCAAAAGT
The DNA here is from genome assembly GCA_036507275.1 of Sicyos edulis. NCBI lineage: Eukaryota > Viridiplantae > Streptophyta > Magnoliopsida > Cucurbitales > Cucurbitaceae > Sicyos > Sicyos edulis. The sequence goes on from CM071848.1 coordinate 24,225,606, forward strand.
GTTTTTTTCGATTCCTTGGCGCAAACGTTTCATGCAAAATATTCAAACGATGCATTACGATGTTTCGAGAGCTAAAACGAAAAACTCTGATAGATTACAACGCTTAAAACTTAAAGTTCGTCCCCAAAGAGTTTTTTTCGATTCCTTGGCGCAAACGTTTCATGCAAAATATTCCAACTTTGCATTACGATGTTTTCGGAGCTAAGACGAAAAACTCTGATAGATTTCAACGCTTAAAACTTAAAGTTCGTCCCGAGAGTGTTTTTTTCGATTCCTTGGCGCAAACGTTTCATGCAAAATATTCCAACCTAGCTGCTATTACGATGTTTCGAGCTAAGATTTAAAAACTCTGATAGATTTCAATGCGCTTAAAACCGAAAGTTCGCCCCAAAAGTGTTTTTTTCGATTGCTTGGCGATACGTTTCATTATGAATATTCAAACAATGCATTACGATGTTTCGAGAGCTAAAACGAAAAACTTGATAGATTACAACGCTTTTTTAAAACTTAAAGTTCGTCCCGAGAGTGTTTTTTTCGATTCCTTGGCGCAAACGCTTTCATGCAAAATATTCCAACCTTGCGTTACGATGTTTCGGAGCTAAGACGAAAAACTCTGATAGATTTCAATGATTAAAACCGAAAGTTCGTCCCAACAATGTTTTTTTTTTCGATTCGCATGCGATACGCTTTATTCAAAACATTCAAACGATGCATTACGATGTTTCGAGAGCTAAAACGAAAATTCCTGATAGATTACAACGCTTAAAACTTAAAGTTCGCCCCGAGAGTGTTTTTTTCGATTCCTTGGCGCAAACGTTTCATGCAAAATATTCCAACCTTAGCGTTATTTATGTTTCGGAGCTAAGACTAAAAACTCTGATAGATTTCAGCCGATTAAAACCGAAAGTTCGTCCCAAAAGTGTTTTTTTCGATTACATGATACGTTTTATTCAAAATATTCAAACGATGCATTACGATGTTTCGAGAGCTAAAACGAAAAACTCTGATAGATTACAACGCTTAAAACTTAAAGTTCGTCCCGAGAGTGTTTTTTTTCGATTCCTTGGCGCAAACGCGTTTCATGCAAAATATTCCAACTTTGCATTACGATGTTTTCGGAGCTAAGACTAAAAACTCTGATAGATTTCAACGCTTAAAACCTAAAGTTCGTCCCGAGAGTGTTTTTTTCGATTCCTTGGCGCAAACGCTTCATGCAAAATATTCCAACCTAGCGTTATGATGTTTCGGAGCTAAGATTTAAAAACTCTGATAGATTTCAACGCTTAAAACCGAAAGTTCGTCCCAAAAGTGTTTTTTTCGATTGCTTTGGCGATACGTTTCATTATGAATATTCAAACAATGCATTACGATGTTTCGAGAGCTAAAACGAAAAACTTGATAGATTACAACGCTTAAAACTTAAAGTTCGTCCCGAGAGTGTTTTTTTCGATTCCTTGGCGCAAACGTTTCATGCGTAAATATTCCAACCTTGCGTTACGATGTTTCGGGAGCTAAGATTTAAAAACTCTGATAGATTTCAACGATTAAAACCGAAAGTTCGTCCCAACAATGTTTTTTTTCGATTCGTTATGATACGCTTTATTCAAAACATTCAAACGATGCATTACGATGTTTCGAGAGCTAAAACGAAAAACTCTGATAGATTACAACGCTTTAAAACTTAAAGTTCGCCCCGAGAGTGTTTTTTTCGATTCCTTGGCGCAAACGTTTCATGCAAAATATTCCAACCTTGCGCTACGATGTTTCGAGCTAAGACGAAAAAACTCTGATAGATTTCGCAACGCTTAAAACCGCTAAAGTTCGTCCCAAAAGTGTTTTTTTCGATTGATGGCTGGCGCGATACGCTTTCATTCAAAATATTCAAACGATGCATTACGATGTTTCGAGAGCTAAAACGAAAAACTTGATAGATTACAACGCTTAAAACTTAAAGTTCGTCCCGAGAGTGTTTTTTTTCGATTCCTTGGCGCAAAAACGTTTCATGCAAAATATTCCAACCTTATGCGTTACGATGTTTCGGAGCTAAGACTAAAAACTCTGATAGATTTCAACGATTAAAACCGAAAGTTCGCCCCAACAGTGTTTTTTTTTTCGATTCGTTGGCGATACGCTTTATTCAAAATATTCAAACGATGCATTACGATGTTTCGAGAGCTAAAACGAAAAACTCTGATAGATTACAACGCTTAAAACTTAAAGTTCGCCCCGAGAGTGTTTTTTTTCGATTCCTTGGCGCAAACGTTTCATGCAAAATATTCCAACTTTGCATTACGATTATTTTCGGGAGCTAAGACTAAAAACTCTGATAGATTTCAACGCTTAAAACCTAAAGTTCGTCCCGAGAGTGTTTTTTTCGATTCCTTGGCGCAAACGTTTCATGCAAAATATTCCAACCTAGCTATTTACGATGTTTCGGGAGCTAAGACGAAAAACTCTGATAGATTTCAACGCTTAAAACCGAAAGTTCGTCCCAAAAGTGTTTTTTTCGATTGCTTGGCGATACGCTTTCATTCAAAATATTCAAACAATGCATTACGATGTTTCGAGAGCTAAAACGAAAAAAACTTGATAGATTACAACGCTTTTAAAACTTAAAGTTCGTCCCGAGAGAGAGTTTTTTTTTCGATTCCTTGGCGCAAACGTTTCATGCGAAATATTCCAACCTTTGCGTTACGATGTTTCGGAGCTAAGACGAAAAACTCTGATAGATTTCAGCCGATTAAAACCGAAAGTTCGTCCCAACAATGTTTTTTTTTCGATTCGTTGGCGATACGCTTTATTCAAAACATTCAAACGATGCATTACGATGTTTCGAGAGCTAAAACGAAAAACTCGATGATAGATTACAACGCTTAAAACTTAAAGTTCGTCCCGAGAGTGTTTTTTTCGATTCCTTGGCGCAAACGTTTCATGCAAAATATTCCAACCTAGCGTTACGATGTTTCGGAGCTAAGATTTAAAAACTCTGATAGATTTCAGCGCTTAAAACCGAAAGTTCGTCCCAAGAGTGTTTTTTTTTTCGATTCGCTTTGGCAAATATACGCTTTATTCAAAATATTCAAACTTAAATGCATTACGATGTTTTTCGAGAGCTATACGCTTTTAAAAACTTGATAGATTACAACGCTTAAAACTTAAAGTTCGTCCCGAGAGTGTTTTTTTCGATTCCTTGAGCGCAAACGTTTCATGCAAAATATTCCAACCTTGCGTTATGATGTTTCGGGAGCTAAGACTAAAAACTCTGATAGATTTCAACGCTTAAAACCGAAAGTTCGTCCCAACAGTGTTTTTTTCGATTCCTTACATGATACGCTTTATTCAAAATATTCAAACGATGCATTACGATGTTTCGAGAGCTAAAACGAAAAAACTCGGATAGATTACAACGCTTAAAACTTAAAGTTCGTCCCGAGAGTGTTTTTTTTTTCGATTCCTTGGCGCAAACGTTTCATGCAAAATATTCCAACCTTGCATTACGATGTTTGTTTCGGGAGATAAGATTTAAAAACTCTGATAGATTTCAACGCTTAAAACCTAAAGTTCGTCCCGAGAGTGTTTTTTTCGATTCCTTGGCGCAAACGTTTCATGCAAAATATTCCAACCTAGCTGTTACGATGTTTTCGAGCTAAGACGAAAAACTCTGATAGATTTCAAGCCGCTTAAAACCGAAAGTTCGCCCCAAAAGTGTTTTTTTTTCGATTGCTTGGCGATACGTTTCATTATGAATATTCAAACAATGCATTACGATGTTTCGAGAGCTAAAACGAAAAACTTGATAGATTACAACGCTTTTAAAACTTAAAGTTCGTCACGAGAGTGTTTTTTCGATTCCTTGGCGCAAACGTTTCATGTAAATATTCCAACCTTATGCTACGACGATGTTTCGGAGCTAAGATTTAAAAACTCTGATAGATTTCAGCGATTAAAACCGAAAGTTCGTCCCAACAATGTTTTTTTCGATTCACATGATACGCTTTATTCAAAACATTCAAACGATGCATTACGATGTTTCGAGAGCTAAACGAAAAACTGATGATAGATTACAACGTTTAAAACTTAAAGTTCGTCCCGAGAGTGTTTTTTTCGATTCCTTGGCGCAAACGTTTCATGCAAAATATTCCAACCTAGCGTTACGATGTTTCGGGAGCTAAGACTAAAAACTCGGATAGATTTCAGCGTTTAAAACTGAAAGTTCGTCCCAAAAGTGTTTTTTTCGATTCCTTGGCGCAAACGTTTCATGCAAAATATTCCAACGATGCATTACGATGTTTTCGAGAGCTAAAACGAAAAACTCTGATAGATTACAACGCTTAAAACTTAAAGTTCGCCCCAAGAGTGTTTTTTTTTCGATTCCTTGGCGCAAACGTTTTCATGCAAAATATTCCAAACGATGCATTACGATGTTTCGAGAGCTAAAACGAAAAACTCTTGATAGATTTCAACGCTTAAAACTTAAAGTTCGTCCCGAGAGTGTTTTTTTCGATTCCTTGGCGCAAACGCTTTTCATGCAAAATATTCCAACCTTATGCATTACGATGTTTTCGGAGCTAAGACTTAAAAACTCTGATAGATTTCAACGATTAAAACTTAAAGTTCGTCCCAACAATGTTTTTTTTCGATTCGCTTGGCGATACGCTTTATTCAAAATATTCAAACGATGCATTACGATGTTTCGAGAGCTAAAACGAAAAACTCTGATAGATTACAACGTTTAAAACTTAAAGTTCGTCCCGAGAGTGTTTTTTTCGATTCCTTGGCGCAAACGTTTCATGCAAAATATTCCAACCTTGCGTTACGATGTTTCGGAGATAAGACGAAAAAAACTCGGATAGATTTCAACGTTTAAAACTTAAAGTTCGTCCCGAGAGTGTTTTTTTCGATTCCTTGGCGCAAACGTTTCATGCAAAATATTCCAACCTAGCGTTACGATGTTTCGGGAGCTAAGACTAAAAACTCGGATAGATTTCAGCGTTTAAAACCGAAAGTTCGTCCCAAAAGTGTTTTTTTCGATTGCTTGGCGATACGCTTCATTTAAAATATTCAAACGATGCATTACGATGTTTCGAGAGCTAAAACGAAAAACTTGATAGATTACAACGCTTAAAACTTAAAGTTCGTCCCGAGAGTGTTTTTTTCGATTCCTTGGCGCAAACGTTTCATGCAAAATATTCCAACTTTGCATTATTACGATGTTTCGATGAGAGCTAAGATTTAAAAACTCTGATAGATTTCAACGATTAAAACTTAAAGTTCGTCCCAAGAGTGTTTTTTTCGATTCCTTGGCGCAAACGTTTCATGCAAAATATTCCAACCTATGCATTACGATGTTTCGAGAGCTAAGACGAAAAACTCTGATAGATTTCAACGTTTAAAACTTAAAGTTCGTCCCAAAAGTGTTTTTTTCGATTCCTTGGCGCATACGTTTCATGCAAAATATTCAAACAATGCATTACGATGTTTCGAGAGCTAAAACGAAAAAACTTGATAGATTACAACGCTTAAAACTTAAAGTTCGTCACGAGAGTTTTTTTCGATTCCTTGGCGCAAACGTTTCATGCAAAATATTCCAACCTTGCGTTACGATGTTTCGAGAGCTAAGACTAAAAACTCTGATAGATTTCAGCGATTAAAACCGAAAAGTTCGTCCCAACAATGTTTTTTTTTCGATTCGTTGGCGATACGCTTTATTCAAAACATTCAAACGATGCATTACGATGTTTCGAGAGCTAAAACGAAAAAACTCTGATAGATTACAACGCTTTAAAACTTAAAGTTCGGCCCCGAGAGTGTTTTTTTCGATTCCTTGGCGCAAACGTTTCATGCAAAATATTCCAACCTTGCGTTACGATGTTTTCGAGGAGCTAAGACGAAAACTCTGATAGATTTCAAGCGATTAAACCGAAAAGTTCGTCCCAACAGTGTTTTTTTTCGATTTCTTGGCGAAACGCTTCATTCAAAATATTCAAACGATGCATTACCTATGATGTTTCGAGAGCTAAAACGAAAAACTCTGATAGATTACAACGCTTAAAACTTAAAGTTCATCCCGAGAGTGTTTTTTTTCGATTCCTTGGCGCAAACGTTTCATGCAAAATATTCCAACCTTGCTGCTACGATGTTTTCGAGCTAAGACTAAAAACTCTGATAGATTTCAACGCTTAAAACCGAAAGTTCGCCCCAAAAGTGTTTTTTTTCGATTCCTTTGGCGATACGCTTCATTCAAAATATTCAAACGATGCATTACGATGTTTCGAGAGCTAAAACGAAAAACTCTGATAGATTACAACGCTTAAAACTTAAAGTTCGTCCCCGAGAGTGTTTTTTCGATTCCTTGGCGCAAACGTTTATGCAAAATATTCCAACTTTGCATTACGATGTTTCGAGAGCTAAGACTAAAAAACCTGATAGATTTCAACGCTTAAAACCTAAAGTTCGTCCCGAGAGTGTTTTTTTCGATTCCTTGGCGCAAACGTTTCATGCAAAATATTCCAACCTAGCGTTACGATGTTTCGAGAGCTAAGATTAAAAACTCTGATAGATTTCAGCGTTTAAAACCGAAAGTTCGTCCCAAAAGTGTTTTTTTTTCGATTCCTTGGCGATACGTTTCATTATGAATATTCAAACAATGCATTACGATGTTTCGAGAGCTAAAACGAAAAAACTTGATAGATTACAACGCTTAAAACTTAAAGTTCGTCACGAGAGTGTTTTTTTTCGATTCCTTGGCGCAAACGTTTCATGCGTAAATATTCCAACCTATTATGCTACGATGTTTCAGGGAGCTAAGACTTAAAAACTCCTGATAGATTTCAACATTAAAACCGAAAGTTCGTCCCAACAATGTTTTTTTCGATTCGTTCACATGATACGCTTTATTCAAAACATTCAAACGATGCATTACGATGTTTCGAGAGCTAAAACGAAAAAACTTGATAGATTACAACGCTTAAAACTTAAAGTTCGTCCCGAGAGTGTTTTTTTCGATTCCTTGGCGCAAAACACCAGAAGCGGTCCTTGCCCTAACAGTGGCAATCAAGGGCTACGGCGGACGAACACGCCGAGGCGTGCCGATCGCCGGGGCGAGGCAATGCCAAGTCATCATCCCGACCGTTGATGCATTTAACGATGCCACCCTCACCCAAGATTGCGGGGCCTACGGTCGGGTTAGCTAAACCCTAACGGGGTTGAGGACGGAGAAGCGTCTCGGCGCCCCCGCCATGGATGCAAGATACTTTATGCATCGGGCCCGGAAGATGCTACCTACACAATTCTAACTCGCTTTGACAATCAAACAAACAATCCAATACGTGCTCAAAAGAATACAATGAGACCTAGCATGGTACTACTGAGAACAAGAATGAATATGAGCATGCGTAGCGGAACAACCTAGCATGGACTAACATGAAAGAACAACATACGAAGTCATGCCGATCAGAAATCGAATGCAGAGCACCTAAACTATACATGCGATAATCACAAACAAACATACAACATCAATCACATAGAATATCGCAGGTCCACACAACCCCGGTAAGAAATCCTTACCTTGGTCGGAAGACTTCTACACACAAATTCCTAAGCTGCGAACACTTCCGAGCTAGCTATCGAGAACCTACAAACATAGTAACAATCACAACCATAGCCCTAAAAATATAATAAAGCAAAGAGGCTCGGCTCGGGAGCACTCACACGCACGCACGACGACACGAGGTCGGGCATTCTTGTGGTGATCGATGTGGTGGAGTGGGCGCTGGGCAGCGGCTGGCGCGGCCGCTACTGGCTGAAGCGCTGGGCGTGGCGATCTGGATACACGGGCGAAGCGGGCGCTGGCGCGGCGAGGCGGACGGTGGCGAGCCGCTCGACACAGCGGCGGCGCGCTGGGCGCGATCAGCGCGTCCGCTCGCGAGGACTGGCGACTGCTGCGATGGCGATCTGGGCGATGGGCTGGCTGATGCGACGAGCTTGGCTGCTGGGCTTCTCTCGGCTGGCTGCACGCGATGGAGAGGCTAGGCGACCGGACTGGCGTGCGGCAGGGGCTGCGACGGCGACGAGCGTTGGCGCGCGGGAGGGCTGCGACGACAGATCTGGCTCGACACGGGCGTCGCTCGTGCGGATCTGGGACGGTTCTTTGCTTTCGGATCTGGGCATTTGGCTCAGAAATGGCGGACTTGGACATGACCTGCAACAAACACACACACACACAAGCTCTCCTTCTTACCTTCGGCCAGCAAGAACACCCAAACGAGAAGATGAAGAGGATGAAGACTTACCCGGAATGATGATGGAATCTTGAGCTGCAAAGGGGATGAAGAAATCGGCAAGGAGAGCTTGGGAGAAAGCTTGGGCGGCCACAAGATTTTTGGAGAAGAAGATATGGCAAAACCTATTTTCTTTTCATTTAACCAAATGCACCAAAACTCCAAAATCCAAGGCTAACCATAAAATGATACGGACAGAGCAACAAGAGCACCTAATGGCTCAATTGGCACACATCCCCACAAGCTTTCCAGGAGACCGGGTTCAAACCCCCAGTGCCAAGCACAATTTTCTTTCTTTTTACTTTTGCATCAAACCTTGCTCAAACCCTTCCACGAAGCCTCACAAACCTACATAAATCCATCCAATATTTTTAGCAACTAGAAAGGACATAAACGACCCTGACGGCCCGACAAATTACCAAAATACCCCTTGGGCATACCTGGAAGACTGGGATGAAAACCTGGGCCGTTACAATATTCCCTCCTTTTTATGACTTTCGTCCTCGAAAGTCCTTAAGACTGAAGCATTTCGAGGATAATGCAATCTCATCTCGTCTTCCCGCTCCCAAGTGGCTTCCTCGGAACTCGACTCCTCCACCGAACCTTTACCAACCGAATCTCGCGGTGCACGCAGCGTCTTTGTCTCAAATGCAAGGATCCCCACTGGCTTCTCCTCGAAGCTCAAATCCTCATTGTACTGCAAAGGCTCAAAGTCCACAATGTGCGACGGGTCCGGTACATCTTGCCTCAACATCGATACATGAAAAACACCGCGCATCACGGCCGACAACGACGGAGGTAGGGCTAACCGATAAGCAACTCGCCAATCCTCTCCAGAATCTCAAACGGCCCGACAAAGCGGGGACTCAACTTCCTCGCTACCAAACCTCAAAACACCACGCATTGGAGCAACCTTTAGGAACACATCTTTGGCCAACCTCAAACTCCAAATCTCGACGCCGAACATCGGCGTAACTTTTCTGCCGCTCGCGAGCGTCAACATACGAGCTCTAATCTTTTTGCATTGCTCCATTAGTCAATCGCAGCAACTCGGGACCCAAAACACGCCTATCACCAACCTCTTCCTGAGAACACGGGGGACCGGCAACGCTTGCCATACAAGGCCTCGAATGGAGCCATCTCGAATAAATCGATCGATAATCGTTGTTATAGGCAAACTCCATCAGATCTGAGATATTGGTCCCAATCGCCGGGAAGTGCAACACACAAGCCCTCAACATATCCTCGAGAATCTGGTTCACCCTCTCGGTCGACCATCCGTGCGAGGGTGAAAAGTCTGTCTTTAAATCGCACTCGGTGCCTAATCCCTTCCAAGTGCTCTCGAGAAACGAAGTGAACCGCGAGTCACGATCGGACACAATCCTCAGGCACACCATGATATCGGATGATCTCGCTCCAAAAACAATCTGCGCCCACTCTTCCACGGTATAAGTGTCTCTACCGGGAATGAAGTGTGCGCTCTTGGTCATCAGTCGACTATCACCCGGATCCGAGAGAACCTCCTGGGCCCTCGGCAAACCAGAAATAAAGTCCATAGAGATATCTTCCCATTTCCACCGAGGCACACTCGATGGTCGCAACTAAACCGGTGGCCTCTGCTGGTGCTTTCACTTGTTGACAAGTGAGACACCGGTGACAAACTCTGCCACATCTCTCTTCATCCCCATCCACCAAAAGGTGCGCTTAAGGTCATGATACATCTTGGTACCCCGAGGGTGCCAAGCAAATGGGGAATGTGGGCCTCGAGAGCAACTCGCTCGCAATCCCGCAATGTCCGGAACACACAACCGAGCCTCTATAAGTCAACCCATCTGTCTCGGTGAATATACGAAGTCAAAGTCTCGTCAAGACTAACTCACAACCAATCTCTTAAGTGCGGGGTCACTCAAGCGGCTATCAATAATCCATTTGTCTAATCGATGGTTGAACTGTCAACTGAGCTACCCTGGCGGTAACCTCACCCAACAACACGGCAACCTCGGCCCGCTCGAACTCTCTCCGCAATCCAGGCTGGGAACTCAACAACGCCGCGGAGTGCGACGCGTCTTCCTACTCAAAGCATCGGCCACTACATTGGCTTTACCCGGATGGTACAAAATCTCATGATCATAATCCTTTACCAACTCTAACCATCTCCTCTGCATTTCTCATTCAACTCCTTCGAGGAAAGCAGATACTTGAGGCTCGGTGATTGGTAAACATCCGAATCCGCTCACCATACAGGTAATGCCTCCAAATCTTCAAATTGCAAACACCATCTTTGTCAACTCCATATCATGAGTCGGGTAGTCTCGCTCATACTGATTTTGGTGACGGGAAGCATAGGCGATGACCTTCCCGTCTTTGCATCAACACACAACCTAACCCAAACTTGGAAGCATCATTGTAAACTACGAAACCACCTGTCCCCTCCGGAGGCGCCAACACGGTCTTGAAGTCAAACTACGCTTGAGCCTGGCAAAGCTCTCATCACACTTATCGTTTCCAAACGAACTCGACACCCTTCCTCGTCGGACGGTAGTAACTCGCCAAACCCGTAAAGGCTGCGTATCTCGGCAATCTGAAGTCACTTGGCCCACGAACTCACGGCCTCAATCTTCGCGGGGTCCACATCTATACAATCTCTCGAAACCACGTGGCCTAGGAAGGCCACCTGCTCCAACCAGAAATCACATTTGGAAAACTTCGCATAAAGCTGGTTTTCCCTCAAAGCTGCCAATACTCGCCTCAAATGCTCTGCATGGTCCTCCTTAGACCTTGAATAAATCAGAATATCGTCAATGAACACAATGACGAAGCTGTCCAAAAATGATTTGAACACCCTATCCATCATGTCCATGAACGCGGCTGGTGCATTGGTCAAACCAAACGACATAACCACAAACTCATAGTGACCATATCCGGACACGAAAAGTCGTCTTAGGAATGTCGGCATCCCCGATCATGAATCGATGGTAACCGGATCTCAAATCTATCTTGAGAACACTAAGCTCCACGGAGGTGATCAAACAAGTCATCAATACGGGGCAACGGGTACTTATTCTTCACTTTGTCACCTTATTAAGCTCCCGATAATCAATACATAAGCGCATAGAACCATCCTTCTTTTTCACAAAGCAGAATCGGGTGCTCCCCACGGGGACACACTCGGACGGATGAACCCTCGATCTAACATCTCCGCAACTGAATCTTCGTTCCTTTAACTCACTGGCGCCATGCGATCACGGGCCTTCGAGATAGGGAGGGTCCACGGCTCGAGCTCAATAGTGAAGTCAACCTCTCTCTCGGGGCAACCCGTAACTCCTCGAGAAACACATCCGCGAACTCCCCGCACGATGGCACTGATCAACGATCGGCAAGGGACGGCTCTCCACTGAACAACTTGGCTAGGTAACCCCAAGCTCCATGAGCTAGCAAACGACGAGAGCTTTCACGGTGACACCATTGGTGGCGAGACTCCACCTTGGGCTCCACGAAACTTAAAACTAGGCCGACCGGTGGCACGAACACCACTTCTTTTCGGTGGCGGTCAATCAACGCGTGGTTAGCGACTAACCACTCCATACCAAGGATCACATCAAAACCACTCATAGGCGGAACTATGAGTGTGGCTACAAGCAACTCTCGGATATCTCGATCCGGCCATCCTTAATCTTATCTCTAGCTAACATACTAACTCTCGAAGGAGTTGCAACAGATAACTCGAAACCTAGAGGCTCTAGTCTTAACTTAGCATGCTCAACAAACAACACAGATACAAATGAATGCGTAGAACAGAATCAAACAAGACAAATGCTCGGTGATCTAAAACAAGAAGCGTGCACCGCCACAGCGGCACCGTGACGCTCGGCCTCTGACGAGTCGTAGCAAACACCGACCCGCCGCTACGTTGGCCGAGTGCCATAGCCGGGTGATCACAAAAACGGGCCATGTGCCCTCTCTACCACAACGAAAGCACAACTGGGTCCATCGACAAGCTCCCGGCGTGGACTTTCCCACAAGTGGCACATGCGGGAACTTGCCTGGGACCGCCCTGCTAGCGAGGCTAGAAATGGGCCGGAACTCTTCGCTGGTCTCGATTCTGATACTGTCCTTGGTGGCGCTGGCCGCCTCCTCAAAAATCAAACTTCCTCTTCTGCCTCACTGCAGCTGGGACAGGACGCTGGACCGGAGCGGCAACAATCCGCTCAACAGGATACTTCCCATTATATATAGTGGCTAACTGAACAGCTCTAGCATATGTGTCGGGGCACGAGCTCGACATCCGAGAAACACCTATCTCAAACCGGATATGAACTTAGGATCTTTAACTCGGGGTGGCTATCAATCATGAGCAAAATATCCATACTCAGAGAACTTTCTCTCATATTCCTCAATAGAATGAGAACCTCGCTTGGGTTCGGAAAAGCTCCACCATCTTCTCTTGAGCCTCATCACCGATGTACTTGACCTTGAATTCGACTTGAAGAACTCCCAAGTAGCGGTGGTGACCCGGTGTCTCTCACTCAAGGTGGACTCCCACCACCATCTCGTTGTGCCTCCTAGTGCATGGGCCGCACACCTCGGTCTCTGGATATCGGGGCACACCATGATCGTGAAGGTGTACTCCATATGGGCAATCCAACGGGCTCTTCGCTAACGCATCCCCAGTGGCATCAAACTTCTCCGCCGCCACTTCACAAAGTCCTTTAACCATCTACCAAGCTCCACCGCACTTTCCCTCTGCTACATCCGCCTCGGGGGGCTACTTGCTCCCGAGGAGCTGAAAGTCTTCTTGCGCTCTCTATTTGAAACATGCGGGTCATTTGCTCGATCTGGGATCGGGACTCTTCCCGCTACCGCGCCAACAAGGCACAGGTCTCGCGCCTCCGGTCACTCGGCATGCGACCATAAAAACCCTCATAGAATCAGCCAACTCTGCTCCGGGAGCGATCTCACGGCGCTTCGATCGCCTCAACGCCTACTCTAGGCGCGCGCGGCAGGGGAGCTTGGCGGCGGAATGCCACGATCTCGGCTTGGGGCGATGTCCCCCTGCGATGTCGGAACGATCCTGGTACCTTGTCCTGTTCTCGGACGTCCTCTCCCGGCATGGGTGACAGGCATGTTGGCGATCTACACCCAAACCAACAACGAGTTACTCAGTAAGAATCCCCAACCGGGGTACAATACGATGCACATGGTCATCCGGATGAGTGTATGCAAGCTATGAATATAAACACAGAAAAGAGCACATAGCTTGAGTCCACACTTGGACCTCGGATGCCAACTCAAGGTCTTAGTCCGAAAATAAATCCACCACACCATACGTCCTATACGAGAAACAAGTCTCGGCCTCGGCTGCATCTCGCCGTCACGAATGGTACACTAGCTCAAGATCCCAGGAGCTCTCCGGTCGGGCGTTGTAATGAGCGTAAGCATGCACCGCGTGCTACTCGCAGAACTATGGGGGTGCCGGTCTAGTGGCAAAGCTGCCCATGTCCGATCACCACGCCTAACTAAATCTCTCCGGATCGGTGTCAGCGACATAGGGGTGTGAGACCTAGACACGTGAACTATGTCGGCTGAACCACCGCACTTGAGGCTAAGGAACCGGTCGTGGTAGGCTTACACCAGAAGCGGTCCTTGCCCTAACAGTGGCAATCAAGGGCTACGGCCGAACACACCGAGGACGTGCCGATCGCCGAGGGACGAGGCAATGCCAAGTCATCATCCCACCCCGTGGGGCATTTAACGATCTGCCACCCTCACCCAAGATTGCGGGGCCTACCGGTCGGGTTAGCTAAACCCTAACGGGTTCGGGGACGGAGAATCGCTCTCGACGTCCCTTCCATGGTTGCAAGATACTTTATGCATCGGGCCCGGAAGATGCTACCTACACGAATTCTAACTCTGCCTTAACAATCGACCAAACAATCCAATACGTGCTCAAAAGAATACAGTGCAGACCTAACATGGTACTCTGAGAACAAGAATGAATATGAGCATGCGTAATCGGGTATTTGGGGCACGACAACACACGAGGCCGGGCACCGCTTTGGCGGGTGATCTACTGGATTCGGGCGCTGGCAGCGCTGCGCGCTGGGCGGCGCTGGGCAGCTGTTGCTGACGGGCGGCAGACGGGCGTGGCGCGGCGTGGCGATGCGATCTGCAGGCGGCGACGGCGAGCGACACGACGCTGGCTAGGGCGCGCGGACGCTGGGCGTGCGAGGCGGGCGCGGGCGAGCCGCTCGACGCAGGCGCGGCGTCGCGGGCGCGATCCGCGTCCTCGCTCGCGAGCGACCGGGCGACTCTGCTGCGATGGCGATCCGGGCGATGGGTCTGGGCCGATGCGACGAGCTTGTTTCGCTGGCTTTCTCACTGGCCGCACGCGATGGAGAGGCGGGGCGACGGATCGGGCGTCGCGGCAGGGGCCGCGACGGCAGACACTGGCGCGACACAGGCGTCTGCTCGTGCGGATCCGGGACGGCCGCCTCGGATCAGGCGCTCGCTCTGCGGTGGGCGCACTGGACAACCTGCAACAAACACACACACACACAAGTTCTCCTTCTTACATTTGGCCAGCAAGAACACCCAAACGAGAAGATGAAGAGGATGAAGACTTACCCGGAATGATGATGGAATCTCGAGCTGCAAAGGGGATGAAGAAATCGGCAAGGAGAGCTTGGGAGAAAGCTTGGGCGGCCACAAGATTTTTGGAGAAGAAAATATGGCAAAACCTATTTTCTTTTCATTTAACCAAATGCACCAAAACTCCAAAATCCAAGGCTAACCATAAAATGATACTGACAGAGCAACAAGAGCACCTAATGGCTCAATTAGCACACATCCCCACAAGCTTTCCAGAGACCAGGTTCAAACCCCCAACTCAAAGACAATTTTCCTTTCTTTTACTTTTGCATCAAACCTTGCTCAAACCCTTCCACGAAGCCTCACAAACCTACATAAATCCATCCAATATTTTTAGCAACTAGAAAGGACATAAACGACCCTGACGGCCCGACAAATTACCAAAATACCCCTTGGGCATACTTGGAAGACTGGGATGAAAACCTGGGCCATTACACAAACGTTTCATGCAAAATATTCCAACCTTGCGTTACGATGTTTTGGAAGCTAAGACGAAAAACTCGTATAGATTTCAGCGTTTAAATCCGAAAGTTCGTCCTAAGAGTGTTTTTTTTCGATTCCTTGGCGCAAACGTTTCATGCAAATTAATCCAACGTTGCATTACGATGTTTCGAAAGCTAAAACGAAAAACCCTGATAGATTACAGCGTTTAAAACTTAAAGTTCGTCCCGAGAGTGTTTTTTTCGATTCCTTGGCGCAAACGTTTCATACAAAATATTCCAACCTAACGTTACGATGTTTCGGGCACTAAGATTAAAAACTCGGATAGATTTCAGCGTTTAAAACTGAAAGTTCGTCCCAAAAGTGTTTTTTTCGATTCCTTGGCGCAAACGTTTCATGCGAAATATTCCAACCTTGCGTTACGATGTTTCGGGAGCTAAGACGAAAAACTCGGATAGATTTCAGCGTTTAAAACTGAAAGTTCGTCCCAAAAGTGTTTTTTTCGATTCGTTGGCGCATACGTTTCATTCAAAATATTCAAACGATGCATTATGATGTTTCGAGAGCTAAAACGAAAAACTCGGATAGATTATAGCGTTTAAAACTTAAAGTTCGTCCCGAGAGTGTTTTTTTTTATTCCTTGGCGCAAACGTTTCATGCAAAATATTCCAACTTTGCATTACGATGTTTCGGGAGATAAGACGAAAAACCCGGATAGATTTCAACGTTTAAAACCTAAAGTTCGTCCCAAGAGTTTTTTTTTCGATTCCTTGGCGCAAACGTTTCATGTAAAATATTCCAACCTAGCGTTACGATGTTTCGATAGCTAAGACGAAAAACTCGGATAGATTTCAGTGTTTAAAACCGAAAGTTCGTCCCAAAAGTGTTTTTTTCGATTCCTTGGCGCATACGTTTCATTATGAATATTCAAACAATGCATTACGATGTTTCGAGAGCTAAAACGAAAAACTTGGATAGATTACAACGTTTAAAACTTAAAGTTCGTCACGAGAGTGTTTTTTTCGATTCCTTGGCGCAAACGTTTCATGCGAAATATTCCAACCTTGCGTTACGATGTTTCAGAGCTAAGACGAAAAACTCGGATAGATTTCAGCGATTAAAACCGAAAGTTCGTCCCAACAATGTTTTTTTCGATTCGTTGGCGCATACGTTTTATTCAAAACATTCAAACGATGCATTACGATGTTTCGAGAGCTAAAACGAAAAACTCGGATAGATTACAACGTTTAAAACTTAAAGTTCGTCCCGAGAGTGTTTTTTTCGATTCCTTGGCGCAAACTGTAAAGACCCGACACAAAAGGGGCTCTAAATGGGTCTTTACCCCAATGCATGCATTCAAAGTAAAGAACAATATGCAATTTAGTTTTTGGATTCCCAATTAAAACAAAACAAAAGAGATTCAATCGTAAATCAAATAGATTCTTTGAAACACATCCCGCTTTCCAAGCACTGTTTCAAGGCAAATACATTTCTAAACGCATACTCTGATCAGAGATTTATTAAAACATTTGAAGCAATCCTCAAATACAACAAAGCTGGAATCCATAAAAACATTCAGAAAAACATCCTAGGGCTCTGTGCCCGGCTACATGCATTCAGGGGAAAATAAAAGACAAGAGTCATAGAAATAAAAAGTCAGAGACGACAGCAGGTTCCCATGATCACAGCTCCTCCTTCAGCCATCCTGTCTCGCACCTTGGTTACCTGTGGAAAACCACAAAATAAGGGTGAGTAACGAATTACTCAAGAAGAATCCCCAACCGGGGTACAATACGATGTACATGGTCATCTAGATGAGTGTATGCAAGCTATGAATATAAACACAGAATATAGCACATAGCTTAAGTCCACACTTGGACCTCGGATGCCAGCTCAGGGTCTTAGTCCGGAATTAACTACCATAACCACACAAATCACCCCATACGAGAAACAAGTCCCGGCCTCAGCCTGTCTACTGTCGAATGAAAGGTGCACTAGCTCAAGATCCCGAGGAGCTCTCCGGTCGGCGCTGTAATGAGCGTAAGCATGCACCGCGTGCTTCTACAGACTATGGGGGGTGCCGGGTCTAGTGGCAAGCTGCCCATATCCGGATACCACGCCTAACTACATCTCTGGATCGGTGTCACTGACATAGGGGTGTGAGACCTGGACACATGAACTATGTCAGCCTGTACCACCGCACCTGAGGCTAAGGAACGGGTCGTGGTAGGCTTACACCAGGAAGCCGTCCTTACCTTAATAGGTGGCAATCAAAGGCTATTGCCGAACACGCTGAGGATGTGCTGGCTGCCGGGGACTAGGCATTTCCAAGTCATCATCCCGACCGTTGGGGCATCGCTTAGACTACCACCCTCACCCAAGATTGCAGGGCCTACCGGTCGGGTTAGCTAAACCCTAACGGGGTCCAGGGACGGAGAATTGTCTCGACGTCCCTGCCATGGATGCAAGATACTTTATGCATCGTGCCCGGATGATGCTACCTACCCAATTCTAACTCGCCTTAACAATCGGCAAACAATCCAATACGTGCTCAAAAGAATACAAAGCAGACCTAGCATGGTACTACAGAACAAGAATGAATATGAGCATGCCAGAACGGAACAACCTAGCATGGACTAACATGAGAGAACAACATACGAAGTCATGCCAGTCAGGAATTTAGAACAGAGCACCTAAACTATACATGCTGGGCGACGGCTGGGCACGAGCGAGCGTCTGGGCGTGCGGGCGAGCGTCTCGGAACGAAGGCGCGGGGGCGATGGGCGAGCGGCGCGGACACGGGCGATCTGCTGCTGCGCGCGAACTGATGCGACGGCGGGTGTAAGGGACCGACCGAATGGGGCACTAAATGGGCCCTTATCCCAATGCATGCATTCAAAGTAAATGACATTTAAGCAGACATGATTTGATTCCAATTAAAACAAAAACATTCAAAATAACTCCTTTAAAAACTAGACAATTCGAACTGGAACTGTCCGCTTTCCAAGCACTGTTCTAAGATAAATACATTTCCAAAGTTTACTCGATCAGAGATTTACTAAAAGCCATTCAAAACTGTTTAGATACAAAATGTTTGGAATCCACAAATATTTACAAACATCCTAGGGCTCGTGTCCGACTACATGCATTCAGTGGGAAAACAAAACACATGAGAGTCATAATACAAAAATCGAGTTGGAAGACTGGGCCCCATGATCACGGCTCCTCCTTCGAGCATCCTGTCGCACGCACCACGATTACTCCGTGGAAAACCACGCAGAATAAGGGTGAGTAACGAATTACTCAAGAAGAATCCCCAACCGGGGTACAATACGATATACATGGTCATCTCGATGAGCGTATGCAAGCTATGAATATAAACACACGAATAGAGCACATAGCTTAACCCATACTTGGGCCTCGGATGCCAATTTAAGGTCTTAGTCAGGAATAATATCATCACACAGATCCAATACATAAGTCGCCCTATACGAGAAACAAGTCCGGCCTCACGGCTCATCTCGTCGACGAAAGGTACATCGGCTCAAGATCCCGAGGAGCTCTCGGTCGGCGCTTTGTAATGAGCGTAAGCATGCACCGCGTGCTCTACTGCGAGACCATGGGGGTGCCGGGTCCAGAGGCAAGCCGCCCATGTCCATCCACCACGCCTAACTAATTCTTTGGATCGGTGTCACCGACATAGGGTGTGAGACACGGACACGTAAACTATGTCGGCTGAACCACCGCACCGAGGCTAAGGAAACGGGTCGTGGTAGGCTTACACCGAAGCCGCCCTTACCTTAACAGGTGGCAATCAGGGGCTACGTGCCGACTGCCGGGGACGAGGCAATGCCAAGTCATCATCCCGACGGTTGGGGCATTTAACAGTCTGCCACCCTCACCCAAGATTGCGGGGCCTACCGCTTGGGTTAGCTAATCCTCACACGGGTCCGTGGACGGAATGACTTGCTCGACGCCCCGCCATGGATGCAAGGTACTTTATGCATCAGGCCGGATGGTGCTACCTACCGCAATTCTAACTCGCCCTAGCAAGCAAACAAACAATTTCATAAAATCCAATACGTGCTCAATAAGAATACAACGAGCCTAGCATGATACTACGAAGCAAAGAACAGATACGAGCATGCTAGAAAGGAACAACCTAGCATGGATTAACATGAGATTTAAATCAGGAAAAATCATGCTAATCGGGAATTCAGATTAGAGAACCTAGCTACACATGTCAATAAACACAAACAAGCAATCAATCAGCAATCGCATAATATATCGTAGGGTCCACACAACTCCGGTAAGAAATCCTTACCTTGGTCGGGGACAATTTGACACGAAATCCTAAGCGGCGAACGAACCCAAACTAGCTACCGAGAACCTATCAATCAAAACAAAAATCACACAATAGGCCTAAATATAATAAAACAAACAAGGCTCAGCTCGGGAGTAACTCACGAGGCGCGACGAACGCACGAACAAGTCGATTGCACGATCAGGGCAGCAACGGGGCTAGCTGGGCGCGCTGGCGCGCGGACGGGCGGACGGGAATTCAGATTAGAGAACCTAGCTACACATGTCAATAAACACAAACAAGCAATCAATCAGCAATCGCATAATATATCGTAGGGTCCACACAACTCCGGTAAGAAATCCTTATTTTGGTCGGGGACAATTTGACACGAAATCCTAAGCGGCGAACGAACCCGAACTAGCTACCGAGAACCTATCAATCACAACACAAATCACACAATAGGCCTAAATATAATAAAACAAACAAGGCTCAGCTCGGGAGCAACACACGAGGCGCGACGAACGCACGAACGGGGCAGCAACGGGGCTAGCTGGGCTCGCTGGGGCACAGAAATGGGCGCGTGGGCGCGCGGACGGGCGCGAGCTGCGCGCGACGAACAGGGCGTGCGGGCGAGCGGCGCGAGGCTCGGCTGGGCGCTGGCGAGGACGCACGTGCGCGGACGCGAGCGACAATGGGCGACGCGTCACGACTCGGCGAGCAGGGGCTCGGGCGACGCGATGCGGAGCTGGGCGACACAGAGGCGCTCGGGCGCGGCGTGGCTCGGCGGCAGGGCGCGCGATAGGCGCTGGACCCGGCTTCTGCTGCGGACGGACAAAGACGTTGGCGAGCTCGGCCCGCTCGTTTTTACGCGAAACAGGGGCGATGGAGAATTCCCGAATTCGAGCGATCCACGGGGATTCGACAAGCGATTCTTTGATGGCAAACTCCCCTACACTAGCTGCACAAAACCCATACCTCAAATTACCTCAACTCGGCCGGAAATGGCTAAGCTCGAAACAGGTGTGAAGAACTCGAATTTTGAAGGAGAAGAAGAAGAGAAGAAGAAGAAGAAGAAAAGGGGAAGGAAAACTCACCGGAAAGGAGACGATCGGCGAGGGAGAACGGCGAGGGAGAGCTCGGTTGGTCGGGGAGAAATGGAGAAGGCAAATCGCGAGGAAGAAGAAGGAGGAAGAAGCTTCGGGCGAAAATTTCCTTTTAAACCAAAACGCGCATCAAACAGGCATATGTATTAGAATAACAAACGCGCCCAGTGGCTCGGCTGGCAGCGCCTCCTGCCTAGCACGCGACATGTCCTTGGCTCGAATCTCACTCGACGCGCTATTTAATTTCCTATTTAATTTTACTCTTTCCCAAGCCCAAATGCCTTCACCAAAAATCCCGATCCTATTCAAATTGACTCATAATTATTCCGGCAATTTTCAATTTCAAAACCGGCCCTGTCGGCGGACTCCAAAATTACCAAAATACCCCTGGGCCTCCGGGAAGACCAGGGATGAAATTTCCGCCGTTACAATATTCCCCCCTTATAAGACTTTCGTCCTCGAAAGTCACTTAAGATTGGAACAGCTTGGGATACTGCAATCTCATCTCATCCTCCCGCTCCCAAGTGGCTTCCTCTGAACTCTGACTCCTCCACTGAATCTTTACCCAACGGATCTCACGATCACGCAATGTCTTGGTCTCAAAGGCAAGGATCCCCACTTTGGTTACTCCTCAAGCTCAAATGGACCAACAACCCGGGACTCGGCTTTCCTCGCTTGCCAAACCTCATAACACCTCACATCGGTGCGACCTTTAGGAATACACGTTGACCAACCTCAAACTCCAAATCCCGACGCCGAACATCGGCGTAACTCTTCTGTGCGCTCCTGTTTGTCAACATACGAGCTCTAATCTTCTCGTGACCGCACCATTGGTCAAGCGCAGCAACTCGGGACCCAAAACTCGCCTATCACCAACCCCTTCCCGAACACGTGAGATCGGCAACGCTTACCATACAAAGCCTCGAATGGAGCCATCCAGATAAATCGATCGATAATCGTTGTTATATGCAAACTCCATCGAGATATGTGCATTGGTCCCAACTGCTCGAGAAATCCAACACACAAGCCTTCGAATCACGGTCAGACACAATCCTCACAGGCACACCGTGATAACGAACAATCTGTTCCAAAAACAACTGCGCCCACTGTTTCACGGTATAAGTGTCTCTACAGGGAATGAAGTGTGCGCTCTTAGTCAATAGATCCACTATCACCCAAATCCGAGAGAACTTCCCTGAGTCCTCGGCAAACCGTAAATAAAGTCCATGGAGATCTCTTCCCATTTCCATCGAGGTACACTCGTGGTGGTCAGAATAAACCGGCCTGGTTCTGCTGGGTGCCTTCACTTGCTGACAAGTGAGACATCGACTGACAAACTCCGCAACATCTCTTTTCATACCCATCTACCAGAATGCCTGCTTAAGCTCCTGATACATCTTGGTACCCCCGGGGTGCCAAGCAAACGGAGAACTGTGGGCTTCGAGAGCAACTCGCTCGCAATCCCGCAACATCCGGAACACACAACCGGCCTCGTGACGTCAGCCCACGACACCGTGAATATACAAAGTCAAAATGTTCATCAAGACTAACTCTGTCACCCAATTTCTTAAGTGCGGGGTCACTCAGCTGCCTATCAATAATCCGCTGTCTAATCGATGGCTGGACTGTCAACTGAGCCACTCTGGCAATAACCTCACCCAACAACACTGCAATCTCACCCCGCTCAAACTCTCAGCTGCAACTGGCTGGGACTCAAAGAACACCGCGGAGTGCGACGTCTTCCTACTCAAAGCATCGGCTACAACATTTGCTTTACCCGGATGGTACAAACTCGCATGATCATAATCTTTCACCAACTCTAACCATCTCCCTCGCCTCATATTCGGCTCCTTCGAGCAAACAGATACTTGAGGCTCGTGATCGGTAAACATCCGAATCCGCTCACCATACAGGTAATGCCTCCAAATCTTGATTGCAAACACCATCTGCCGCCAACTCCATACCATGAGTCGGATTGTTCTGCTCATATAGCTTCAGCTGACGGGAAGCATAAGCAATGACCTTCCCGTGCTACATCAACACACAACCCAACCCGAACTTGGAAGCATCGGCTGTAAACCACGAAACCACTGTCCCCTCCGGGATCGCCAACATCAGTCTTTGAAGTCAATCGCGCTTGAGCACGGCAAAGCTCTCATCACACTTATGTTCCAAATAAACTCGACACCCTTCCTCGTCCGACGAGTGAGGGGCGAGGCTATGGCGGAAAGATCCTTAACAAACCGACGGTAGTAACACCGCCAAACCTGTAAAGAAACAGCTCCCATGAGAAAACCACCAAGAACAGAGAGCTCCACTTACACTCACTGCCTTGCTCTACCACGGCAACAAGATCAAAATCTCACGGGGTAGCAACAGGGGTTTACCACGAACTGAACCTCCAAATACCAACGGGCAACTCTCAACTTTCCCGGAAACAGAAGACAACCAACGTGGCACGAACCATTCGCCCCACGAGCAAAAACCGACTTCTAGCAATTCCAATCCACACCTTGGTCAACACCAAGCATCAACTTGTCACCATACCGGAACCAATCCGGACTCTTCTCCAAACAAATTTAACTTGCTAGGCTACCAAGATCGCCAAAGAATTCCCAGAGGTGCAAACTACACGACTTCAACTTGCCAACCTGAAACTCACTATCGTGGGCTCGATTGAGCTCTAGAGAGGCTCCCCACAACCTAGGGTTCTCCGGCAACCTTCGACATCCACCGCCAACTAACGGCCTCTGACCAATTGCACGAACAAACAACAACTCCATTTTCGGCCAACACAACCATCTTTGGCCAACTCCAACTCCTTGGGAACCAAGAGGACCCAAACGCTACCGAATGCGTCATCCTCCTACTCGGACCTCAACCACAACATAACTCCTACCCAAGGAAGGATCCGAACAACTCTCTTAGTCATGACGATCAACAAGAAGATCCGCCAACCAAGCTTAGGTCCACTTAACAAATCTTACCTAAGCAACAACCTGATACTACGAGCATGGTATCCTTACCACCTCACTAAAGCCTTACAACCTCCACCTAGAGTCCAACGTTTCAAGAAGCCGAGCACCGGATCCCCAAAGCAAACCCTACATGGATCTCAAACTCTCGCCACAGAACGAACCACACAAAAGACACTTGTGTGCACAACTCCCAACCTTCCTCTAGAGATCCAAGATTAACAAATGCTTTTCTCCCAAAAACAACACTAGCTCCTGGCAGAGATACAACCAATCAACGGAACACCCAAAGTCCCATCTCCGCACGATACTCGAAGCTGTGGCAACCTTGCTCTACCAAAGCATAACTAGGCGAAACCAAACTTACTTTATGCCATGCCTCTACCAAGGGTGCTTACCCATAAGGCATCTCATTCCTCTCACAAGGCATCCTACTCACCTTATAGACATCCAACTCATGGTCCCTCAACTAGACCCAACTTGCTTCTACGATGCTCAACTCTCTTGAGGTTTAGGCACCCGAATGTAGTTGACCGCACTACCAACCACAAAGATCTCTTGGCCTTAACACTAGCGTGAGATGCACGTGCACTAACACTTACCAACCGCCAACCTGCTTGACTTACTCAACCTCCAGTAACACTGGGAAAAGGCTCTGGCTCCTCTCGAACATCCTTTCGCTTGAAGTCTTTCGACTACCACTGAACTAGCCCTTTTTGCACGACCTACACAGGTGCAACTACCATAAATGGATCAAAGGCTAAAGGAGTACGCTAAACTCCGAACGGCATAGAACCATCCGCTATGCCCATGCCAAACTCAGCTCGAACCAGATTTAGTGCCAAAGCGGCACACCAACCAATGCACCTCAAGTGCCACTACTACCAAATCCACATCTTACTACAACGGGGCCAACAAGGTCACAACCTCAAGTGACAAGAACTCTGGCTCGGCATACAAGGGCTCAACTCCAACAACCATGCCTAAGGCATCTCATCAAGCTGAAGGCTCACAGCCTACTCTTGCATCTCCACATGATGCTTAACAAACTCACAGTCGGCTCTCTCAACATGCAAAGAAGCCTAGCCCTACTCTAGGGCTTACTAAAAGAAGAGTGTTCAATTCTATCACACAACCGAGGAAACCACCACGGATCCGGTCCAGTGAGGAACGCTACTTGCCGCACCTTTAACTACTGGGTTGGTTCCGCCATGGCTGCAAACAACCACACTTCACAGAAGCACAAAGATGCCTCATCAACCTCCTCGAAGGCTACCAACTTTGCAACCACTCTCTGGGCAACCAAATAATCTAACAAGGCTCAAGATCAAGACTTGAGCTACCAAGCTAGTCCACACGGGGACTCGCTCCACCAACATCCACATCGGTACAACCACGACTACCTTCTCTCTTGGAGTGGCATTCCAAGGCAAAGCACCTCCACCCTCTCACTAGGGGAAAACCATCAATTGGGCCACAGTTGGCCTATGGGAGTCCAATCTCTACGTCCCTCTGGAACGATGTCCCAGGACATCCGAATCTATCTGGATACCACAACAAGCCACAACATACATCACACATCTGCGGGAAGTTGGCATGATGGCGCTCTAAACCCAAACCAATAACAGTCGAGAACTCGCTTTCGTCTCCGCTCCACAACACTACACAAGGCATACACTAGATGACTGGTATTGTAAATTCTTAACCCTTTTTCTACAACAAATAGTAAACTTAGGCGTACCTGATGACTGTCAGAGTGCTAGTAATCATGGGAAAATGACCTACAACAACAGGTCATACTACTGTAATTTATGACTCGAGCTCGATACCAACCGTAAGGGACCGACCGAATGGGGCACTAAATGGGCCCTTATCCCAATGCATGCATTCAAAGTAAAGGACATTTAAACAGACATGATTTTGATTCCAATTAAAACAAAAACATTCAAAATAACTCCTTTAAAAACTAGACAATTTCCTGGAACTGCCCCTGTTTCCAAGCACTGTTCCAAGATAAATACATTTCCAAAGTTTACTCGATCGTGAGATTTACTAAAAGCCATTCAAACTCTGTTCGGATACAAAATGCTGGAATCCACAAATATTTACAAACATCCTAGGGGCTCCGTGCCCGACTACATGCATTCGGGGAAATAAAAACACATGAGAGTCATAATACAAAAATCGAGTTGGAAGACTGGGCCCCATGATCACAGCTCCTCCTTCAGGCATCCTGTCGCGCACCACGATTACCTGTGGAAAACCACATAATAAGGGTGAGTAACGAATTACTAAGTAAGAATCCCCAACCGGGGTTCAATACGATATACATGGTCATCTCGATGAGCGTATGCAAGCTATGAATATAAACACAGAATAGAGCACATAGCTTAGCCCATACTTGGGCCTCGGATGCCAATTTAAGGTCTTAGTCCGGAATAATATCATCACACAGTCCAATACATAAGTCGCCCTATACGAGAAACAAGTCCGGCCTCGGCTGACTCATCGTCGACGAAAGGTACACGGCTCAAGATCCAGAGGAGCTCTCCGGTCGTGTTGCCAGTAATGTGCGTAGGCATGCACCGCGTGCTATTGCGCACCATGGAAGTGCCGGGTCCAGAGGCAAGCGCCCATGTCCAATCCACCACGCCTAACTAATTCTTTGGATCGGTGTCACTGACATAGGGGTGTGAGACCTGGACACGTAAACTATGTCAGCCTAAACCACCGCACCTGAGGCTAAGGAAACGGGTCGTGGTAGGCTTACACCAGGAAGCCGCCCTTACCTTAACAGGTGGCAATCAGGGGCTACGTGCCGACTGCCGGGGACGAGGCAATGCCAAGTCATCATCCCGACGGTTGGGGCATTAATGATCCGCCACCCTCACCCAAGATTGCGGGGCCTACCGCTTGGGTTAGCTAATCCCTCTCACGGGGTCCAGGGCGGAATGACTTGCTCGACGCCCCCGCCATGGATGCAAGGTACTTTATGCATCGGCCCGGATGATGCTACCACCGCAATTCTAAACTTTGCCTAGCAAACGACAAACAATTTCATAAAATCCAATACGTGCTCAATAAGAATACAACGAGCCTAGCATGATACTACGAAGCAAAAGAACAGATACGAGCATGCTAGAAAGGAACAACCTAGCATGGATTAACATGAGATTTAAATCGGGAAAAATCATGCTAATCGGGAATTCAGATTAGAGAACCTAGCTACACATGTCAATAAACACAAACAAGCAATCAATCAAAGCAATCGCATAATATATCGTAGGGTCCACACAACTCGGAAGAAATCCTTACCTTGGTGGGGACAATTTGACACGAAATCCTAAGCGCGAACGAACCCGAACTAGCTCCGAGAACCTATCAATCAAAACAAAAATCACACAATAGGCCTAAATATAATAAAACAAACAAGGCTCAGCTCGGGAGTAACTCACGAGGCGCGATTTAACGACGAACGCAGTCGATTGCACGATCAGGCAAAGAACAGGTCTAGCTGGGCGCTACCAGGTCCGAGAATAAGCCTGCGTTGGCGCGCGGACGGAGCGCGAGCAGCGCGCGGACGGGCAAGCGGCGCGGACGGAGGAAGCGGGCGCGAGCCGCGCCGACGCATCAGAAGCGCGCGGGCGAAGCGGCGCGAGGCTCGGCTGGCGCTGGCGAGGACGAGCAGCGCGACGCGAGCGCAGCGATGGCGCGCGCGCACGACTTCGGCGAGTAGGGGTTCGGGCGACGCGATGCGGAGCTGGGCGACACAAGGGCGCTCGGGCGCGGCATGGCTCGGCGGCGGCGATCGCGCGCGGCAGCGCTGACCCGGCCGGCTCTAGCGGACGGACAGCATCTTTGGCGAGCTCGGCCGGCTCTTTTTGCGCGAAAGCAGGCGATGGAGAAATCCCAAATTCGAGCGATCCACGGGGATTCGACAAGCGATTCTGTAAAGACCCGACCCAAAAGGGGCTCTAAATGGGCCTTTACCCCAATGCATGTAGTGAAAATAAAAGACATTATGAAAAATACATTTGGATCCCAAGTAAAAACAGAAACATTCAACAACCAAAACATACATTTCTAAAAGCATACTACGATCAGAGATTTATTTAAACCATTAAAACAATCCACAAGTACAAATATCTTTGGAATCCATAAAACGTAAGAAAACATCCGGGGCTCTGTGTGTCCGTCTACATGCATTCAGTGGGAAATAACAAAAGTCAAGAGTCATGATAAATAAAATAAAATAATCGAGAGATGACAAGCAGGATTCCATGATCACGGCTCCTCCTTCACCATCCTGTCTCCCGCCTTGATTACTGTGGAAAACCACAAAATAAGGGTGAGTAACGAATTACAGTAAGAAGAATCCCCAACAAGGGGTACAACACGATATACATGATCATCTAGAAGAATGTATGCAAAGCTATGAGTACAAACACGAGTGGAGCACATAGCTAAGTCCACACTTGGACCTCGGATGCCATCTCGTGGTCTTAGTCCGGAAATACCACAACACACTAAACGCGCTATACGGGAACAAGTCCCGGCCTCACCGCCTGCGCCGATACGAAAGGTGCACTCGCTCAAGATCCCGAGGAGCTCTCCATCCGGCGCTGTAATGAGCGTAAGCGCGCACCGCATGCTCACCGCAAACTCTAGGGGTGCCGGGTCCAGTGGCAAGCCGCCCGTGTTCGATCACCATGCCTAACTAAATCTACGGATCGGTGTCACCGACATAGGGGTGTGAGACACGGACACGTGAACTATGTCGGCTGAACCACCGCTTTTTGAGGCTAAGGAACCGGTCGTGGTAGGCTTACACCAGAAGCGGTCCTTGCCCTAACAGTGGCAATCAAGGGCTACGGCCGAACACGCCGAGGACGTGCCGATCGCCAGGGGCGAGGCAATGCCAAGTCATCATCCCGCCGTTGGGGCATTTAACGACCGCCACCCTCACCCAAGATTGCGGGGCCTACCGGTTGGGATAGCTAATCCTCACTGGGTCCAAGGACGAGAAGCTGTCTCGAACGTCCTTGCCATAGATGCAAGATACTTTATGCATCGGGCCGGATGATGCTATCTACGAATTCTAAACCTTAACAATAATAATAATAACAATTCAATCAATGCGGTCCAATACGTGCTCAACAGATACAAGGAACCTAGCATGATACTACGAAGCAAGAACAGATATCGAACATGCTAGAATAGAACAACCTAGCATGGGCTAACATGAGAAACAATACAAGAGTTCATGCCATCAGAATTGCAACAGAGCACCTAGGGCTAAACATGCTAGTAATCATACACAGGCATACAAAACAACAATCACAAATATACCGCAGGTCCACACAACCCGGTAAGAAATCCTTACCTTGGTCGGAAGACTTCTACACACAAATCCTAAGTCATGAACAATCCCGAGCTAGCGAGCGGGAACCTAGCAAACCAACAATAATCGGCATCTAAAATATCTAAACAACAATAGAATGCAGCAAGCTCGGCTCGGGGGAACTCGCGCGCGCGACGACACGAGCTTGGGGTCAGCAGCGCGGCACGGCAAGGACGCGCGCGACCGGCGTGCGCACGGCAAGGACGGCAGGGCCTTGGCCCGCTACTGGCACGGCAGACGGCAGGACGGAGCGCGCTTGGCGAAGGCTCGGCGCGGCTGGCGGCGCGCGGGCGCGGCGAGCGCGACACGGCGAGCGGCTTCGGCAGGACGCGCGCGCGGCGAACGTCTGGCGAAGCGGCGCGCGGCGCAGCGATTCGGCAAGCGGACACGGCGAGGGCGTGCGATGGGCGACGCAGATGCGGCTGGACGCGCGGGCGCTGGCGAGGACCTCCTGGCGAGCGAGCGATCGGGCGATCTGTGCTGCTGGACGAACGGCAAGGCTGCTAGGACAGATCTGGGCGTGCGAGCGATCGGGCGTCAGGCCGGGCGCGAACGGCAAGGCCGCTAGGACAGTGCAGGCGTCGCGAATGACCGCCACTGGACGTGCGCGACGACATTGGGCGATGTCTTTCTTGTTTGGCCGGGCTTCACTCTGGGTGGGCCGCAATCAACACAACACACACAACACACCTCTTTTCACTTGGCCAAACGCACACCAAACGGATGAGAAGAAGAAGAAGAAGATCAATACCTACCCGGAATGATGATGATCGAACCCAAGGAGATGCAAGGATGAAGAATCGGCAAGGCTATGGAGATGGAGAGCTTGGGCGGCCAAGAGGTGTTTTGGAGAAGAAGATGGAATAAACCTAATTCTATTTCATTTAACCAAATGCACCAAAACTCCAAAATCCAAGGTTAACTAAGATGTGATGCGAGAAAGAGCAACAAGGGCACCTAATGGCTCAATTGGCACACATCTCTACAAGCTTCCCAAGAGACCGGGTTCAAACCCTACTGCAAAGACAATTTCCTTTATTTTTACTTTTGCATCAAACCTTGCTCAACCAAACTTCAAACTCCTCCAAAACCTACATAAACCATCCAATAATTTTAGTAGTGGAAAAGACACAAACGACCATGACGGCCCGACCAAATTACCAAATTACCCCTAGGGCATACCTAGAAGACCGGGAAGAAAACACTGGTCGTTACAATATTCCCTCCTTTTTATGACTTTCGTCCTCGAAAGTCCTTAAGATGAAACATTTCAGGGTAATGCAACCTCATCTCGTCTTCCCGCTCCCAAGTGGCTTCCTCAGAACCCCGATTCTTCCATCGAACCTTTACTAAACGAATCTCGCGATTACGCAACGTCTTGGTCTCAAAGGCAAGGATCCTCACCGGCTTCTCCTCGAAGTTCAAATCCTCATTCGGTGCAAAGGCTCAAAGTCCACAATGTGCGACGGTCCGGCACATACCGCCTCAACATCGATACATGAAAAACACTATGCACCCCCGATAGTGACGGAGGTAGGGCTAACCGGTAAGCAACTCGCCAATCCTCTCTAGGATCTCAAACGGACCAACAAAGCGGGGACTCAACTTCCCACGCTTACCAAACCTCGTAACACCTCGCATCGGAGCAACCTTAAGGAACACATGCCGACCAACCTCAAACTCCAAATCTCGACGCCGAACATCGGCGTAACTCTCTACTGCTTTGATTTGTCAACATACGAGCTCTAATCTTCTCGTGACCGCACCATTGGTCAATCAGTAGTAACTCGGGACCCAAAACCCGTCTATCACCAACCTCTTCCCGAACACGGGGACCGCAACGCTTACCATACAATGCCTCGAATGGAGACATCAGAATCGTCGATCGTAATCGTTGTTATAGGCGAACTCCATCAAATGCTGAGCATCTTTGGTCCCAATCGCACGGGAAATCCAACACACAAGCCCTCAACATATCCTCGAGAATCGATTCACTCTCTCACCGACCATCCGTTTGAGGGTGAAAAGTCATCTTTGGCGCACTCGTGCTCAAACCCTTCTCGAGCGCTCTCGAAGCGAGAAGTGAACCGCGAGTCACGACGGACACAATCCTCAGGCACACCATGATAACGGATGATCGCTCCAAAAACAATCTGCGCCTTTGTTCCACGGTATAAGTGTCTCTACAGGGAATGAAGTGTGCGCTCTTGGTCAAACGGTCGACTATCACCCAAATCGAGAGAACTTCCTCGGAGTCCTTGGCAAACCGGAGATAAAGTCCATGGAGATCTCTTCCCATTTCCACCGGGTACACTCGGTGGCGCAACAAACCAGTGGCCTCTGCACTGGGTGCCTTCACTTGGCGACAAGTGAGACACCTACGACAAACTCTGCCACATCTCTCTTCATTCCCATCCACGTAAGGATCGCTTAAGGTCTCGATACATCTTAGTACCCCGGGGTGCCAAGCAAAAGGGGAATGTGGGCCTCCGAGAGCAACTCGGCTCGCAAACTCGCAATGTCCGGAACACACAACCGGCCTCTATAAGTCAACCCATCATCTCGTGAATACACAAAGTCAAAGTCACCGTCAAGATCGACTCATCAACCAATCTCTTAAGTGCGGGGGTCACCTAACTGGCTGTCTATAATCCCGCTGAATCGGCGGCAGCAATCAAATAATCGAGCTACCTCGGCGGTAACCTCTCCCAACAACACTCGCAACCTCGCCCGCTCGAACTCTCTCTCGCAAATCTGGTGGGAACTCAACAACGCCGCAGTGCGACGTCTTCGCTCAAAGCATCGGCCACTACATTGGCTTTACCGGATGGTACAAAATCTCGCGATCATAATCCTTTACCAACTCTAACCATCTCTCTCGCCTCATATTCAACTCCTTACGAGTAAACAGATACTTGAGGCTCGGTGATCGGTAAACATCTGAATCCGCTCACCATACGGGTAATGCCTCCAAATCTTGATTGCAAACACCACTCGCCGCCAACTCCATATCATGGGTCGGGTAGTTCTCGCTCATACGGCTTGGTTTGACGGGAAGCATAGGCAATGACCTTCCGCGGTTGCATCAACACACAACCTAATCCAAACTTGGAAGCATCATTGAGACCACGAAACCACTGTCCCCTCCGGATCGCCAACAGTCGTGAAGTCAAATCGCGCTTGAGCACGCAAAGCTCTCATCACACTCTTTGTCCCAAACAAACTCGACACCCTTCCTCGTCGACGAGTGAGGGGCGAGGCTAAAGCAGAGAAGTCTTGACGAACCGACGGTAGTAACACGCCAAACCTGTAAAGTCGCGAATCTCCTGCAATCGAAGTCGGCTTGGCCCATGAACTCACGGCCTCAATCTTCGCGGGGTCCACGGCTATACCATCTCTCGAAACCACGTGGCCTAGGAAGGCCACCTGCTCCAACCAGAAATCACATTTGGAAAACTTCGCATAAAGTGGTTTTCCTCAAAGCCGCCAATACTCGCCTCGGATGCTCTGCATGGTCTTCTTTAGACCTCGAATAAATCAGAATATCGTCAATGAACACAATGACGGTTGTCCAAAAATGATTTGAACACCCTATCCATCATGTCCATGAACGCTTGGTGGGGCATTGGTCAATCCAAACGACATGACCACAAACTCATAGTGACCATATCTAGACACAGAAAAGTTGTCTTAGGAATGTCGGCATCCCCGATCCGCAATCGATGGTAACCGGATCTCAGATCTATCTTGGAGAACACCGAATCTCCCTGAAGCCGATCGAACAAATCATCGATACGGGCAACGGATACTTATTCTTCATCTGTCACCTTATTAAGCTCGCGGTAATCAATACATAAGCGCATAGAACCATCCTTCTTTTTCACAAAGCAGAATCGTGCTCCCACGGGGACACACTTGGACGGATGAACCCTCGGTCTAACATCTCCCGCAATCGAATCTTGATTCCTTTAACTCACTGGCGCCATGCGATCACGGAGCCTTCGAGATAGGGAGGGTCCACGGCTCGAGCTCAATAATGAAGTCAACCTCTCTCTTTGGGGGCAACCCCAGTAACTCCTCAGAAACACATCCGCGAACTCTTGCACGGCCGGCTTTGATCACAGAGATGGCGAGGCGGCTCTTCCCGCACAACTTGGCTAGATAGCCCCAAGCTCCATGAGCTAGCAAACGACGAGCTTTCACGGTGACACCATCGGCGGGCAAACTCCACCTTGGACTCCACGAAACTTAAAGTGCTGGGCACTGGCGGCTGAACACTACTTCTTTCCGGTGGCGATCAATCAACGCGTGGTTAGCGACTAACCAACCTCCATACCAAGAATCACATCAAAACCGCTCATAGGCGGAACTATGAGCGTGGCCTAAGCAACTCTCCGGATATCTCGATCCGGCCATCCTTAATCTTATCTCTAGCCAACATACTAACTCCCGAAGGAGTTGCAACAGATAACTCAAAACCTAGAGGCTCTAATCTCAACTTAGCATGCTCAAAGCAAACAACACAGATACAAATGAATGCGTAGAAGCAGAATCAAACAAGACAAATGTGCGGTGATCTAAAACAAGAAGCGTGCACCGCCACAGCGGCATCCGTGACGCTCGGCCTCTGACGGTCGTAGCAAACACTCGACCCTGCCGCTGCTACATTGGCCGAGCCGCCATAGCCGGGGTGATCACAAAAACGGGCCATGTGCCCTCTCTACCACAACGGAAGCACAATCTAGGTTCAGTGACAAGCTCGGCGTGGACTTTCCCACAAGTAGCACAAGCGGAAATCGCACAGGTCCTCCCGCCTGTCGGGTGAAACGGATTTGGAGCTCTCGTGATCTCTCGTTCTCGAAGCGCCCTTGGCGCGCTGGCGCCTCCCGAAAGTCAAACTTCCTCTTACGCCCCACATACCGCTGGGACAGACGCCGAACAGAGCGGCAAAGAACCCGTTCAAAGAGGATACTTCCCATTATAGATCGTGGCTAATCGGGACGGCCCCTAGCATAAGTGTCGGGGCCCGAGCCACGACATCGGGAAACACACCGCCTCAATCCGGATATGAACTTCCGAATCTTCAGCCCGGGGTGGCAATCAACCGAGGAGCAAAATATCCATACTCACGAGAACTTGCGCTCATATTCCTCAATGGAATCGTAACCTCGCTTCGAGTTCGGAAGAGCTCCACCATCTTCTCTTGAGCCTCATCACCGATGAACTTTACCTTGAACTCGGCCTTGAAGAACTCCCGTGTAGCGGGTGGAGACCCTCACCGGTCTCTAGCTCAAGGTGGACTCCCACCACCATCTCATTGTGCCTCCTAGCACATGAGCCGCACATCTCGGCCTCTGGATATCGGGGGCACACCATGATCGAGGAAGGTGTACTCCAAATGGGCAATCCACTGGCTGCCGCTAACGCATCACCGGTGGCATCAAACTTCTCGGGCTTCCACTTCACAAAATCCTTGACCACCTACCCAATTCCTCGGCACCTCGCCATATCTCGCCTCGGGGGCTACTTGCTCCCGAGGAGCTGGAGGTGCTCTTGAGCTCACTTTGAACCAATCGAGTCATTTGCTCGATCTGGGCTCGGGACTCTTCCCGCCAGCACGCCAACAAGGCTCAGGTCTCTCGCCCTCTGGTCACTCAACATGTCGACCATAAAAGCCCTCATAGACTCAAAGCAAACTCGCTCCAGGAGCGATCTCACGGCCTTCGATCGCCTCAACGCCCGCTCTAGGCGTAACAGAGGAGTTCTTTGGTGGAATGCCATCGATGTCGGCTTGGGACGATGTCCTGCGATGATCGAGATCCGATCCCGATACCTCGACCGCTCTCGAACCTCCTCTCCCTGAGACGGTGGTCGCATCTTTGGCGATCTACATCCAAACCAACAACGAATCAAAACACGCTCTGTCACCATTCCACAACACCAAACAAGGCATACACTAGATGACAGGTATTGTAAATTCTTAACCCTTTTTCAACAACAAATAGTAAACTTAGGCGTACTGATGATCTGCCGGAGTCCGATGATCATGGAAAAACGACCTACAACAAAAGGTCAGTCTCTACAGAATCTATGACTCGAGCTCGATACCAATCAGTAAAGACCCGACCCAAAAGGGGCTCTAAATGGGCCTTTACCCCAATGCATGTAGTGAAAATAAAAGACATTATGAAAAATACATTTCGGATCCCAAGTAAAAACAGAAACATTCAACAACCAAAACATACATTTCTAAAAGCATACTACGATCGGAGATTTATTTAAACCATTAAAACAATCCACAAGTACAAATATCTTTGGAATCCATAAAACGTAAGAAAACATCCGGGGCTCTGTGCCCGTCTACATGCATTCAGTGGGAAATAACAAAAGTCAAGAGTCATGATAAATAAAATAAAATAATCGAGAGATGACAAGCGAGGATTCCATGATCACGGCTCCTCCTTCACCATCCTGTCTCCCGCCTTGATTACCGTGGAAAACCACGGAATAAGGGTGAGTAACGAATTACCCAAGAAGAATCCCCAACCGGGGGTACAATACGATATACATGATCATCTAGAAGAATGTATGCAGGCTATGAGTACAAACACAGAGCGGAGCACATAGCTAAGTCCACACTTGGACCTCGGATGCCATCTCGTGGTCTTAGTCCGGAAATACCACAACACACTAAACGCGCTATACGGGAACAAGTCCCGCCTCGGCACCGCCATCATCGTCACGAAAGGTGCATCGGCTCAAGATCCCGAGGAGCTCTCGATCGGCGCTGTAATGAGCGTAAGCGCGCACCGCATGCTACTGCGCAAACTCTAGGGGTGCGGGTCCAGTGGCAAGTCGCCCGAGTTCGACCACCATGCCTAACTAAATCTCGGATCGGTGTCACCGACATAGGGGTGTGAGACACGGACACGTGAACTATGTCGGCTGAACCACCGCACTTTGAGGCTAAGGAACCGGCCGTGGTAGGCTTACACGAGAAGCGGTCCTTGCCCTAACAGTGGCAATCAAGGGCTACGGCCGAACACGCCGAGGACGTGCCGATCGCCGGGGCGAGGCAATGCCAAGTCATCATCCCGGCCGTTGGGGCATTTAACGACCGCCACCTCACCCAAGATTGCGGGGCCTACCGGTTGGGATAGCTAATCCCTCACACGGGTCCAAGGACGGAGAATCGTCTCGAACGTCCTTGCCATAGATGCAAGATACTTTATGCATCGCCCGGATGATGCTATCTACACCGAATTCTAAACCTTAACAATAATAATAATAACAATTCAATCAATGCACCCAATACGTGCTCAACAGATACAAGGAACCTAGCATGATACTACGAAGCAAGAACAGATATCGAACATGCTAGAATAGAACAACCTAGCATGGGCTAACATGAGAAACAATACAAGAGTTCATGCCGATCAGAATTGAATGAGCACCTAGGGCTAAACATGCTAGTAATCATACGAGGCATACAAAACAACAATCACAAATATACCGCAGAGGTCCACACAACCCCGGTAAGAAATCCTTACCTTGGTGGAAGACTTCTACACACAAATCCTAAGTCTGCGGAACAATCCCGAGCTAGCGAGCGGGAACCTAGCAAACCAACAATAATCAGCATCTAAAATATCTAAACAACAATAGAAACGAGCAAGCTCGGCTCAGGGAACTCACGCGCGCGACGACACGAGCTTGGGGTCGGCTGGCAAGCACGGCACGGCAGGACGCAAGGCCACGCCGCTGGCCGGGCACGCTAAGGACGGCGCAGACGACGCTACTGGTGGCACCGGCGCTGACGGCAGGACGCCTGGCTGCTTGCGCGCACGCGCACGGCACGGGACGAGCGACGCGCGCGCGCGGCGAGCGTCTGGGCAGCCTTGCGCGCTGGCGGCGTCGCGATGCGCGCGACACGCAGCGCTTCAGCTCGGGAGGACGCGCGCGGGCGGGCGAACGTCGGGCGAAGCGCGGCGAAGCGATTCGGCAAGCGACACGGCGAGGGGCGGGCGATGGGCGACGCAGATGCGGCTGGACGCGCGGCGCTGGCGAGGACCTCTGGCGAAGCGAAGCGATCGGGCGATTCTGTCTTCTTTGACGAACGGCAAGGCTGCTAGGACAGACTGGGGCGTCGAGCGATCAGGCGTCTGTCAGGCTTTGGGGCGAACGGCAAGGCTGCTAGGACAGTGCTGGCGCGCGGCGAGTGATTTGGGCGACGCGGCGATTTATGTGGGGCGTCTGTCTTGGCCGGGCTTCACTCGGTGGCCGCAATCAACACAACACACACAACACACCTCTTTTCACTTGGCCAAACGCACACCAAACGGATGAGAAGAAGAAGAAGAAGATCAATACCTACCCGGAATGATGATGATCGAACCCAAGGAGATGCAAGGATGAAGAATCGGCAAGGCTATGGAGATGGAGAGCTTGGGCGGCCAAGAGGTGTTTTGGAGAAGAAGATGGAATAAACCTAATTCTATTTCATTTAACCAAATGCACCAAAACTCCAAAATCCAAGGTTAACTAAGATGTGATGCAGAAAGAGCAACAAGAGCACCTAATGGCTCAATTGGCACACATCTCTACAAGCTTCCCAAGAGACCCGGGTTCAAACCCCGCTGCAGCACAATTTCCTTTATTTTTACTTTTGCATCAAACCTTGCTCAACCAAACTTCAAACTCCTCCAAAAACCTACATAAACCATCCAATAATTTTAGTAGCTGGAAAAGACACAAACGACCATGACGGCCTGACCAAATTACCAAATTACCCCTAGGGCATACCTAGAAGACCGGGAAGAAAAACCTGGGTCGTTACAGATTCTTTGATGGCAAACTCCCCTACACTAGCTGCACAAAACCCATACCTCAAATTACCTCGACTCGGCCGGAAATGGCGAAGCTCAAAGCAGTGTGAAGAACTCGAATTTTGAAGGAGAAGAAAGAAGAAGAAGAAGAAGAAGAAGAAAGGGGAAGGAAAACTCACCGGAAAGGAGACGATCGACGAGGGAGAACGGCGAGGGAGAGCTCGGTTGGTCGGGGAGAAATGGAGAAGGAAAATCGCGAAGAAGAAGAAGGAGGAAGAAGCTTCGGGCGAAAATTTCCTTTTAAACCAAAACGCGCATCAAACAGGCATATG
The DNA here is from genome assembly GCA_036507275.1 of Sicyos edulis. NCBI lineage: Eukaryota > Viridiplantae > Streptophyta > Magnoliopsida > Cucurbitales > Cucurbitaceae > Sicyos > Sicyos edulis. Next base: position 24,263,913 of record CM071848.1, read on the forward strand.
TATTAGATCGCGCGTTTAGAATAACAAACGCGCCCAGTGGCTCGGCTGGCAGCGCCCCCTGCCTAGCACGCGACACGTCCTTGGCTCGAATCTCACTCGATGCGCTATTTAATTCCCTATTTAATTTTACTCTTTCCCAAGCCCAAATGCCTTCACCAAAATCCCGATCCTATTCAAATTGACTCATAATTATTCCGGCAATTTTCAATTTCAAAACCGCCCCTGTCGCCCGACCCAAAATTACCAAAATGCTCTGGGCCTCTCGAAGACCGGGATGAAATTTCCGGGACGTTATAGTGGGCTGCGCGAACGGGGCAGGCGTGCGATGGACGGATCTGGCGGCGCCGGTGTGCGACGGCGAGCAGGCTGATCGGGCGCGTTTCGGGCGTCTTTGCTCGGGCGGATCTCGACGGTTGCTGGCGCGCGCGACAGGCTCACGGTGCGATTCGGGCGTCTTTGCGCCAGTGCAGATCTGGACGTGCTTGGCGCGCGACGGCTCATCAGTGCGACTGGCGAGCTGCTCGGGCGATCTGGCCGGCCGTGGTGGGCATATCCGGCGCCGGCGCGGACCAGAATGATGATCGAACTACTGAACAAAGCAAGGGGATGAAATTCGGCCAGAGAAAGTTGGGGAAACAAGCTTGGACGGCTAGGAGGATGTGTTGGAGAAGAAGAACAAAACCTAGCTTTTCTTTTCCATTTAACCAAATGCACCAAAACCCCAAAATCCAAGGCTAACCATAAAATGACACGGAAAGAGCAACACGAGCTCTCAATAGCTCAACTGGCACGCATCCCCACAAGCTTTCTTGGAGACCCGGGTTCAAAACCCAGCTGCAACACAAATTCCTTTATTTTTACTTTTGCATCAAACCTTGCTCAACCCTTCCACAAAGCCTCACAAACCTACATAAATTCATCCAATATTTTTAGCAACTAGAAAAGACATAAACGCCCCCGACGGCCAGACCAAATTACCAAAATACCCTTGGGCATACGGAAGACCGGGATGAAAAAACGGGCCGTTACAATATTCCCTCCTTTTTATGACTTTCGTCCTCGAAAGTCCTTAAGACTGAAACAGCACAGGATACTGAAATCTCATCCCGTCTTCCCCCGCTCACGAGCGACCTCCTCTAACTCTGACTCCTCCACTGAACTTTTACCAAACGGATCTCACGATTATTCAACGTCTTCGTCTCAAAGACCAGAATACTCACAGGCTTCCCCTCAAGCTCAAATCCTCAATCATTTGCAAAGGCCCAAAGTCCACAATGAGCGATGGGTCGGCACACATACCGCCTCACACCGATACATGAGAACACCGCACACCTACCGACAATGACAGAAAGAGCTAACCAATATGCAACTCGCCAATCCTTTCGAGAATCTCAAATGGCCCAACAACAGGAGGCTCCACTTCTCCCGCTTACCAAACCTCAACACAACTCACAACGGCACAACTTTAAAACTAGGCATTGCCCAACCTCAAACTCTAAAACTCGACGCCGAACATCGGCGTAACTTTTCTCGCTCGCTCCGAGCTAACAACACTAGCTCTAAACTCCCGCACATCACCGGTCAAATGCAAGAACTCGGGACCCAAAACAAAATTGATGGCCACCAACCTTTTCCCGAACACCGAAGCTGCAATACTTACCTTGCAATGCCTCAATGGAACTACAAGAATCGATCACCGAGAAGCGCAACTAAAGGCAACCTCATAAAACCACTCTAGTCTTCGCCGCCTAATCACGGAAACACCAACTCGCAACAAGCTCCAAAGGTTACGGATCACTCCTCCCAAAAGACCATCGGTCGAGGGTGAAAACACTACTAAAACGCGCACGACTCATAAGCCTCTTAACAACGCTCTGTAACGAACCACGGTTCATCACGCACTACCTAAAAAAATCTTTGTTGCCACACTCTGGAGCCAACAACTCCAGCCTGAAACTGACATGCCACTACTCCATAGAATAACATCTCCACCTGGGCGTGGTGCGAGTTCTAGCTACAGAAACCAGTCCACCAAAAATCCGAACTCTGTAACGACCCAGGTTTTCATCCCGGTCTTCCAAGTATGCCCTAGGGGTATTTTAGTAATTTGGTCGGGCCGTCAAGACCGTTTATGTCTTTTTCCAGTTGCTAAAATTATTGGATGGATTTATGTAAGTTTTTTAGGCTTTGTGGATGTGTTTGGGCATGGGGAGATGCAAAAGGAAAATTGTGTGTTAAAAGTGTGTTTGGTGGGTTTCAACCCTGTGGTCCGAGAGAAGTCGGTGGGTGGTGTGGCCAGTTGAGCTATGGAGAGCTCTTATTACTCTTTCTCGCATCACATCTTAGTTAACCTTGGATTTTGGAGTTTTGGTGCATTTGGGTAAATGAAATAGAATTAGGTTTATTCCATCTTCTTCTCCAAAACTCCTCTTGGCCGCACAAGCTCTCCCTCTCCATAGCCTTTGCCGATTCTTCTTCCCTTGCATCTCCTTGGGTTCGATCATCATCATTCCGGGTAAGTCTTCATCCTCTTCATCTCCTCATTTGGTTTTTGATGCTGGCCGAAGGTAAGATGTAGAGTGTTGTGTGTGTTTGTGTTGATTGCAGCCAGCCGAGAGAAGCAGCCATCATCGCCGTCCAGCTCGCCCAGATCTGTTGAAGCGAAGCGCCGCACAGACGCCAGCCGGCAAAGAAATTTTTCGCCAGATCCACCGTCGCGAACCTCCCGCACACCATCGCTCGCGATCGTCGTGCGGATCGCATCCAGAAGCAGACGCGAGACGACGGCGCGCGCGCGCCGCCGCCGCCGCTGCGCCGCCCGCGAGCCCAGCCGCGCTCGCGCCGCTCGCCGTGACGCTGCGCGCCGCGCGCGCCGCGCCGCCCGAGCGCTCGCGCCGCGCGCGCCTCGCTGCATCCGCGTGCATCGTGCGCTGCGTGCCGTGCCAGCGCCCTCGCTGCATCGTCTGCGTGCATGCGTCTGCGTGCGTGCAACAGCCAGCGCCAGCCTGCTGCCGTGCGGCGCGCAGCCGCGCCCACCCGCTGTGCGTTACCGCTCGCCAGGCTCCAAGCTCGTGTCGCCGTGCGCGTGAGTCTCCGAGCCGAGCTTGCTGTTTCTATTGTTGTTTAGACGTTTTAGATGCCTGATTATTATTGGTTTGCTAGGTTCCCGCTCGCTAGCTCGGGATTGTTCCATGACTTAGGATTTGTGTGTAGAAGCCTCGACCAAGGTAAGGATTTCTTACCGGAGTTGTGTGGGCCTGCGGTATATTTATGATTGTTGTTTTGTATGCACGTGTATGATTATTAGCATGTTTAGCCCTAGGTGCTCTGTTTCAATTCTCGATCGCATGAACTCTTGTATTGTTTCTCATGTTAGCCCATGCTAGGTTGTTCCATTCGGCATGTTCGATATCTGTTTTCTTGCTTCGTAGTATCATGCTAGGTTCCTTGTATCTCATGAGCACGTATTGGACCGCATTGATTGAATTATTATTATTGCTATGGTTTAGAGTTCGTAGGTAGCATCATCCGGGCCGGATGCATAACGTAACTTGCATCCCCGATGCAGGACGCACGAGATGGTACTCGTCCTCGATCCCGTTAGGGTTTAGCTAACCCTAACGGTGGCCCCGCAATCTTGGGTGAGGGTGGCAAAGCGTTAATTGCCCCAAGCGGTCGGGATGATGACTTGGCATTGCCTCGTCCCCGGCGATCGGCACGTCCTCGGCGTGTTCGGCCGTAGCCCTTGATTGCCACTGTTAGGGCAAGGACCGCTTCGGTGTAAGCCTACCACGACCGGTTCCTTAGCCTCGTGTGCGGTGGTACAGTGACATAGTTCACGTGTCCGTGTCTCACACCCTATGTCGTGACACCGATCCGGAGATTTAGTTAGGCATGGTGATCGAACAGGCAGCTTGCCACTAGACCGGCACCCCGAGTTTGCGGTAGCATGCGGCGCGCGCTTACGCTCATTACATTACGCCGCGTGGAGAGCTCCTCGGGATCTTGAGCGAGTGCACCTTTCGTGACGATGAGATCTGGCTGAGGCCGGGACTTGTTCCCGTATAGCACGTTTTGTGTGGTGGATTTATTTTCCGGACTAAGACCCTGAGTTGGCATCCGAGGTCCAAGTGTGGACTTAAGCTATGTGCTCTATTCTGTGTTTATACTCATAGCTTGCATACATTCTTCTAGATGATCATGTATATCGTATTGTACCCCGGTTGGGGATTCTTACTGAGTAATTCGTTACTCACCCTTATTCTGTGGTTTTCCACAGGTAACCAAGGCGCGAGACAGGATGGCTGAAGGAGGAGCTGTGATCATGGGATCCTGCTGTCATCTCTAACCATTTTATTATATCATGACTCTTGACTTTTGTTATTTCCCCTGAATGCATGTAGACGGGCACGGAGCCCTAGGATGTTTTCTTACGTTTTATGGATTCCAACATATTTGTACTTGTGGATTGTTTAAATGGTTTAAATAAATCTCTACGATCGAGTATGCTTTTAGAAATGTATGTTTTGGTTGTTGAATGTTTCTGTTTTTACTTGGGATCCGAAATATATTTTTCATAATGTCTTTTATTTTCAACACATGCATTGGGGTAAAGGCCCATTTAGAGCCCCTTTTGGGTCGGGTCCTTCTGACTTGGTATCGAGCTCGAGTCATAGATTCTCAGAGACCGACCTTTTGTTGTAGGTCGTTTTTCCATGATCATCAAGACTCAGCGCGGTCATCAGCACGCCTAAGTTTACTTTTTGTTGTTGAAAAAGGGTTAAGAATTTACAATACACTGTCATCTTGTGTATGCCTTGTGTAGTGTTGTGGAGCGGAGACGAGCAGGTTCTGACTCGTTGTTGGTTTGGGCTTAGTGAGCCATCATGCCAACTTTCTCGCAAAGGCGAGCGGTTTGTTTAGCGACTTGTTGAGGTATCCAGATAGATTCGGATGCCCCAGGACATCGTTCCGCAGGGAGGCGAGCTTAGACTCCCGTTGGCCATTTGTGGCCCGATGTCGCTTTTCCCTAGTGAGAGGGTGGTGGTGCTTCGTGCGATCGCCAAGATGTTGATCGCACCTGCAGGAGCAGGCGCTTGGCATGTCCGACCGAGGAGTTGGACCGATCGTGTTGATGTTGAGGCCGCGTCCAGTGGTTGTTAGGCCCGCATGCCGATTTGGGCCGGCAGATTGAGTTGCCTAGAGGAGGGGGTAGAGGCTAGCGCGCACCTCAGTGAGACTCCTTGAGCAGAGTGTGCTCCGGCCATGAGAGATTTGATGGCGTGTCTTTAGCTATCGAGAGAGCGGAGACCCAAAGCGCGATTTGTAGTGCGTAGTGAGGAGTCCCGGCACGATTAGCCCGGTGATGCAGAGTTTGTTTCAAACATTTTTTCCCCAAGAGCTCTTGTAGCCCCGGAGGTTCTCGGGAGGGCATGATCGCAGTTTATTCGGATGAGTTTGTTGGCGTTGATGGAGACGCCCTGTGTTGGCAAATAGATGCCTGTAGAGCTCGATGTTTTAGTAAGTCCTACTCGCTAGTAGTAAAGTAGTTGGCTGTGTTTGAGTTTAGCATCCGTGTGTGGGATGCCCGCTGTTTAGAGGCCGAGGTGTGCCGCCTCTGTCTTTATTTGGTTCATCGGATGGTGGTGGAAGTCCCTTGTGAGAGGTGAACCTGCAGAGTCTCCACCATCGCCCGATTGTTTGGCAAGTTGCCGTGTTAGTGGCTTGAGGCGGATGAAGGGTCATCTTTGCCCCTTGCGAGCCTCTTTGTTGTTTTAATGACCCCACTTCCTCGGATGTGGATTTGGTAGTAGTAGCACTTGAGGTGCATTGGTTGGTGTGCCACTTTGGCACTAAGTCCGGTTCAGCTTGAGTTTGGCTTGGGCATAGCAGATGGTTCTATGCCGTTCGGAGTTCAGCGTACTCCTTTAGCCTTGGATCTGTTTATGGCAGTTGCACCCGTTTAGGTCGTGCCAGAGGACTAGTTCAGTGGTAGTCGATGGACTACAAGCGAAAGGATGCTCGAGAGGAGCCGGAGCCTCTTCCCAGTGTTTCTGGAGGTTGAGTAAGTCAGCAGGTTGCCGGTTGGTAAATGTTGGTGCGCGTGAGTCTCGCGCTAGTGTTAAGGACAAGAGATTTTCTTTGTGGTTGGTAGTGCGGTCAACTACCTTCGAGTGCCTAAATCTGAGGAGAGTTGAGCATTGTAGATGCGAGTTTGGTCCAGCAGAGGGACCCTGAGTTGGATGCTTATCAGATGAGCTGGATGCCTATGAGGCGAGTTGGATGCTTTTGAGGCAAGATGAGCAGATGCCTTGCGAGAGGTTTTGGATGCCTTAGAGGTAAGCACCCTTGGTTGAGGCTTGGTACAAAGTAAGTTTGGTTTGGCATGGTTATGCTTTGGTAGAGCAAGGTTGCCTCAGCTTCGAGTATCGTGTGGAGATGGAACTTTTGGTGTTCCTTGGATTGTTTGTATCATTTTGCCAGAGTTATCGTTGCTTTGTGGAAAAGCGCTTGTTAGTCTTGGATCTCTAAAGGAAGGTTGGGAGTTGTGCACACAAGTGTGTTTTGTGTGGTTCGTTCCGTGGCGAGAGTTTCAGATCCATGTAGGGTTTGCTTTGGAGATCTCGTGCTCAGTTCCTTGAGAAGTTGGACTCCAGGTGGTTGTTGTAAGGCTTTGGTTGAGGTGGTAAGGATACCGTGCTCGTGGTATCAAGTTGTTGCTTAGGCCAGATTTGTTAAGTTGGGCCTAAGCTTGGTTGGAGGATCTTCTTGTTGATCGTTGGTTGGAGTTCAGTTGGAAACTGAACAAGAGCTGTGGTAGCTAAGCCGCGTGGTTTCTGATCGTCATGGCTAAGAGAGTTGTTCGGATCCTTCCTTGGGTAGAAGTTATGTTGTGGCCGATGCTTTGAGTAGGAGGATGACGCATTCTGTAGCGTTTCGGGTCCTCTAGGTTCCCAAGGAGTTGGAGTTGGCCAGCATGGTTGGGATGCTGGAAATTGGAGTTGTTTGTTCGAGCGGTTGTGTTAGATCGTATGCCGGCAGTGTGTGTGTCGAGGGTTGCCGAAGAACCCTAGGTTGTGGAGAGCCTCTCCAGAGCTCAGTCAGGCCCAGCTAGTGAGTTTCAGTTGGCTAGCTGGAGGCGTGTAGTTTGTAGCCTCGGTGGAGTTGCTAGCAGTCTTGGTAGACTAGCAAGCTAGTGTTTGTTTGGAGTAAAGTCCGAGTGGTTTTTGGTGTGGTGGCAAGTTGATGCTTGGTGTTGACCAAGGTGTGGATTGGAGTTGCTAGAGTTTAGTTTTGCTCGTGGGGGCGAGTGGTTTGTGCCATGTTGGTTGTTTTTCCTGTTTCAGGATGTTGAGTTGCCCCGTTTGGCATTTGGAGGTTGATCCGAGATGGACCCTTGTTGTGCCCCGTGAGATTAGATGTTGTTGCTCTCGGTGGAGCAAGACGGTGAGCGTATGTGGAGTTCTCTGTCCGTTGGTTGTATGCTTGTATGAGCCGTTTCCTTGGGAGTTGTCGTTACTCCCTTGGTCTTGGAGTTAATGGTGGAAGCGCTAGCTTGAAGGAAAAGTTTGTTGTTTGCTTGGAAGTAGTCGTTGTCCGATTAAGCGGATTCTTGGATGGTGTTCTAGAGGCTGCAGATAAAGGTTGTTCTCGCCTCTTGTGAGTGTTTGGCCAAGAGTTGGTTCGTTTGTTGTTTCGAGAGCTAGTTCGGTTCTAGCCGAGGGCGTTGCCTCGAGGTCTTGTTCCTAGTCAAGTAAGTTTTGGGAGTTGACCCCTCCTCGGCAATTGAGCAAGTCTTTGTTTGTTTCGGTTTGGTGGTCCGATTGGTTGAGTTTTCTCTTGGGTGTTGCTTCCAAGAGAGTTGGTTGTTGTTGCCTTGGGTTTGAGCAAGTCGGCGAGCGTGTGTGGAGTTCATTTGCCCTTCCGGAGTTTGCTTTTCGGGAAGTCGTTTCCCGTTTGGCATGAGTCAGCTTAGCTCTTGAGTTGTGTAGTCGATCAGAGTAGCGCAGTGGTCAGCCCAGCGAGAGGGTCCCTGTTTTGTGTTGTTAGCAAGCAAGAGTTGTTTGTTCCCGCAAGGGCGGAGGCTACTTGAGAAGAGTTGAGTTGTTACGCAAGTTGTTGGTTCTTTGGGGATTGAAGATTTCCTTTCCTCTAGCCTCTGTGGTGGTTGAGTTGCTCCTTGGATGCCACCTCGAGTGATAGCTTGCGCAGGTAGTCTTGCGGATTCGTGTGGCTCAGGATCCGTAAGCTTTGAGGTTGTCGTTATCCGTTTTCCTTGTGAGGTTTTGGGAGTGGAGCTTCTGGTTGGAAGATGAGTTAGGCTTAGGCTTAAAGGGGAAGTCCTTTGAGTAGCCAGTTGGATTTTAAGAGTTGAGTAGTAGCTTGGAGGCAGCGTTGCTCGTTATAAGTTTGGGTTGAGTTCACGAGCAAGCCCTTCTCGGGCTTTGTTCCTAGTTGTTGTGAGTTCCGGTTGGCGTTAGTAGAGCCGCGTTTGAGTGAGTTGGCACAGAGGTGCCGTGGAATTGGTTGGTAAGTCGTTGAGCTGTTTTCCTCAAGGTGTTGTGTCGCAGATAGGCTGCGTGATGGTGTAGTCCTTGCTTCCCGAGTTTTCCTTGAGAGGAATGTTGGATGTTCCTTGCCCTGGCGATTTTCTCCTTAAGATGGTTGCTTAAGTGTTGTGGTCGTGTTCTAGTTGGAGAAGTTTGTCTTTTGGATCGATGCCGCCATTGGTGGTTCGTTTGTATCTCGTTAAGGTCGTAGTCAAGGTTTGAGGTTTGTTGGTCTTTTGTGAAGTAAGAGTAGGCCGTTTAGTTTTGGAATCTGGAAGGTTCGGTTGTTTGGCTTGATTTGTTGTAGGGTTGAGTTTGTTTGTTGACAGTGTGCATGTTGTTTTTATGTATCGATGTTGGGCGCGCATGTGCGGACCCATTGTTCATTGTGGACTTTGAGCCCTTGCGGTGATTGAGGGTTTGGGCTTCGAGGAGAAGCCTATGAGTATTCTCGGTCTTGAGTCGAAGACGTTGCGTAGAAGTGAGATCCGTTGGTAAAAGTTTAGTGAAGGAGTGCGAGTTCGGAGGAGGCCGCTCGTGAGCGGGAAGGATGGGATGAGAATGCAGTTATCTGTGTTGTTTCAGTCTTAAGGACTTTCGAGGACGAAAGTCATAAAAAGGAGGGAATATTGTAACGACCCAGGTTTTCATCCCGGTCTTCCAGGTATGCCCTAGGGGTATTTTAGTAATTTGGTCGGGCCGTCAGGACCGTTTATGTCTTTTTCCAGTTGCTAAAATTATTGGATGGATTTATGTAAGTTTTTTAGGCTTTGTGGATGTGTTTGGGCATGGGGAGATGCAAAAGGAAAATTGTGTGTTAAAAGTGTGTTTGGTGGGTTTGAACCCTGTGGTCTGAGAAGTCAGGTGGGTGGTGTGGCCAGTTGAGCTATGGAGAGCTCTTGTTACTCTTTCTGCATCACATCTTAGTTAACCTTGGATTTTGGAGTTTTGGTGCATTTGGGTAAATGAAATAGAATTAGGTTTATTCCATCTTCTTCTCCAAAACTCCTCTTGGCCGCACAAGCTCTCCCTCTCCATAGCCTTTGTCGATTCTTCTTCCCTTGCATCTCCTTGGGTTCAATCATCATCATTCCGGGTAAGTCTTCATCCTCTTCATCTCCTCATTTGGTTTTTGATGCTGGCCGAAGGTAAGATGTAGAGTGTTGTGTGTGTTTGTGTTGATTGCAGCCACCGAGAGAAGCGACCATCATCGCCGTCCGGCTTCGCCCATCTGTTGAAGCAGCCCGCGCGCACGCCAAAGCCGGACAAGCAGCTCTTTCGCCAGATCCACCGTCGCGCAGACTCTCCCGCACACCATCGCCGCCGATCGTGCGATCGCGTCCGGCCAGACGACGCCGAGACGCCAGCGCCGCGCGCCGCCGCTTAAGCCGCTCGCCGCGCGCCAGCCGCAGATCCGCGTCGCTCGCCGCGCGCGGCGCCCGCGCGCGCGCGTCCTGCTGCGTGCATCCGTGTTGCCGTGCGTGCAGCGCGCCGCCGGCGCGCGCGTCCTCGCCAGGCATCCGTGCCGTGCCGTTGCGGTAGCGCAGCAGCAGCGCCAGCCACCTGCCGTGCAGTGCGCGCAGCCGCGCGCCCACCTGCGTGCGGCTCGCCCGCAGCTCAAGCTCGTGTCGCGCGTGCCGCGTGAGTCCCCGAGCCGAGCTTGCGTTGCTCTATTGTTGTTTAGACGTTTTAGATGCTGATTATTATTGGTTTGCTAGGTTCCCGCCGCTAGCTCTCGGGATTGTTAATGCACTTAGGATTTGTGTGTAGAAGCCTCCGACCAAGGTAAGGATTTCTTACCGAGTTGTGTGGGCCCTGCGGTATATTTGTGATTGTTGTTTTGTATGCTGTGTATGATTATTAGCATGTTTAGCCCTAGGTGCTCGTTTCAATTCTCGATGGCATGAACTCTTGTATTGTTTCTCATGTTAGCCCATGCTAGGTTGTTCCATTCTCGCATGTTCGATATCTATTCTTGCTTCGTAGTATCATGCTAGGTTCCTTGTATCTCATTGAGCACGTATTGGGTCGCATTGATTGAATTATTATTATTGCTATGGTTTAGAGTTGGTAGGTAGCATCATCCGTGCCGGATGCATAACGTAACTTGCATCCCGATGGGGACGCACGAGATGGTACTCGTCCCTCGATCCCGTTAGGGTTTAGCTAACCCTAACTACCGCCCCGCAATCTTGGGTGAGGGTGGCAAATCGTTAATTGCCCCAACGGTCGGGATGATGACTTGGCATTGCCTCGTCCCGGCGATCGGCACGTCCTCGGCGTGTTCGGCCGTAGCCCTTGATTGCCACTGTTAGGGCAAGGACCGCTTCGGTGTAAGCCTACCACGGCCGGTTCCTTAGCCTCAAAGTGCGGTGGTACAGCCGACATAGTTCACGTGTCCAGTCTCACACCCTATGTCGGTGACACCGATCCAGAGATTTAGTTAGGCATGGTGATCGAACCGGGCGGCTTGCCACTAGACCCAGCACCCCGCAGTTTGCAAGAGCATGCGGTGCGCGCTTACGCTCATTACTGGCGCCGATCGGAGAGCTCCTCGGGATCTTGAGCGATGCACCTTTCAGATCGGCGATGAAGAGAGACAGCCGAGGCCGGGACTTGTTCCCGTATAGCGCGTTTTGTGTGGTGGATTTATTTTCCGGACTAAGACCCTGAGTTGGCATCCGAGGTCCAAGTGTGGACTTAAGCTATGTGCTCTATTCTCGTGTTTATACTCATAGCTTGCATACATTCTTCTAGATGATCATGTATATCGTATTGTACCCCGGTTGGGGATTCTTCTTGAGTAATTCGTTACTCACCCTTATTCCGTGGTTTTCCACAGTAACCAAGGCGCGAGACAGGATGGTGAAGGAGGAGCCGTGATCATGGAATCTATTTGTCATCTCTAACCATTTTATTATATCATGACTCTTGACTTTTGTTATTTCCCCTGAATGCATGTAGACGGGCACGGAGCCCTAGGATGTTTTCTTACGTTTTATGGATTCCAGCATATTTGTACTTGTGGATTGTTTAAATGGTTTAAATAAATCTCGATCGTGAGTATGCTTTTAGAAATGTATGTTTTGGTTGTTGAATGTTTCTGTTTTTACTTGGGATCCGAAATATATTTTTCATAATGTCTTTTATTTTCAACACATGCATTGGGGTAAAGGCCCATTTAGAGCCCCTTTTGGGTCGGGTCCTTACAAACTCACACAACAACCTCGACAAACTGCCAGCTTCCACACGAACTCCTTCAAACCAACAACTTGAGTGCTACGATCTTGGAAGCCCAAACAACTACAAACTACATAGCTATGCTAATCCACTCAACTCTAGCTTGGCTCAAATCACTGGCTGGACAAGTCAGCCTGCCAACAACCGGCCCTAAAGGGCTCCCTCCACCAAGCCTACCTCCATGCAAGCAACGGAACGAAGCTTGCCTCAAATATGAAGCATATCTCACAAGTCCAAACGATAACACATACAGGCTTAACCCTCTAGCTTAGGCTTATTGCACCTTCCCACCGAAACTTCATAAACGGAACTCCACTACTCGGTTAACACCAACTACCAGGAACCAGATTACCAATAATGGCTGGCAGAGCACAAACCACACTAACCAGCAAAGATCCCTCAAAATGTCAAGACCCTAATCCATCCACAATGGTGCAACCTCAACCCACAACTGATACAAAGGAGTTCTTCCACTACAAAGGTGCAACATCTTCCATGCCAACACACAAAAATCTTAACCAACTAGGCCAAACACTCATAAAGGGCGAACAACCCTTACCGCAACTTACAGAACACCACTCAAGTCCGCTTAACTTGGACAAACAACTGCTTCCAAGTAGCCAACAAACTTTTCCTCCTACTAGCACCACTACTACCAATTCCAAGACCAAGGAATAACTTGACAACTCCCAAGGAGAAACAGATCCTTACAAGAGGACAACCGAAGGACGAGAGAGCTCCACTGGCGGCATTTGTCTTGCTTAGCTAAGCACGGCATCCAACTCTCCTAGAGGCAACAACAAGGGGGTCCACCACAGACTAGACCGTCAACTATGGGCAAGAGAAGACTCACCCCCAAACACCAAATAAGGGCACTCTCAAACTCAGGGGAACAGGAGAGACATCCTCTGTGGCAACCCACTTACCCACGAACAAGGCTAACTCCTTGGCAACTCGAAAACCACACCTTGGCCAACATCAAGCACCAACTTGCCACCACACCGGAACCAAATCCGGACTCTACTCCAAACAAACTCGCTTGCTAGCCTACCAAAATCGCCAAAGAACTCACCCGAGGCTACAAACTACTCGACTCGGCTTGCCAACTAAACTCACTACTGGTCCGACCGAGCTCGTGAGGCTCTCCACAACTAGGGTTCTTCGACAACCCTCGACACACATTGCCGTCTAACGGTCTAACAACCAACCGCTGAACAAATAACTCTTTTTCCCAAAGATCACAACCACGCCGGCCGCTCCAAACCTCGAAACCAAAAAGACCAGAAACGCTTCAGAATGTGTCATCCTCCTACTCAAAGCGTCAGCCACCATGTAGCTTCCACCCAGGGTAAGGATTCCGAGCAACACTCTTAGCAACTGCGATCAGAAACTACGCGGCTTCACTACAACCACCATTTGTTCAAGTACCATCTGAACTCCAACCATGAACAACAAGAGGTTCCACCAACCAAGCTTAGGTTCAACTTAACAAACTTGCCTAAGCAACAACCCGACTACGAGCACGATGTTCTTACAATCTCAACAAGCCTTACAACATCCACCTGGAGTCCACCTTCTCCAAGAACTGAGCACCAGTTCTCCAATGCAAACCCTTCATGCTTCAGAAACTCTCGCCACCAGAACGAACTACACAAAAGCACACTTGTGTGCACAACTTCCAACCTTCCTTTAGGGATCCAAGGCTATAAAAGCGCTTTCTAAAAGAAAAGCAACAACTACCTTCCCGGCAGGATACAACCAATCAAAGGAACACCCAAGGGTTCCCACCCCCCCACAATACTTGAAGCTGTGGCAACCCTGCTCTACTAAAGCATAACAATGCCAAACCGAACTTACCTCATACCAAAGGGGCTTACACACAAGGCAGCCCACTCATCTCATAAGCATCCAACTCACCTCATGAGCGTCCAACTCACCTCATGAGCATCCAACACACCTCCTGGACATCCAGCTCATCTCATGAGCATCCAACTCACCTCATGAACAACCAACTCATCTCATGGGCATCCAACTCATCTCGAGAGCATCCAACTCACCTCATGAACAACCAACTCATCTCGTGAGCATCCAACTCATGGTCCATCTCATTGGACCGAACTCGCATCTACAATGCCCACTCAACTCGTGTTTAGACACGAGAAGGTAGTGGACCGCACTACCAACCACAAAGATCTCTTGGCCTTAGCACTAGCGTGAGACTCACACGCACTAACACTTACCAACCGCCAACCTGCTAACTTACTTAACCCCCAGTAACACTGGGAAGAGGCTCCAGCTCCTCTCGAACATCCTTTCACTTGTAGTCCTCCGACTACCACTGAACTAGCCCTCTTGCACGACCTAAACAAGTGCATTTCCCATAAATGGAATCCAATGGCTAAAGAAGTGTCTTTGAACTCCGGACGGTCATAGAACCATCTCGCTATACCCATGCCAAACTCAAGCCTGAACCAGACTTAGTGCCAAGGCGGCACACCAACCAATGCACCTCAAGTTCCCCTATTACTAAATCCACAACTTACTACAAATGGGGCCCGCAAGGTCACAACCTCAAGTGACAAAATCTATGGCTAGGCATACAAGGGGTCAAAACTCAAACAACCAGACTATGGCATCTCATCAAACTGGGGGCTCACGGCCTACTCTTGCATCTCCACATGATGCTCAACAAAACTCGCCGGCTCTCAACATGCAGCAGCCTAGCCCTACTCTAGGGCTCACCAAAAGAAGAGTGCTCAACTCTACAAAACAATCGAGAAACCGCCAACGGATCAAGTCCAATGGGAACATCGCTCACGCACCCTTAACTACTGTGGTTCCGCCATGGCCGCAAACAACAACACTTATAAGAGAACAAAGATGTCTCAAAGAACCTCCTCGAAGGCTACCAACTCTGCAGGCTACTCAATGGGCAAGCAGACAATCCGCTAAGGTTCAAGATCCACACTGAACTACCTGTGCTAGCCCACTTGGGACTCGCTCCACAAGCATCGACATGAGCAAAAGCCAAAGCTAACTCCTCTCTCCGGAGTGGTACTCCAGGCAAAACACCTCCACCCTCTCACTAGGGGAATTAATTGGGCCACACGTGGCCTCACGGAGAGTCGACCTCTCGCCTCCATCGGAACGATGTCCCACGCAGTATCCGAATCTATCCGGATATCTCAACAAACCACAACATACACTCACACTGCGGGAAGTTGGCATGATGGCGCTCTAAACCCAAACCAACGACGAGTCGAGAACTCGCCTTGCTTCGTTTCGCTCCACAACACAAAACAAGGCATACACTAGATGAAAGGTATTGTAAATTCTTAACCCTTTTTCTAAAAACAGAAAACCTAGGCGCACTGGATGATCGCCGGAGTCTTTGGTGATCATGGGAAAGACGACCTACAACAAAAGGTCAGTCTATAGAATCTATGACTCGAGCTCGATACCAATCGTAAAGACCCAACCCAAAAGGGGGCTCTAAATAGGTCTTTACCCCAATGCATGCATTCAAAGTAAAGAACAATATGCAATTTAGTTTTTGGATTCCCAATTAAAACAAAACAAAAGAGATTCAATCGTAAATCAAATAGATTGTTGAAACACGTCCCTGTTCCAAGCACTGTTTCAAGGCAAATACATTTCTAAACGCATACTGACGATCAGAGATTTATTAAAACATTTGAAACAATCCTCAAATACAACAAAGTGGAATCCATAAAAACATTGAGAAAAACATCCTAGGGCTCGTGTCTGGCTAAATGCATTCAGGGGAAAATAAAAGACAAGAGTCATAGAAATAAAAAGTCGAGAGACGACAAAGAGTTCCCATGATCACGGCTCCTCCTTCACCATCCTGTCTCGCACCTTGGTTACCCGTGGAAAACCACAAAATAAGGGTGAGTAACGAATTACTCAAGAAGAATCCCCAACCGGGGTACAACACGATGTACATGGTCATCTAGATGAGTGTATGCAAGCTATGAATATAAACACAGAATAGAGCACATAGCTTAAGTCCACACTTGGACCTCGGATGCCAGCTCAGGGTCTTAGTCCGGAATTAACTACCATAACCACACAAATCACCCCATACGAGAAACAAGTCCCGGCCTCAGACTGTCTACTGTCAAATGAAAGGTGCACTAGCTCAAGATCCTGAGGAGCTCTCCGGTCGGCGCTGTAATGAGCGTAAGCATGCACCGCGTGCTTCTACAGACTATGGGGGTGCCGGGTCTAGTGGCAAGCTGCCCATATCCGGATACCACGCCTAACTACATCTCTCGGATCGGTGTCACCGACATAGGGGTGTGAGACACGGACACGTGAACTATGTCACCTATACCACCGCACTGAGGCTAAAGAACGGGTCGTGGTAGGCTTACACCAGAAGCCGCCCTTACCTTAACAGTGGCAATCAAGGGCTACTGCCGAACACGCTGAGGACGTGCCGGCTGCCGGGGACTAGGCATTGCCAAGTCATCATCCCGACCGCTGGGGCATCGCAGACTACCACCCTCACCCAAGATTGCGGGGCCTACCGGTCGGGTTAGCTAAACCCTAACGGGTCCGAGTGGATCGAGAACTGTCTCGACGTCCCCCGCCATGGATGCAAGATACTTTATGCATCGTGCCCGGATGATGCTACCTACGAATTCTAACTCGCCTTAACAATCGCCAAACAATCCAATACGTGCTCAAAAGAATACAGCCAGACCTAGCATGGTACTACGAAACAAGAATGAATATGAGCATGCCGAACGGAACAACCTAGCATGGACTAACATGAAAGAACAACATACGAAGTCATGCGGTCGAGAATTGTAACAGAGCACCTAAACTACACATGCCGATAATCACAAACAAACATACAACATCAATCACATAGAACATCGCAGGTCCACACAACTCCGTAAGAAATCCTTACGGCCGGAGGCAACTACACACAAAATCCTAAGCCGCGATCGATCCCGAGCTAGCTAACGAGAACACGCACACGACACGGCCGAAAGCCGTGCAGTCTGCTTGGCCGGGCCGAGCCTGGCAGTGGCAGTGGGCGAGTCTTTGCGCGGACACTGCACGCTGATGGGGCGGTGATAGACGACGGCGGCGGCGCGCGGCGCTGGGTGAGCGGGTGAGCACGAAGCGAAGCGCGTCTGGCGTCTGCAGCGAAGCGGCTCGAGAGCGGCGCACCGTGCGCTGGCGAAGCGGCGCTGACACGACGGCGGCGATTCGCTGCCGCGCGCGAACCGTGCGACGGCGGCTCGCGCGCGAATCGGGCGCGTCGATGGACGGATCACGGGTGGCGGCCCGGTATGCGACGGCGATGTGGCTGACCGGGCGCTTCGGGGTCTTGCTCGCGGCAGATCTGGATGGCTGGCTGGCGCGCGACGGGCTCACTGGTGCGATCCGGGCGGGCGCGCGCGACGGCTCACTGGTGCGACTGGGCGAGCCGCTCGCGGCCGCTGGCGGTGGTGGGCATATCCGGCGCTGGGCGCACCGGAATGATGATCGAACTCACGGAGCGAGCAAGGGGATGAAATTCGGCTAGAGAAAGTTGGGGAAACAAGCTTGGGACGGCTAGGAGGATGTGTTGAGAAGAAGAACAAAACCTAGCTTTTCTTTTCCATTTAACCAAATGCACCAAAACCCCAAAATCCAAGGCTAACCATAAAATGACACGGAAAGAGCAACAAGAGCTCTCAATAGCTCAACTGGCACGCATCCCCACAAGCTTTCCTGGAGACCCGAGTTCAAAACCCAGCTGCAACACAAATTCCTTTATTTTTACTTTTGCATCAAACCTTGCTCAACCCTTCCACAAAGCCTCACAAACCTACATAAATTCATCCAATATTTTTAGCAACTAGAAAAGACATAAACGGCCCTGACGGCCTGACCAAATTACCAAAATACCCCTTGGGCATACCTGGAAGACCGGGATGAAAACCTGGGCCGTTACAAGAGCTAAGACGAAAAACTCGGATAGATTTCAGTGTTTAAAACCGAAAGTTCGTCCCAAAAGTGTTTTTTTCGATTCCTTGGCGCATACGTTTCATTATGAATATTCAAACAATGCATTACGATGTTTCGAGAGCTAAAACGAAAAACTTGGATAGATTACAACGTTTAAAACTTAAAGTTCGTCACGAGAGTGTTTTTTTCGATTCCTTGGCGCAAACGTTTCATGCGAAATATTCCAACCTTGCGTTACGATGTTTCAGGAGCTAAGACGAAAAACTCGGATAGATTTCAGCGTTTAAAACCGAAAGTT
Source organism: Sicyos edulis (assembly GCA_036507275.1). Lineage (NCBI taxonomy): Eukaryota > Viridiplantae > Streptophyta > Magnoliopsida > Cucurbitales > Cucurbitaceae > Sicyos > Sicyos edulis. The sequence continues at coordinate 24,281,988 of CM071848.1, forward strand.
CGTCCCAACAAAGTTATTTTCGATTCGTTGGCGCATACGTTTTATTCAAAACATTCAAACGATGCATTACGATGTTTCGAGAGCTAAAACGAAAAACTCGGATAGATTACAACGTTTAAAACTTAAAGTTCATCCCGAGAGTGTTTTTTTCGATTCCTTGGCGCAAACGTTTCATGCAAAATATTCCAACCTTGCGTTACGATGTTTTGGAAGCTAAGACGAAAAACTCGGATAGATTTCAGCGTTTAAATCCGAAAGTTCGTCCTGAGAGTGTTTTTTTCGATTCCTTGGCGCAAACGTTTCATGCAAATTAATCCAACGTTGCATTACGATGTTTCGAAAGCTAAAACGAAAAACTCGGATAGATTACAGCGTTTAAAACTTAAAGTTCGTCCCGAGAGTGTTTTTTTCGATTCCTTGGCGCAAACGTTTCATACAAAATATTCCAACCTAGCGTTACGATGTTTCGGGCGCTAAGACTAAAAACTCGGATAGATTTCAGCGTTTAAAACTGAAAGTTCGTCCCAAAAGTGTTTTTTTCGATTCCTTGGCGCAAACGTTTCATGTGAAATATTCCAACCTTGTTTTACGATGTTTCGGGAGCTAAGACGAAAAACTCGGATAGATTTCAGCGATTAAAACCGAAAGTTCTTCCCAACAATGTTTTTTTCGATTCGTTGGCGCATACGTTTTATTCAAAACATTCAAACGATGCATTACGATGTTTCGAGAGCTAAAACGAAAAACTCGGATAGATTACAACGTTTAAAACTTAAAGTTCGTCCCGAGAGTGTTTTTTTCGATTCCTTGGCGCAAACGTTTCATGCAAAATATTCCAACCTTGCGTTACGATGTTTCGGAAGCTAAGACGAAAAACTCGGATAGATTTCAGCGTTTAAAACCGAAAGTTCGTCCCGAGAGTGTTTTTTTCGATTCCTTGGCGCAAACGTTTCATGCAAATTAATCCAACGTTGCATTACGATGTTTCGAAAGCTAAAACGAAAAACTCGGATAGATTACAGCGTTTAAAACTTAAAGTTCGTCCCGAGAGTGTTTTTTTCGATTCCTTGGCGCAAACGTTTCATACAAAATATTCCAACCTAGCGTTACGATGTTTCGGGAGCTAAGACTAAAAACTCGGATAGATTTCAGCGTTTAAAACTGAAAGTTCGTCCCAAAAGTGTTTTTTTCGATTCGTTGGCGCATACGTTTCATTCAAAATATTCAAACGATGCATTATGATGTTTCGAGAGCTAAAACGAAAAACTCGGATAGATTACAACGTTTAAAACTTAAAGTTCGTCCCGAGAGTGTTTTTTTCGATTCCTTGGCGCAAACGTTTCATGCAAAATATTCCATCCTTGCGTTACGATGTTTCGGAAGCTATGACGAAAAACTCGGATAGATTTCAGCGTTTAAATCCGAAAGTTCGTCCCGAGAGTGTTTTTTTCGATTCCTTGGCGCAAACGTTTCATGCGAAATATTCCAACCTTGCGTTACGATGTTTCGGGAGCTAAGACGAAAAACTCGGATAGATTTCAGCGATTAAAACCGAAAGTTCGTCCCAACAATGTTTTTTTCGATTCGTTGGCGCATACGTTTTATTCAAAACATTCAAACGATGCATTACGATGTTTCGAGAGCTAAAACGAAAAACTCGGATAGATTACAACGTTTAAAACTTAAAGTTCATCCCGAGAGTGTTTTTTTCGATTCCTTGGCGCAAACGTTTCATGCAAAATATTCCAACCTTGCGTTACGATGTTTTGGAAGCTAAGACGAAAAACTCGGATAGATTTCAGCGTTTAAACCGAAAGTTCGTCCCGAGAGTGTTTTTTTCGATTCCTTGGCGCAAACGTTTCATGCAAATTAATCCAACGTTGCATTACGATGTTTCGAAAGCTAAAACGAAAAACTCGGATAGATTACAACGTTTAAAACTTAAAGTTCGTCCCGAGAGTGTTTTTTTCGATTCCTTGGCGCAAACGTTTCATACAAAATATTCCAACCTAGCGTTACGATGTTTCGGGCGCTAAGACTAAAAACTCGGATAGATTTCAGCGTTTAAAACTGAAAGTTCGTCCCAAAAGTGATTTTTTCGATTCCTTGGCGCAAACGTTTCATGTGAAATATTCCAACCTTGTTTTACGATGTTTCGGGAGCTAAGACGAAAAACTCGGATAGATTTCAACGATTAAAACCGAAAGTTCTTCCCAACAATGTTTTTTTCGATTCGTTGGCGCATACGTTTTATTCAAAACATTCAAACGATGCATTACGAGGTTTCGAGAGCTAAAACGAAAAACTCGGATAGATTACAACGTATAAAACTTAAAGTTCGTCCCGAGAGTGTTTTTTTCGATTCCTTGGCGCAAACGTTTCATGCAAAATATTCCAACCTTGCGTTACGATGTTTCGGAAGCTAAGACGAAAAACTCTGATAGATTTCAGCGTTTAAAACCGAAAGTTCGTCCCGAGAGTGTTTTTTTCGATTCCTTGGCGCAAACGTTTCATGCAAATTAATCCAACGTTGCATTACGATGTTTCGAAAGCTAAAACGAAAAACTCTGATAGATTACAGCGTTTAAAACTTAAAGTTCATCCCGAGAGTGTTTTTTTCGATTCCTTGGCGCAAACGTTTCATACAAAATATTCCAACCTAGCGTTACGATGTTTCGGGAGCTAAGACTAAAAACTCGGATAGATTTGAGCGTTTAAAACTGAAAGTTCGTCCCAAAAGTGTTTTTTTCGATTCGTTGGCGCATACGTTTCATTCAAAATATTCAAACGATGTATTATGATGTTTCGAGAGCTAAAACGAAAAACTCGGATAGATTACAGCGTTTAAAACTTAAAGTTCGTCCCGAGAGTGTTTTTTTCGATTCCTTGGCGCAAACGTTTCATGCAAAATATTCGAACTTTGCATTACGATGTTTCGGGAGATAAGACAAAAAACTCGGATATATTTCAACGTTTAAAACCTAAAGTTCGTTCCGAGAGTGTTTTTTTCGATTCCTTGGCGCAAACGTTTCATGAAAAATATTCCAACCTAGCATTACGATGTTTCGGGAGCTAAGACGAAAAACTCGGATTGATTTCAGCGTTTGAAACCGAAAGTTCGTCCCAAAAGTGTTTTTTTCGATTGCTTGGCGCATACGTTTCATTATGAATATTCAAACAATGCATTACGATGTTTCGAGAGCTAAAACGAAAAACTTGGATAGATTACAACGTTTAAAACTTAAAGTTCGTCACGAGAGTGTTTTTTTCGATTCCTTGGCACAAACGTTTCATGCGAAATATTCCAACCTTGCGTTACGATGTTTCGTGAACTAAGATGAAAAACTCGGATAGATTTCAGCGATTAAAACCGAAAGTTCGTCCCAACAATGTTTTTTTCGATTCGTTGGCGCATACGTTTTATTCAAAACATTCAAACGATGCATTACGATGTTTCGAGAGCTAAAACGAAAAACTCGGATAGATTACAACGTTTAAAACTTAAAGTTCGTCCCGAGAGTGTTTTTTTCGATTCCTTGGCGCAAACGTTTCATGCAAAATATTCCAACCTTGCTTTACGATGTTTCGGAAGCTATGACGAAAAACTCGGATAGATTTCAGCGTTTAAATCCGAAAGTTCGTCCCGAGAGTGTTTTTTTCGATTCCTTGGCGCAAACGTTTCATGCAAAATATTCCAACCTAGCGTTACGATGTTTCGGGCGCTAAGACTAAAAACTCGGATAGATTTCAGCGTTTAAAACTGAAAGTTCGTCCCAAAAGTGTTTTTTTCGATTCCTTGGCGCAAACGTTTCATGCGAAATATTCCAACCTTGCGTTACGATGTTTCGGGAGCTAAGACGAAAAACTCGGATAGATTTCAGCGATTAAAACCGAAAGTTCTTCCCAACAATGTTTTTTTTCGATTCGTTGGCATACGCTTTATTCAAAACATTCAAACGATGCATTACGAGGTTTCGAGAGCTAAAACGAAAAACTCGGATAGATTACAACGTATAAAACTTAAAGTTCGTCGTCCGAGAGTGTTTTTTCGATTCCTTGGCGCAAACGTTTCATGCAAAATATTCCAACCTTTGCGTTACGATGTTTGGAAGCTAAGACGAAAAACTCGATAGATTTCAGCGTTTAAAACCGAAAGTTCGTCCCCGAGAGTGTTTTTTCGATTCCTTGGCGCAAACGTTTCATGAAAATTAATCCAACGTTGCATTACGATGTTTCAAAGCTAAAACGAAAAACTCGATAGATTACAAACGTTTAAAACTTAAAGTTCATCCCGAGAGTGTTTTTTCGATTCCTTGGCGCAAACGTTTCATACAAAATATTCCAACCTAGCGTTACGATGTTTCGGGAGCTAAGACTAAAAACTCGGATAGATTTCAGCGTTTAAAACTGAAAGTTCGTCCCAAAAGTGTTTTTTTCGATTCGTTGGCGCATACGTTTCATTCAAAATATTCAAACGATGTATTATGATGTTTCGAGAGCTAAAACAAAAAACTCGGATAGATTACAGCGTTTAAAACTTAAAGTTCGTCCCGAGAGTGTTTTTTTCGATTCCTTGGCGCAAACGTTTCATGCAAAATATTCGAACTTTGCATTACGATGTTTCGGGAGATAAGACAAAAAACTCGGATATATTTCAACGTTTAAAACCTAAAGTTCGTTCCGAGAGTGTTTTTTTCGATTCCTTGGCGCAAACGTTTCATGAAAAATATTCCAACCTAGCATTACGATGTTTCGGGAGCTAAGACGAAAAACTCGGATAGATTTCAGCGTTTAAAACCGAAAGTTCGTCCCAAAAGTGTTTTTTTCGATTGCTTGGCGCATACGTTTCATTATGAATATTCAAACAATGCATTACGATGTTTCGAGAGCTAAAACGAAAAACTTGGATAGATTACAACGTTTAAAACTTAAAGTTCGTCACGAGAGTGTTTTTTTCGATTCCTTGGCACAAACGTTTCATGCGAAATATTCCAACCTTGCGTTACGATGTTTCGTGAACTAAGATGAAAAACTCGGATAGATTTCATCGATTAAAACCGAAAGTTCGTCCCAACAATGTTTTTTTCGATTCGTTGGCGCATACGTTTTATTCAAAACATTCAAACGATGCATTACGATGTTTCGAGAGCTAAAACGAAAAACTCGGATAGATTACAACGTTTAAAACTTAAAGTTCGTCCCGAGAGTGTTTTTTTCGATTCCTTGGCGCAAACGTTTCATGCAAAATATTCCAACCTTGCTTTACGATGTTTCGGAAGCTATGACGAAAAACTCGGATAGATTTCAGCGTTTAAATCCGAAAGTTCGTCCCGAGAGTGTTTTTTTCGATTCCTTGGCGCAAACGTTTCATGCAATTTAATCCGACGTTGCATTACGATGTTTCGAAAGCTAAAACGAAGAACTCGGATAGTGTAAAGACCCGACCCCAAAAGGGCTCTAAATGGGCCTTTACCCCAATGCATGCATTCAAATAGAAAAATATACAAAGAAACTTTCGGATTCCAAGTAAAACTAAAACATTCAACCATCAAAACCATTTAATAAAACCTGTCCCTGTTTCCAAGCACATTACATGTGGAAAGTACATTTCTATAAGTATACTCTGATCAGAGATTTATTTAAACCATTCAAAAACCTTCTCAGGTACGACTATGCTGGAATCCATAAAAACATGAGAAAACGTCCTAGGGCTCCGTGCCCGTCTACATGAATTCAGGGGAAATATAAAGTTAAGAGTCATAAAATGAATAAAACTGTCAGAGTGACAGCAGGTGCCCATGATCACAGCCCCTCCTTCAGCCATCCTGTCTCGCTCCTTGGTTACCTGTGGAAAACCACAAAATAAGGGTGAGTAACGAATTACTTAGTAAGAATCCCCAACCGGGGTACAATACGATGCACATGGTCATCAAGATGAGTGTATGCAAGCTATGAATATAAACACAGAAAAGAGCACAAAGCTTGAGTCCACACTTGGACCTCGGATGCCAACTCAGGGTCTTAGTCCGGAATTAACTACCATAACTACACAGATCGCCCTATACGAGAAACAAGTCCCGGCCTCAGCCTGTCTACTATCGAATGAAAGGTGCACTAGCTCAAGATCCCGAGGAGCTCTCCGGTCGACGCTGTAATGAGCGTAAGCATGCACCGCATGCTTCTACAGACTATGGGGGGTGCCGGGTCTAGTGGCAAGCTGCCCATATCCGGATACCACGCCTAACTAAATCTCGGATCGGTGTCACTAACATAGGGTGTGAGACACGACACGTGAACTATGTCACCTGCACCACCGCACCGAGGCTAAGGAATGGGTTGTGGTAGGCTTACACCAGAAGCCGTCCTTACCTTAACAGTGGCAATCATGGCTACCGCGCGAACACGCCGAGGACGTGCCGATGCCGCCGGACTAGGCATTGCCAAGTCATCATCCCGACCGTTGGGGCATCGCTTAGACTACCACCCTCACCCAAGATTGCGGAGCCTACCGGCTTGGGATAGCTAATCCCTCACCGGTCCAAGGATCTGAGAATCGTCTCGAACGTCCTTGCCATGGATGCAAGGTACTTTATGCATCGAGCCCGGATGATGCTATCTACCCGAATTCTAACTCTGCCTCAACAATCAGCAAACAATGCAATACGTGCTCGAAAGAATACAGCAGACCTAGCATGGTTCTGAGAACAAGAATGAATATGAGCATGCCGAACGGAACAACCTAGCATGGACTAACATGAAAGAACAACATACGAAGTCATGCCGGTCAGAATTCGCAAGCAGAGCACCTAAACTATACATGCTGATAATCACAAACAAACATACAACATCAATCACATAGAACATCGCAGGTCCACACAACCCCGTGAAGAAATCCTTACCTTGGTGGAAGACTTCTACACACAAATTCCTAAGCTGCGCGAACACTTCCGAGCTAGCTATCGAGAAGCTACAAACATAGTAACAATCACAACCATATCCCTAAAAATATAATAAAACAAAGAGGCTCGCTACGGGAGCACTCACACGCACCGCGACACGAAGCAAAGCAAAGCACCGGGCAGGCGGGCACGGCTGAAGCTGGCGTGTCCGCTGCATGCAGATGGGGTGCTGGGGCGCATTGCAGGCGCATGACAGACAGACGGGGACTCAGCGAAGCAGCGACGGCACGGCGCACGCAAGGCGGCGGCGCGATGCGGCGCGCGGACACGGAGCCGCCGGCAGGACGGGCGCGTGGTCGTCGTCTAGGCGCGCGGCGAGCGAAGCGCTCGGCAAGCGACACGGGGCGGCGGCGCGCGGCGTCTCGCGCGCTCGCCGCGCGCGATCGGGCGTGACGCCAGCCGGGCGGCGGCTGCGGTGGCCGGGCCGCCGTCGCTGCGAGATCCGGGAGCGACGGGCCGTGTGACGGCAGGGGCGATCTGGTGCGACGGGGCTGCCGGCGATGGAGCTGGCTGGTGCGACGGTGGGCTGCTGGCTGGGGCTTCTCTCGGCTGGCTGCAACCTAACACAAACACACACCTACTTCTAAACACTCGGCCAAACAGCACACCAAACGGATGAGAAGAAGAAGAAGATCGATACCTACCCGGAATGATGATGAACTAACCAAAGAGCCGCAAAGGTGTTGGAAATCGGCAAGGGCTAGGAGGATAGCTTGGGCGGCCACAACTCTTTTGGAGAAGAAAACACAACAAACCTAATTCCTTTTCATTTAACCAAATGCACCAAACACCAAAGATCCAAGGTTAACTAAGATGTGATGCAAGAAAGAGCAACAAGAGCACCTAATGGCTCAATTGGCACACATCCCCACAAGCTTTCCAGAGACCCGGGTTCAAACCCCAGCTGCAGACAATTTCCTTTAATTTTACTTTTGCATCAAACCTTGCTCAAACCCTTCCACGAAGCCTCACAAACCTACATAAATCCATCCAATATTTTTAGCAACTAGAAAGGACATAAACGACCCTGACGGCCCGACAAATTACCAAAATACCCCTTGGGCATACTCGAAGCGGGGTGAAAACTCGGGCCGTTACAATATTCCCTCCTTTTTATGACTTTCGTCCTCGAAAGTCCTTAAGACTGGAACACTCGGGATGATGCAATCTCATCTCGTCTTCCCGCTCCCAAGTGGCTTCCTGAACTCGACTCCTCCATCGAACCTTTACTAACCGAATCTCGCGGTTCACGCAACGTCTTCGTCTCAAATGCAAGGATCCCCACCGGCTTCTCCTCAAGCTCAAATCCTCATTTAGCCGCAAAGGCTCAAAGTCCACAATGTGCGCGGTCCGGTACATATCCGCCTCAACATCGATACATGAAAAACACTATGCAATCTGCCGACAACGACGGAGGTAGGGCTAACCGATAAGCAACTCGCTAATCCTTTCCGAGAATCTCAAACGGCCCGACAAAATGGGGACTCAACTTCCCTCGCTTACAAAACCTCAAAACACCACGCATTGGAGCAACCTTTAGGAACACATGTTGGCCAACCTCAAACTCCAAATCTCGACGCCGAACATCGGCAGAATTTTTTCTCGCGCGCTCGAGCCGAGTCAACATGCGAGCTCTAATCTTTTGCATCGCTTCCATTAGTCAATCGCAGCAACTCGGGACCCAAAACTCGCCTATCACCAACCTCTTCCTGCAACACGGGGACCGATAACGCTTGCCGTATAAGGCCTCGAATGGAGCCATCTCAATCGCCGATCGATAATCGTTGTTATAGGCAAACTCCATCGACATCTGATATCTGGTCCCAATCGCACGGGAAGTCCAACACACAAGCCCTCAACATATCCTCGAGAATCTGGTTCACCTCTCGATCGCCCATCCGTCTCGAGGGTGAAAAGATGTCTCAAAGCGCACTCGGTGCCTAAACCTTCTCGGAGCGCCTCCAGATCGAGAAGTGAACCGCGAATCACGGGCTCGACACAATCCTCACAGGCACACCATGGTAGCGAATGATCTCGCTCCCAAAACGATCGCGCCCATCGTTCCACGGTATAAGTGTCTCTACCGGAATGAAGTGTGCGCTCTTGGTCAACCGATCGACTATCACCCGGATCTCGAGTGAACTTCCTGAGTCCTTGGCAAACCAAAGCAATAAAGTCCATAGAGATCTCTTCCCATTTCCACCGAGGTACACTCGTGCACCGCAACAAACCGGTGGCCTCTGCTGGGTGCCTTCACTTTGTCGACAAGTGAGACACCTACCGACAAACTCGCCACATCTCTCTTCATTCTCATCCACCGTAAGGTCCGCTTGAGGTCTGATACATTTTGGTACCAGGGGTGCCAAGCAAATGGGGAATGTGGGCCTCGAGAGCAACTCGCTCGCAATCCCGCAATGTCCGAAACACACAACCGGCCTCTATAAGTCAACCCATCGTCTCGTGAATATACGAAGTCAAAGTCTCGTCAAGACTAACTCTCGCAACCAATCTCTTAAGTGCGAGGTCACTCAAGCTGGCTATCAATAATCCATTTTGTCTAATCGATGGTCGAATCATCAATCGAGCTACTCTGGCGGTAACCTCACCTAACAACACGGCAACCTCGGCCCGCTCGAACTCTTTCCGCAATCCAGTGAGGAACTCAACAACGCCGCGGAGTGCGACGTCTTCCTACTCAAAGCATCGCCACTACATTGGCTTTACCGGATGGTACAAAATCTCATGATCATAATCCTTTACCAACTCTAACCATCTCCTCTCGCCTCATATTCAACTCCTTACCGAGTAGACAGATACTTGAGGCTCGGTGGTCAGTAAACATCCGGATCCGCTCACCATACGGGTAATGCCTCCAAATCTTGATTGCAAACACCATCGCCGCGCAACTCCATATCATGAGTCGGGTAGTTCGCTCATACGGCTTCAATCGACGGGAAGCATAGGCAATGACCTTTCCATGCGTGCATCAACACACAACCCAACCCAAACTTGGAAGCATCATCAGAAACTACAAAACCGCTGTCCCTCTCCGGATCGCCAACATCGTGTGCTGAAGTCAAATCGCGCTTGAGCTCGCAAAGCTCTCATCACACCTATCATCGTCCCAAACAAACTCGACACCCTTCCTCGTCGGACGAGTGAGGGGCGAGGCTATAGCGGAAAAGTCCTTAACGAACCGACGGTAGTAACTCGCCAAACCCGTAAAGTCGCGTATCTAGGCAACCGAAGTTGGCTTTGGCCCACTAACTCACGGCCTCAATCTTCGCGAGTCCACGGCTATACCATCTCTCGAAACCACGTGACCTAGGAAGGCCACCGCTCCAACCAAAACTCACACTTGGAAAACTTCGCATAAAGCCGATTTTCCCTCAAAGCCGCCAATACTCGCCTCAAATGCTCTGCATGGTCTTCCTTAGACCTCGAATAAATTAGAATATCGTCAATGAACACGATGATGAAGTTGTCAAAAATGATTTGAACACCCTATCCATCATGTCCATAAACGCGGTGGGGCATTAGTCAATCCAAACGACATGACCACAAACTCATAGTGCCCATATCTAGACACGAAAAGTCGTCTTAGGAATGTCGGCATCCCCGATCCGCATGGAATCGATGGTAACCGGATCTCAAATCTATCTTGAGAACACTAAGCTCCGAAGCCGATCAAACAAGTCATCAATACGGGCAACGGGTACTTATTCTTCATCGTCACCTTATTAAGCTCGCGATAATCAATACATAAGCGCATAGAACCATCATTCTTTTTCACAAAGAGAATCGGTGCTCCCCACGGGCACACACTCGGACGGATGAACCCTCGATCTAACATCTCCCGCAATCGAATCTTCGCCTTTAACTCACTGGCGCCATGCGATCACGGGGCCTTCGAGATAGGGAGGGTCCCGGCTCGAGCTCAATAGTGAAGTCAACCTCTCTCTTGGGGGCAACCCTGTGTAACTCCTCAGAAACACATCCGCGAACTCCCCGCACGCACGGCTTTGATCAACGATCGCCAAGGGACGGCTCTCACGCACAACTTGGCTAGGTAACCCCAAGCTCCATGAGCTAGCAAACGACGAGCTTTCACGGTGACACCATTGGCGGGCGAGACTCCACCTTGGGCTCCAAGAAACTTAAAACTAGGCCGACTGTGTGGCCCGAACACCACTTCTTTCCGGTGGCAATCAATCAACGCGTGGTTAGCGACTAACCACTCCATACCAAGGATCACATCAAAACCACTCATAGGCGTAACTATGAGTGTGGCTACAAGCAACTCTCCGGATATCTCGATCCGGCCATCCTTAATCTTATCTCTAGCTAACATACTAACTCCCGAAGGAGTTGCAACAGATAACTCAAAACCTAGAGGCTCTAGTCTCAACTTAGCATGCTCGGCCAAACAACACAGATACAAATGAATGCGTAGAGCAGAATCAAACAAAACAAATGCGCGGTGATCTAAAACAAGAAGTGTACCACGCCACCGCATGCATCTGTGACGCTGACCTCTGACGGTCGTAGCAAACACCCGACCGCTGGCCATACTGATCGAGGCGTAAACGGATCATATGCCCCTCTTTACCACAACGAAAACACACTCGACTTCGCCCGCAAGCTCCGGTGTGGGTCCTCCCGCAAGAAGCACAAGTGGGAACTCGCTCGGGACCGCTCGTGGCGCGAGGCCGAAACGGTTGGGGCCCTATGCCGATCCCGGTTTTGAATCGCCCTTGGCGACGCCGCCGCCACCCCTAAACTCAAACTTCTCTTCGCCCCACCACCGCACTGGAACAGACGATGAACCCGAGCGGCGACAACCCGCTCAACAGGATACTTCCCATTATAAATGGTGGCTAGCCGCACCGCTCTAGCATAAGTGTCGTGGGTCTCAGGCCCTAACATCCGAGACACACCCTATCTCAAACCAAAGAATAAACTTTGAATTTTTAACTCAGGGGTAGCTATCAACCGAGGAGCAAAATACCCATACTCGTAAAAACTTTCTCTCATACTCCTCTATGGAATCGTAACCCGCCTTGATTCTGAAAAGCTCTACCATCTTTTCCCGGGCCTCATCACTAATATATTTGAACTCGAACTCGGACTTAAAGAACTCCCGGTGGCAAGTGGAGACCCACCTGGCCTCTCACTCGTGGTGGACTCCCACCACCATCTAGCAAAGGTGCCTCCTAGTGCATGAAATTTGCACACCTCGGTCTCTGGATATCGGGGCACACCATGATCGGGAAGGTGTACTCCATATGGGCAATCCAAGGGCCGCCGCTAACGCATCCCCAGTGGCATCAAACTTCTCCGATCGCCACTTCACAAAGTCCTTTAACCATCTACCAAGCTCCACCGCACCTCTGCTACATCCGCCTCGGGGGCTACTTGCTCCCGAGGAGTGAGAGTCTTCGCTGCGCTCTTTGAAACATGCGGGGTCACCGCCGATCTGGGATCGGGACTCTTCCCGCCATACGCTGCCAACAAGGCTGGTCTCGCCCTCGGTCACTCAAAGATGTCGCGACCATAAAAGCCCTCATAGAATCAGCCAACTCGCTCCGGGAGCGATCTCATGGCGCTCGATCGCCTCAACGCCTACTCTAGGGCGCGACAAGGGGAGCTCATCGGCGGAATGCCACGATCTCGGCTTGGGACGATGTCCCCGCAGATGTCGACCGATCCCGTACCTCGTCCCGCCTCGGACGTCCCTCTTCCCGGAGACGGGTGACGAGCATTTGGCGATCTACACCCAAACCAACAACGAGTCGAGAACACCGCTCGTCCCCGCTCTACAACACTAAGCAAGGCATACACTAGATAAAAGGTATTGTAAATTCTTAACCCCTTTTCTAAAACAAGTAAACTTAAGCGCACTGATGACCGTCTGAGTGCTAATGATCATGGGAAAACGACCTACAACAAAAGGTCATCTCTACGAATCTATGACTCGAAGCTCGATACCAATCAGAAGACCCGACCCCAAAAGGGCTCTAAATGGGCCTTTACCCCAATGCATGCATTCAAATAGAAAAATATACAAAGAAACTTTCGGATTCCAAGTAAAACTAAAACATTCAACCATCAAAACCATTTAATAAAACTTGTCCCTGTTTCCAAGCACCTGTTACAGGGAAAGTACATTTCTATAAGTGTACTCTGATCAGAGATTTATTTAAACCATTCAAAAACCTTCTCAGGTACGACTATGCTGGAATCCATAAAAACATGAGAAAACGTTCTAGGGCTCCGTGCCCGTCTACATGCATTCAGTGGAAATATAAAGTTAAGAGTCATAAAATGAATAAAAGTGTCAGAGTGACAGCAGGTGCCCATGATCACAGCCCCTCCTTCAGCCATCCTGTGTCGCTCCTTGGTTACCTGTGGAAAACCACAAAATAAGGGTGAGTAACGAATTACTCAGTAAGAATCCCCAACCGGGGTACAATACGATGCACATGGTCATCAAGATGAGTGTATGCAAGCTATGAATATAAACACAGAAAAGAGCACATAGCTTGAGTCCACACTTGGACCTCGGATGCCAACTCAGGGTCTTAGTCCGGAATTAACTACCATAACTACACCGATCGCCCTATACGAGAAACAAGTCCCGGCCTCAGCCTGTCTACTATCGAATGAAGGGTGCACTAGCTCAAGATCCCGAGGAGCTCTCCGGTCGACGCTGTAATGAGCGTAAGCATGCACCGCGTGCTTCTACAAACTATGGGGGGTGCCGGGTCTAGTGGCAAGCTGCCCATATCCGGATACCACGCCTAACTAAATCTACGGATCGGTGTCACCGACATAGGGGTGTGAGACACGGACACGTGAACTATGTCACCTGAACCACCGCTTTTTGAGGCTAAGGAACGGGTCGTGGTAGGCTTACACCGTGAAGCCGTCCTTACCTTAACAGGTGGCAATCAAGGGCTACTGCCGAACACGCTGAGGACGTGCCGGCTGCCGGGGACTAGGCATTGCCAAGTCATCATCCCGACCGTTTGGGCATCGCTTAGACTACCACCCTCACCCAAGATTGCGGGGCCTACCGGTTGGGATAGCTAACCCCTCACGGGGTCCAAGGACGGAGAACTGTCTCGAACGTCCTTGCCATGGATGTAAGGTACTTTATGCATCAGGCCCGGATGATGCTATCTACCTGAATTCTAACCTACCTCAACAATCAGCAAACAATCCAATATGTGCTCGAAAGAATACAAAGCAGACCTAGCATGGTACTACTGAACAAGAATGAATATGAGCATGCCGAACGGAACAACCTAGCATGGACTAACATGAAAGAACAACATACGAAGTCATGCGGTCGAGAATTGAGCAGAGCACCTAAACTATACATGCCGATAATCACAAACAAACATACAACATCAATCACATAGAACATCGCAGGCCCACACAACCCCGGTGAAGAAATCCTTACCTTGGTCGGAAGACTTCTACACACAAATTCCTAAGTCGCGAACACTTCCGAGAGCTAGCTATCGAGAAGCTACAAACATAGTAACAATCACAACCATATCCCTAAAATATAATAAAGCAGCAGAGCTCGGCGCTCGGGAGCACTCACGGCCGCACCGCGACACGAAGCAAAGGCACCGTGGCGGTTGCACTGGTGCCGAGTTGGCGGCGGCTGGCTGCAGCGAATGATGGGCGCTGGCGCGTTGTGCGTGACGGGCAGACGGGACTCGGCAGCGTAGGTAGCGGCACGCAACGCAGGCGCGCGGCGTGCGACACGGGGCGGCGCGCGGGCGTCTGGCGGGCGCTGCTCGCGCGCGATCTGGCGTGACGTCTGGCTTGGCGATGGCCGGCGGTGGGCCGGGCCGGCTGGCCCAGGCGAGATCTGGGCGCGACGGCCGTGGAAGGCGCGCGTCGTGCGACGCGACGGCAGGGCGTCCGTGCGACGGGGCGCCGGCGATGGAGCTGGCTGGTGCGACGGTGGGAAATTCTTGGTGGGGCTTTCTCTCGGCCAGTGCAACCTAACACAAACACACACCTACTTCTAAACACACTCGGCCAAACAAAGACACCAAACGGATGAGAAGAAGAAGAAGATCGATACCTACCGGAATGATGATGAACGAACCAAAGAGCTGCAAAGGTGTTGGAAATCGGCAAGGGCTAGGGGAGGATAGCTTGAGGCGGCCACAACTCTTTTGGAGAAGAAAACACAACAAACCTAATTCCTTTTCATTTAACCAAATGCACCAAACACCAAAGATCCAAGGTTAACTAAGATGTGATGCAGAAAGAGCAACAAGAGCACCTAATGGCACAATTGGCACACATCCCCACAAGCTTTCTAGGAGACCGGGTTCAAACCCCACCTGCAAAGACAATTTCCTTTAATTTTAATTTTGCATCAAACCTTGCTCAACCCTCTTCCACGAAAGCCTCACAAACCTACATAAATCCATCCAATATTTTTAGCACCTAGAAAGGACATAAACGACTGACGCATGCCCGACAAATTACCAAAATACCCTTGGGCATACCGGAAGACTAGGGTGAAAACACGGGCCGCTCTGAGATAGATTAGAGTGTTTTTTCGATTCCTTGGCGCAAACGTTTCATACAAAATATTCCAATCTAGCGTTACGATGTTTCGGGAGCTAAGACTAAAAACTCGGATAGATTTCAGCGTTTAAAACTGAAAGTTCGTCCCAAAAGTGTTTTTTTCGATTCCTTGGCGCAAACGTTTCATGCAAAATATTCCAACCTAGCGTTACGATGTTTCGGGAGCTAAGACGAAAAACTCGGATAGATTTCAACGTTTAAATCCGAAAGTTCGTCCTGAGAGTGTTTTTTTCGATTCCTTGGCGCAAACGTTTCATGCATATTAATCCAACGTTGCATTACGATGTTTCGAAAGCTAAAACGAAAAACTCGGATAGATTACAACGTTTAAAACTTAAAGTTCGTCCCGAGAGTGTTTTTTTCGATTCCTTGGCGCAAACGTTTCATGCAAATTAATCCGACGTTGCATTACGATGTTTCGAAAGCTAAAACGAAAAACTCGGATAGATTACAGCTTTTAAAACTTAAAGTTCGTCCCGAGAGTGTTTTTTTCTATTCCTTGGCGCAAACGTTTCATACAAAATATTCCAATCTAGCGTTACGATGTTTCGAGAGCTAAGACTAAAAACTCGGATAGATTTCAGCGTTTAAAACTGAAAGTTCGTCCCAAAAGTGTTTTTTTCGATTCGTTGGCGCATACGTTTCATTCAAAATATTCAAACGATGCATTATGATGTTTCGAGAGCTAAAACGAAAAACTCGGATAGATTACAACGTTTAAAACTTAAAGTTCGTCCCGAGAGTGTTTTTTTCGATTCCTTGGCGCAAACGTTTCATGCAAAATATTCCAACCTTGCATTACGATGTTTCGGGAGATAAGACGAAAAACCCGGATAGATTTCAACGTTTAAACCTAAAGTTCGTCCCAAGAGTTTTTTTTTCGATTCCTTGGCGCAAACGTTTCATGTAAAATATTCCAACCTAGCGTTACGATGTTTCGAGAGCTAAGACGAAAAACTTGGATAGATTTCAGTGTTTAAAACCGAAAGTTCGTCCCAAAAGTGTTTTTTTCGATTCCTTGGCGCATACGTTTCATTATGAATATTCAAACAATGCATTACGATGTTTCGAGAGCTAAAACGAAAAACTTGGATAGATTACAACGTTTAAAACTTAAAGTTCGTCACGAGAGTGTTTTTTTCGATTCCTTGGCGCAAACGTTTCATGCGAAATATTCCAACCTTGCGTTACGATGTTTCGGGAGCTAAGACGAAAAACTCGGATAGATTTCAGCGATTAAAACCGAAAGTTCGTCCCAACAATGTTTTTTTCGATTCGTTGGCGCATACGTTTTATTCAAAACATTCAAACGATGCATTACGATGTTTCGAGAGCTAAAACGAAAAACTCGGATAGATTACAACGTTTAAAACTTAAAGTTCGTCCCGAGAGTGTTTTTTTTCGATTCCTTGGCGCAAACGTTTCATGCAAAATATTCCAACCTTGCTTTACGATGTTTCGAAGCTATGACGAAAAACTCGGATAGATTTCAGCTTTTAAATCCAAAAGTTCGTCCGAGAGAGTGTTTTTTCGATTCCTTGGCGCAAACGTTTCATGCAAATTAATCCGACGTTGCATTACGATGTTTCGAAAGCTAAAACAAAAACTCGGATAGATTACAGCTTTTAAAACTTAAAGTTCGTCCTGAGAGTGTTTTTTTCGATTCCTTGGCGCAAACGTTTCATACAAAATATTCCAATCTAGCGTTACGATGTTTTGGGAGCTAAGACTAAAAACTCTGATAGATTTCAACATTAAAACTCAAAGTTCGGCCCCAAAAGTGTTTTTTTTTTTCGATTCCTTGGCGCAAACGTTTCATGTAAAATATTCCAACCTAGCGTTACGATGTTTCGGGAGCTAAGAAGAAAAACTCGGATAGATTTCAACGTTTAAATCCGAAAGTTCGTCCTGAGAGTGTTTTTTTCGATTCCTTGGCGCAAACGTTTCATGCATATTAATCCAACGTTGCATTACGATGTTTCGAAAGCTAAAACGAAAAACTCGGATAGATTACAGCGTTTAAAACTTAAAGTTCGTCCCGAGAGTGTTTTTTTCGATTCCTTGGCGCAAACGTTTCATGCAAATTAATCCGACGTTGCATTACGATGTTTCGAAAGCTAAAACGAAAAACTCGGATAGATTACAGCTTTTAAAACTTAAATTCGTCCCGAGAGTGTTTTTTTCTATTCCTTGGCGCAAACGTTTCATACAAAATATTCCAATCTAGTGTTACGATGTTTCGGGAGCTAAGACTAAAAACTCGGATAGATTTCAGCGTTTAAAACTGAAAGTTCGTCCCAAAAGTGTTTTTTTCGATTCGTTGGCTCATACGTTTCATTCAAAATATTCAAACGATGCATTATGATGTTTCGAGAGCTAAAACGAAAAACTCGGATAGATTACAACGTTTAAAACTTAAAGTTCGTCCCGAGAGTGTTTTTTTCGATTCCTTGGCGCAAACGTTTCATGCAAAATATTCCAACCTTGCATTACGATGTTTCGGGAGATAAGACGAAAAACCCGGATAGATTTCAACTTTTAAAACCTAAAGTTCGTCCCAAGAGTTTTTTTTCGATTCCTTGGCGCAAACGTTTCATGTAAAATATTCCAACCTAGCGTTACGATGTTTCGAGAGCTAAGACGAAAAACTCGGATAGATTTCAGTGTTTAAAACCGAAAGTTCGTCCCAAAAGTGTTTTTTTCGATTCCTTGGCGCATACGTTTCATTATGAATATTCAAACAATGCATTACGATGTTTCGAGAGCTAAAACGAAAAACTTGGATAGATTACAACGTTTAAAACTTAAAGTTCGTCACGAGAGTGTTTTTTTCGATTCCTTGGCGCAAACGTTTCATGCAAAATATTCCAACCTAGCGTTACGATGTTTCGGGAGCTAAGACGAAAAACTCTGATAGATTTCAGCGATTAAAACCGAAAGTTCGTCCCAACAATGTTTTTTTCGATTCGTTGGCGCATACGTTTTATTCAAAACATTCAAACGATGCATTACGATGTTTCGAGAGCTAAAACGAAAAACTCGGATAGATTACAACGTTTAAAACTTAAAGTTCATCCCCGAGAGTGTTTTTTCGATTCCTTGGCGCAAACGTTTCATGCAAAATATTCCAACCTTGCTTTTTACGATGTTTTGGGAGCTAAGACTAAAAACTCGGATAGATTTCAACTTTTTAAACCGAAAGTTCGCCCCGAGAGTGTTTTTTTCGATTCCTTGGCGCAAACGTTTCATGCAAATTAATCCAAACGTTGCATTACGATACGATTTCAAAGCTAAATCAAAAACTCTGATAGATTTAAACGAAAAACTTTTAAAACTTAAAGTTCGTCCCGAGAGTGTTTTTTTCGATTCCTTGGCGCAAACGTTTCATACAAAATATTCCAATCTAGCGTTACGATGTTTCGGGAGCTAAGACTAAAAACTCGGATAGATTTCAGCGTTTAAAACTGAAAGTTCGTCCCAAAAGTGTTTTTTTCGATTCATTGGTGCAAATGTTTCATGCAAAATATTCCAACCTAGCGTTACGATGTTTCGGGAGCTAAGAAGAAAAACTCGGATAGATTTCAGCGTTTAAATTCGAAAGTTCGTCATGAGAGTGTTTTTTTCGATTCCTTGGCGCAAACGTTTCATGCATATTAATCCAACGTTGCATTACGATGTTTCGAAAGCTAAAACGAAAAACTCGGATAGATTACAGCGTTTAAAACTTAAAGTTCGTCCCGAGAGTGTTTTTTTCGATTCCTTGGCGCAAACGTTTCATGCAAATTAATCCGACGTTGCATTACGATGTTTCGAAAGCTAAAACGAAAAACTCGGATAGATTACAGCTTTTAAAACTTAAAGTTCGTCCCGAGAGTGTTTTTTTCTATTCCTTGGCGCAAACGTTTCATACAAAATATTCCAATCTAGCGTTACGATGTTTCGAGAGCTAAGACTAAAAACTCGGATAGATTTCAGCGTTTAAAACTGAAAGTTCGTCCCAAAAGTGTTTTTTTCGATTCGTTGGCGATACGTTTCATTCAAAATATTCAAACGATGCATTATGATGTTTCGAGAGCTAAAACGAAAAACTCTGATAGATTACAACGTTTAAAACTTAAAGTTCGTCCCGAGAGTGTTTTTTTCGATTCCTTGGCGCAAACGTTTCATGCAAAATATTCCAACCTTGCATTACGATGTTTCGGGAGATAAGACGAAAAACACGGATAGATTTCAACGTTTAAAACCTAAAGTTCGTCCCCAAGAAGAGTTTTTTTCGATTCCTTGGCGCAAACGTTTCATGTAAAATATTCCAACCTAGCGCATTTACGATGTTTCGAGAGCTAAGACGAAAAACTCTGATAGATTTCAATTGTTTAAAACCGAAAGTTCGTCCCAAAAGTGTTTTTTCGATTCCTTGGCGCATACGTTTCATTATGAATATTCAAACAATGCATTACGATGTTTCGAGAGCTAAAACGAAAAACTTGGATAGATTACAACGTTTAAAACTTAAAGTTCGTCACGAGAGTGTTTTTTTCGATTCCTTGGCGCAAACGTTTCATGCGAAATATTCCAACCTTGCGTTACGATGTTTCGGGAGCTAAGACGAAAAACTCGGATAGATTTCAAATGATTAAAACCGAAAGTTCGTCCCAACAATGTTTTTTTTTCGATTCGTTGGCGATACGCTTTATTCAAAACATTCAAACGATGCATTACGATGTTTCGAGAGCTAAAACGAAAAACTCGGATAGATTACAACGTTTAAAACTTAAAGTTCGTCCCGAGAGTGTTTTTTTCGATTCCTTGGCGCAAACGTTTCATGCAAAATATTCCAACCTTGCTTTACTATGTTTCGGAAGCTATGACGAAAAACTCGGATAGATTTCAGCGTTTAAATCCGAAAGTTCGTCCCGAGAGTGTTTTTTTCGATTCCTTGGCGCAAACGTTTCATGCAAATTAATCCGACGTTGCATTACGATGTTTCGAAAGCTAAAACAAAAACTCGGATAGATTACAAGCTTTTAAAACTTAAAGTTCGTCCCGAGAGTGTTTTTTCGATTCCTTGGCGCAAACTTTCATACAAAATATTCCAATCTAGCGTTACGATGTTTCGGGAGCTAAGACTAAAAACTCGGATAGATTTCAGCGTTTAAAACTGAAAGTTCGTCCCAAAAGTGTTTTTTTCGATTCATTGGTGCAAATGTTTCATGCAAAATATTCCAACCTAGCGTTACGATGTTTCGGGAGCTAAGAAGAAAAACTCGGATAGATTTCAGCCATTAAAACTCGAAAGTTCGTCCCGAGAGTGTTTTTTTCGATTCCTTGGCGCAAACGTTTCATGCATATTAATCCAACGTTGCATTACGATGTTTCAAAGCTAAAACGAAAAAACTCGGATAGATTACAAACGCTTTAAAACTTAAAGTTCGTCCCGAGAGTGTTTTTTTTCGATTCCTTGGCGCAAACGTTTCATGCAAAATAATCCAACGTTGCATTATTATGATGTTTCAAAGCTAAAACAAAAACTCTGATAGATTACAACTTTTAAAACTTAAAGTTCGTCCCGAGAGTGTTTTTTTCGATTCCTTGGCGCAAACTTTCTTTCATACAAAATATTCCAATCTAGCTGTTACGATGTTTCGAGAGCTAAGACTAAAAAAAACTCGGATAGATTTCAACGCTTAAAACCGAAAGTTCGTCCCAAAAGTGTTTTTTTTCGATTCATTGGTGCAAACGTTTCATGCAAAATATTCCAACCTTGCATTACGATGTTTCGGGAGCTAAGACGAAAAACTCGGATAGATTACAACGTTTAAAACTTAAAGTTCGTCCCGAGAGTGTTTTTTTCGATTCCTTGGCGCAAACGTTTCATGCATATTAATCCAACGTTGCATTACGATGTTTCGAAAGCTAAAACGAAAAACTCGGATAGATTACAGCGTTTAAAACTTAAAGTTCATCCCGAGAGTGTTTTTTTCGATTCCTTGGCGCAAACGTTTCATGCAAATTAATCCGACGTTGCATTACGATGTTTCGAAAGCTAAAACGAAAAACTCGGATAGATTACAACTTTTAAAACTTAAAGTTCGTCCCGAGAGTGTTTTTTTCGATTCCTTGGCGCAAACGTTTCATACAAAATATTCCAATCTAGCGTTACGATGTTTCGAGAGCTAAGACTAAAAACTCGGATAGATTTCAGCGTTTAAAACTGAAAGTTCGTCCCAAAAGTGTTTTTTTCGATTCGTTGGCGCATACGTTTCATTCAAAATATTCAAACGATGCATTATGATGTTTCGAGAGCTAAAATATTAAAAAAACTCGGATAGATTACAACGTTTAAAACTTAAAGTTCGTCCCGAGAGTGTTTTTTTCGATTCCTTGGCGCAAACGTTTCATGCAAAATATTCCAACCTTGCATTACGATGTTTCGGGAGATAAGACGAAAAACCCGGATAGATTTCAACGTTTAAAACCTAAAGTTCGTCCCAAGAGTTTTTTTTTCGATTCCTTGGCGCAAACGTTTCATGTAAAATATTCCAACCTAGCGTTACGATGTTTCGAGAGCTAAGACGAAAAACTCGGATAGATTTCAGTGTTTAAAACCGAAAGTTCGTCCCAAAAGTGTTTTTTTCGATTCCTTGGCGCATACGTTTCATTATGAATATTCAAACAATGCATTACGATGTTTCGAGAGCTAAAACGAAAAACTTGGATAGATTACAACGTTTAAAACTTAAAGTTCGTCACGAGAGTGTTTTTTCGATTCCTTGGCGCAAACGTTTCATGCAAAATATTCCAACCTTGCATTACGATGTTTCGGAGCTAAGATGAAAAAAACTCGGATAGATTTCAACGATTAAAACCGAAAGTTCGTCCCAACAATGTTTTTTTCGATTCTGGCATGATACGCTTTATTCAAAACATTCAAACGATGCATTACGATGTTTCGAGAGCTAAAACGAAAAACTCGGATAGATTACAACGTTTAAAACTTAAAGTTCGTCCCGAGAGTATTTTTTTCGATTCCTTGGCGCAAACGTTTCATGCAAAATATTCCAACCTTGCTTTACGATGTTTCGGAAGCTATGACGAAAAACTCGGATAGATTTCAGCGTTTAAATCCGAAAGTTCGTCCCGAGAGTGTTTTTTTCGATTCCTTGGCGCAAACGTTTCATGCAAATTAATCCGACGTTGCATTACGATGTTTCGAAAGCTAAATCAAAAACTCGGATAGATTACAGCTTTTAAAACTTAAAGTTCGTCCTGAGAGTGTTTTTTTCGATTCCTTGGCGCAAACGTTTCATACAAAATATTCCAATCTAGCGTTACGATGTTTCGGGAGCTAAGACTAAAAACTCGGATAGATTTCAGCGTTTAAAACTGAAAGTTCGTCCCAAAAGTGTTTTTTTCGATTCATTGGTGCAAATGTTTCATGCAAAATATTCCAACCTAGCGTTACGATGTTTCGGGAGCTAAGAAGAAAAACTCGGATAGATTTCAGCGTTTAAATTCGAAAGTTCGTCATGAGAGTGTTTTTTTCGATTCCTTGGCGCAAACGTTTCATGCATATTAATCCAACGTTGCATTACGATGTTTCGAAAGCTAAAACGAAAAACTCGGATAGATTACAGCGTTTAAAACTTAAAGTTCGTCCCGAGAGTGTTTTTTTCGATTCCTTGGCGCAAACGTTTCATGCAAATTAATCCGACGTTGCATTACGATGTTTCGAAAGCTAAAACGAAAAACTCGGATAGATTACAAAACTTTTTAAAACTTAAATTCGTCCCGAGAGTGTTTTTTTCTATTCCTTGGCGCAAACGTTTCATACAAAATATTCCAATCTAGTGTTACGATGTTTCGGGAGCTAAGACTAAAAACTCGGATAGATTTCAGCGTTTAAAACTGAAAGTTCGTCCCAAAAGTGTTTTTTTCGATTCGTTGGCGCATACGTTTCATTCAAAATATTCAAACGATGCATTATGATGTTTCGAGAGCTAAAACGAAAAACTCGGATAGATTACAACGTTTAAAACTTAAAGTTCGTCCCGAGAGTGTTTTTTTCGATTCCTTGGCGCAAACGTTTCATGCAAAATATTCCAACCTTGCATTACGATGTTTCGGGAGATAAGATTTAAAACCCCCGGATAGATTTCAACGTTTAAAACCTAAAGTTCGTCCCAAGAGTTTTTTTTTCGATTCCTTGGCGCAAACGTTTCATGTAAAATATTCCAACCTAGCGTTACGATGTTTCGAGAGCTAAGACGAAAAACTCGGATAGATTTCAGTGTTTAAAACCGAAAGTTCGTCCCAAAAGTGTTTTTTTCGATTCCTTGGCGCATACGTTTCATTATGAATATTCAAACAATGCATTACGATGTTTCGAGAGCTAAAACGAAAAACTTGGATAGATTACAACGTTTAAAACTTAAAGTTCGTCACGAGAGTGTTTTTTTCGATTCCTTGGCGCAAACGTTTCATGCGAAATATTCCAACCTTGCGTTACGATGTTTCAGGAGCTAAGACGAAAAACTCGGATAGATTTCAGCGATTAAAACCGAAAGTTCGTCCCAACAATGTTTTTTTCGATTCGTTGGCGCATACGTTTTATTCAAAACATTCAAACGATGCATTACGATGTTTCGAGAGCTAAAACGAAAAACTCGGATAGATTACAACGTTTAAAACTTAAAGTTCGTCCCGAGAGTGTTTTTTTCGATTCCTTGGCGCAAACGTTTCATGCAAAATATTCCAACCTTGCTTTACGATGTTTGGAGAGCTATGATTTAAAAACTCGGATAGATTTCAGCGTTTAAATCCGAAAGTTCGTCCCGAGAGTGTTTTTTTCGATTCCTTGGCGCAAACGTTTCATGCAAATTAATCCGACGTTGCATTACGATGTTTCGAAAGCTAAAACGAAAAACTCGGATAGATTACAGCTTTTAAAACTTAAAGTTCGTCCTGAGAGTGTTTTTTTCGATTCCTTGGCGCAAACGTTTCATACAAAATATTCCAATCTAGCGTTACGATGTTTCGGGAGCTAAGACTAAAAACTCGGATAGATTTCAGCGTTTAAAACTGAAAGTTCGTCCCAAAAGTGTTTTTTTCGATTCCTTGGCGCAAACGTTTCATGCAAAATATTCCAACCTAGCGTTACGATGTTTCGGGAGCTAAGACGAAAAACTCGGATAGATTTCAGCGTTTAAATCCGAAAGTTCGTCCTGAGAGTGTTTTTTTCGATTCCTTGGCGCAAACGTTTCATGCATATTAATCCAACGTTGCATTACGATGTTTCGAAAGCTAAAACGAAAAACTCGGATAGATT
>CM071848.1:24306990-24586170 GCA_036507275.1 Sicyos edulis
GAGTGTTTTTTTCGATTCCTTTGGCCAAATGTTTCATGCAAAATATTCCAACCTTGCGTTACGATGTGTCGGGATTTAAGACGAAAAACTCGGATAGATTACAACGTTTAAAATTTAAAGTTCGTCCCAAGAGTGTTTTTTTCGATTCCTTGGCGTAAACCTTTCATTAAAAATATTCAAACGTTGCATTACGATGTTTCGGGAGGTAAGACCAAAAACTCGGATAGATTACAGCGTTTAAAATTTAAAGTTCGTCCCGAGAGTGTTTTTTTAGATTCCTTGGCGAAAACGTTTCATGCAAAATATTCCAACTTGCGTTAAGACGTTTCGGGAGCTAAAATGAAAAACTCTGATAGATTTCAGCGTTTAAAACTTAAAGTTCGTGCCGAGAGTGTTTTTTTCGATTCCTTGGCGCAAACGTTTCATGCAAAATATTCCAACCTTGCGTTACGATGTTTCGGGAGCTAAGACGAAAAACTCGGGCAAATTACAGCGTTTAAAATTTATAGTTCGTCTCGAGAGATTTTTTTCGATTCCTTGGCGCAAACGTTTCATGCAACATAATCCAACGTTGCGTTACGAATTTTCGGGAGCTAGAACGAAAAACTCGGATAGATTTCAGCGTTTAAAACTTAAAGTTCGTCCCGAGAGTGTTTTTTTCGATTCCTTGGCGCAAACGTTTCATGCAAAATATTCCAACCTTGCGTTACGATGTGTCGGGAGGTAAGACGAAAAACTCGGATAGATTACAACGTTTAAAATTTAAAGTTCGTCCCGAGAGTGTTTTTTTCGTCTCCTTGGCGTAAACCTTTCATTCAAAATATTCAAACTTTGCATTACGATGTTTCGGGAGTTAAAACGAAAAACTCGGATAGATTACAGCGTTAAAAACTTAAAGTTCTTCCCGAGACTGTTTTTTTCGATTCCTTGGCGCAAACGTTTCATGCAAAATATTCCAACGTTGCGTTACTATTTTTCGGGGGTTAAAACGAAAAACTCGGATAGATTTCAGCGTTTAAAACTTAAAGTTCATCCCGAGAGTGTGTTTTTCGATTCCTTGGCCCAAATGTTTCATGCAAAATATTCCAACCTTGCTTTACGATGTGTCGGGAGGTAAGACGAAAAACTCGGATAGATTACAACGTTTAAAATTTAAAGTTCGTCCCGAGAGTGTTTTTTTCGATTCCTTGGCGTAAACCTTTCATTCAAAATATTCAAACGTTGCATTACGATGTTTCGGGAGTTAAAACGAAAAACTCGGATAGATTACAACGTTTAAAATTTAAAGTTCGTCCCGAGAGTGTTTTTTTCGATTCCTTGGCGCAAACGTTTCATGCAAAATATTCCAATGTTGCGTTACGATTTTTCGGGGGCTAAAACGAAAAACTCGGATAGATTTCAGCGTTTAAAACTTAAAGTTCGTCCCGAGAGTGTTTTTTTTTATTCCTTGGCCCAAATGTTTCATGCAAAATATTCCAACCTTGCGTTACGATGTTTCGGGAGGTAAGACCAAAAACTCTGATAAATTACAGCGTTTAAAATTTAAAGTTCGTCCCGAGAGTGTTTTTTTCGATTCCTTCGCGTAAACCTTTCATTCAAAATATTCAAACGTTGCATTACGATGTTTCGGGAGTTAAAACGAAAAACTCGGATAGATTACAACGTTTAAAATTTAAAGTTCGTCCCGAGAGTGTTTTTTTCGATTCCTTGGCGCAAACCTTTCATGCAAAATATTCCAATGTTGCGTTACGATTTTTCGGGGGCTAAAACGAAAAACTCGGATAGATTTCAGCATTTAAAACTTAAAGTTCGTCCCGAGAGTGTTTTTTTTTATTCCTTGGCCCAAATGTTTCATGCAAAATATTCCAACCTTGCGTTACGATGTTTCGGGAGGTAAGACCAAAAACTCTGATAAATTACAGCGTTTAAAATTTAAAGTTCGTCCCGAGAGTGTATTTTTCGATTCCTTGGCGTAAACCTTTCATTCAAAATATTTAAACGTTGCATTACGACGTTTCGGGAGCTAAAATGAAAAACTCGGATAGATTTCAGCGTTTAAAACTTAAAGTTCGTGCAGAGAGTGTTTTTTTCGATTCCTTGGCGCAAACGTTTCATGCAAAATATTCCAACCTTGCGTTACGATGTTTTGGGAGCTAAGACGAAAAACTCGGACAAATTACAGCATTTAAAATTTAAAGTTCGTCTCGAGAGTTTTTTTTCGATTCCTTGGCGCAAACGTTTCATGCAACATAATCCAACGTTGCGTTACGAATTTTCGGGAGCTAAAACGAAAAACCCGGATAGATTTCAGCGTTTAAAATTTAAAGTTCGTCCCGAGAGTGTTTTTTTCGATTCCTTGGCGTAAACCTTTCATTCAAAATATTTAAACGTTGCATTACGATGTTTCGGGAGTTAAAACGAAAAACTCGGATAGATTACAGCGTTTAAAACTTAAAGTTAAATCCGAGAAAATTTTTTTTGATTCCTTGGCGCAAACGTTTCATGCTAAATATTCCAACGTTGCGTTACTATTTTTCGGGGGCTAAAACGAAAAACTCGGATAGATTTCAGCGTTTAAAACTTAAAGTTCGTCCCTAGAGTGTTTTTTTCGATTCCTTGGCCCAAATGTTTCATGCAAAATATTCCAACCTTGCGTTACGATGTGTCGGGAGGTAAGACGAAAAACTCGGATAGATTACAGCGTTTAAAATTTAAAGTTCGTCCCGAGAGTGCTTTTATCGATTCCTTGGCGTAAACCTTTCATTCAAAATATTCAAACGTTGCATTACGATGTTTCGGGAGTTAAAACGAAAAACTCGGATAGATTACAGCGTTTAAAACTTAAAGTTCGTCCCGAGAGTGTTTTTTTCGATTCCTTGGCGCAAATGTTTCATGCAAAATATTCCAATGTTATGCTACGATTTTTTGGGGCTAAAACGAAAAACTCGGATAGATTTCAAATTTAAAACTTAAAGTTCGTCCCGAGAGTGTTTTTTTCGATTCCTTGGCCCAAATGTTTCATGCAAAATATTCCAACCTTTGCATTACGATGTTTCGGGAGGTAAGACCAAAAACTCGATAGATTACAAACGTTTAAAATTTAAAGTTCGTCCCGAGAGTGTTTTTTTCGATTCCTTGGCGTAAACCATTCATTAAAAATATTCAAACGTTGCATTACGGTGTTTCGGGAGCTAAAACGAAAAACTCGGATAGATTATAGCGTTTAAAATTTAATGTTCGTCCCGAGAGTGTTTTTTTAGATTCCTTGGCGAAAACGTTTCATGCAAAATATTCCAACGTTGCATTAAGACGTTTCGGGAGCTAAAATGAAAAACTCGGATAGATTTCAGCATTTAAAACTTAAAGTTCGTGCCGAGAGTGTTTTTTTCGATTCCTTGGCGCAAACGTTTCATGCAAAATATTCCAACCTTGCGTTACGATTTTTCGGGAGGTAAGACCAAAAACTCTGATAGATTACAGCGTTTAAAATTTAAAGTTCGTCCCGAGAGTGTTTTTTTCGATTCCTTGGCGTAAACCTTTCATTAAAAATATTCAAACGTTGCATTACGATGTTTCGGGAGCTAAAACGAAAAACTCGGATAGATTACAAACGTTTAAAATTTAAAGTTCGGCGTCCAGAGTGTTTTTTTCGATTCCTTGGCGCAAACGTTTCATGCAAAATATTCCAATGTTTGCATTACGATTTTTGGGGCTAAAACGAAAAACTCGGATTGATTTCAGCGTTTAAAACTTAAAGTTCGTCCCGAGAGTGTTTTTTTCGATTCCTTGGCCCAAATGTTTCATGCAAAATATTCCAACCTTGTGTTACGATGTGCCGGGAGGTAAGACGAAAAACTCGGATAGATTATAGCATTTAAAATTTAAAGTTCGTCCCGAGAGTGTTTTTTTGGATTCCTTGGTGTAAACCTTTCATTCAAAATATTCAAACGTTGCATTACGATGTTTCGGGAGTTAAAACGAAAAACTCGGATAGATTCTGATGTTTAAAACTTAAAGTTCGTCCCGAGAGTGTTTTTTCGATTCCTTGGCGCAAAGCGTTTCATGCAAAATATTCCAATGTTATGTTACGATTTTTGGGGCTAAATCGAAAAACTTCGGATAGATTTATTTAAAACTTAAAGTTTGTCCCGAGAGTGTTTTTTTCGATTCCTTGGCCCAAATGTTTCATGCAAAATATTCCAACCTTGCGTTACGATGTTTCGGGAGCTAAAACGAAAAACTCGGATAGATTACAGCATTTAAAATTTAAAGTTCGTCCCGAGAGTGTTTTTTTAGATTCCTTGGCGCAAACGTTTCAAGCAAAATAATCCAACGTTGCGTTACGACGTTTCGGGAGCTAAAATAAAAAACTCTGATAGATTTCAGCGTTTAAAACTTGAAGTTCATGCCGAGGGTGTTTTTTTCGATTCTTTGGCGCAAACTTTTCATGCAAAATATTCCAACCTTGCGTTACGATGTTTCGGGAGCTAAGACGAAAAACTCGGACAAATTACAGCGTTTAAAATTTAAAGTTCGTCTCGAGATTTTTTTTTCGATTCCTTGGCGCAAACGTTTCATGCAACTTAATCCAACGTTGCGTTACGATTTTTCGGGAGCTAAAACGAAAAACTCGGATAGATTTCAGCGTTTAAAACTTAAAGTTCGTCCCGAGAGTGTTTCTTTCGATTCCTTGGCCCAAGTGTTTCATGCAAAATATTCCAACCTTGCGTTACGATGTGTCGGGAGGTAAGACGAAAAACTCGGATAGATTACAGCGTTTAAAATTTAAAGTTCGTCCCGAGAGTGTTTTTTTGGATTCCTTGGCGTAAACCTTTCATTCAAAATATTCAAACGTTGCATTACGATGTTTCGGGAGTTAAAACGAAAAACTCGGACAAATTACAGCGTTTAAAATTTAAAGTTCGTCTCAAAAGTTTTTTTTTGATTCCTTGGCGCAAACGTTTCATGCAACATAATCCAACGTTGCGTTACGAATTTTCGGGAGCTAAAACAAAAAACTCGGATAGATTTCAGCGTTTAAAACTTAATGTTCGTCCCGAGAGTGTTATTTTCGATTCCTTGGCGTAAACCTTTCATTCAAAATATTCAAACGTTGCATTACGATGCTTCGGGAGCTAAAATGAAAAACTCGGATAGATTACAGCGTTTAAAATTTAAAGTTCGTCCCGAGAGTGTTTTTTTAGAGTCCTTGGCGAAAACGTTTCATGCAAAATATTCCAACGTTGCGTTACGACGTTTCGGGAGCTAAAATGAAAAACTCGGATAGATTTCAGCGTTTAAAACTTAAAGTTCGTGCCGAGAGTGTTTTTTTCGATTCCTTGGCACAGACGTTTCATGCAAAATATTCCAACCTTGCGTTATGATGTTTCGAGAGCTAAGACGAAAAACTCGGACAAATTACAGCGTTTAAAATTTAAAGTTCGTCTCGTGAGTTTTTTTTCTATTTCTTGGAGCAAACGTTTCATGCAACATAATCCAACGTTGCGTTACGAATTTTCGGGAGCTAAAACGAAAAACTCGGATAGATTTCAGCGTTTAAAACTTAAAGTTCGTCCCGAGAGTGTTTTTTTCGATTCCTTTGGCCAAATGTTTCATGCAAAATATTCCAACCTTGCGTTACGATGTGTCGGGATTTAAGACGAAAAACTCGGATAGATTACAACGTTTAAAATTTAAAGTTCGTCCCAAGAGTGTTTTTTTCGATTCCTTGGCGTAAACCTTTCATTCAAAATATTCAAACGTTGCATTACGATGTTTCGGGAGCTAAAACCGAAAAACTCGATAGATTACTGACGTTTAAAATTTAAAGTTCGCCCAGAGAGTGTTTTTTAGATTCCTTGGCGCAAACGTTTCATGGAAAATATTCCAACGTTGCGTTTATGACGTTCGAGAGCTAAAATGAAAAATCGGGATAGATTTCAAATGTTTAAAACTTAAAGTTCGTGCAGAGAGTGTTTTTTTCGATTCCTTGGCGCAACGTTTCATGCAAAATATTCCAACCTTGCGTTACGATGTTTGGGAGCTAAAACGCAAAAACTCGGACAAATTACCAGCATTTAAAATTTAAAGTTCGTCTCGAGAGTTTTTTTCGATTCCTTGGCGCAAACGTTTCATGCAACATAATCCAACGTTATGTTATTTAATTTTCGGGTGCTAAAACGAAAAACTCGGATAGATTTCAGAGTTTAAAACTTAAAGTTCGTCCCGAGAGTGTTTTTTTCGATTCCTTGGCGCAAACGTTTCATGCAAAATATTCCAACCTTGCGTTACGATGTGTCGGGAGGTAAGACGAAAAACTCGGATAGATTACAACGTTTAAAATTTAAAGTTCGTCCCGAGAGTGTTTTTTTCGATTCCTTGGCGTAAAACTTTCATTCAAAATATTCAAACGTTGCATTACGATGTTTCGGGAGTTAAAACGAAAAACTCGGATAGATTACAGCGTTTAAAACTTAAAGTTCGTCCCGAGACTGTTTTTTTCGATTCCTTGGCGCAAACGTTTCATGCTAAATATTCCAACGTTGCGTTACTATTTTTCGAGGGCTAAAAGGAAAAACTCGGATAGATTTCAGCGTTTAAAACTTAAAGTTCATCCCTAGACTGTTTTTTTCGATTCCTTGGCCCAAATGTTTCATGCAAAATATTCCAACCTTGCGTTACGATGTGTCGGGAGGTTAGACGAAAAACTCGGATAGATTACAGCGTTTAAAATTTAAAGTTCGTCCCGAGAGTGTTTTTTTCGATTCCTTTGCGTAAACCTTTCATTCAAAATATTCAAACGTTGCATTACGATGTTTCGGGAGTTAAAACGAAAAACTCGGATAGATTACAGCGTTTAAAACTTAAAGTTCGTCCCGAGACTGTTTTTTTCGATTCCTTGGCGCAAACGTTTCATGCTAAATATTCCAACGTTGCGTTACTATTTTTCGGGGGCTAAAACGAAAAACTCGGATAGATTTCAACGTTTAAAACTTAAAGTTCGTCCCGAGAGTGTTTTTTTCGATTCCTTGGCCCAAATGTTTCATGCAAAATATTCCAACCTTTCATTCAAAATATTCAAACGTTGCATTACGATGTTTCGGGAGGTAAGACCAAAAACTCTGATAGATTACAACGTTTAAAATTTAAAGTTCGTCCCGAGAGTGTTTTTTTAGATTCCTTGGCGCAAACGTTTCATGCAAAATATTCCAACGTTGCGTTACGACATTTCGGGAGCTAAAATGAAAAACTAGGATAGATTTCAGCGTTTAAAACTTAAAGTTCGTGCCGAGAGTATTTTTTTCGATTCCTTGGCGCAAACATTTCATGCAAAATATTCCAACCTTGCGTTACGATGTTTCGGGAGCTAAGACGAAAAACTCGGACAAATTACAGCGTTTAAAATTTAAAGTTCGTCTCGAGAGTTTTTTTTCGATTCCTTGGCGCAAACGTTTCATGCAACATAATCCAACATTGCGTTACGAATTTTCGGGTGCTAAAACGAAAAACTCGGATAGATTTCAGCGTTTAAAACTTAAAGTTCGTCCCGAGAGTTTTTTTTTCGATTCCTTGGCGCAAACTTTTCATGCAAAATATTCCAACCTTGCGTTACGATGTGTGGGGAGGTAAGACGAAAAACTCGGATAGATTACAACGTTTAAAATTTAAAGTTCGTCCCGAGAGTGTTTTTTTCGATTCCTTGGCGTAAAACTTTCATTCAAAATATTCAAACGTTGCATTACGATATTTCGGGAGTGAAAACGAAAAACTCGGATAGATTACAGCGTTTAAAACTTAAAGTTCGTCCCGAGACTGTTTTTTTTTATTCCTTGGCGCAAACGTTTCATGCTAAATATTCCAACGTTGCGTTACTATTTTTCGGGGGCTAAAACGAAAAACTCGGATATATTTCAGCGTTTAAAACTTAAAGTTCGTCCCTAGAGTGTTTTATTCGATTCCTTGGCCCAAATGTTTCATGCAAAATATTCCAACCTTGCGTTACGATGTGTCGGGAGGTAAGACAAAAAACTCGGATAGATTACAGCGTTTAAAATTTAAAGTTCGTCCCGAGAGTGTTTTTTTCGATTCCTTTGCGTAAACCTTTCATTCAAAATATTCAAACGTTGCATTACGATGTTTCGGGAGTTAAAACGAAAAACTCGGGTAGATTACAGCGTTTAAAACTTAAAGTTCGTCCCGAGACTATTTTTTTCGATTCCTTGGCGCAAACGTTTCATGCAAAATATTCCAACGTTGCGTTATGATTTTTCGGGGGCTAAAACAAAAAACTCGGATAGATTTCAGCGTTTAAAACTTAAAGTTCGTCCCGAGAGTGTTTTTTTCGATTCCTTGGCCCAAATGTTTCATGCAAAATATTCCAACCTTATGCTATTTACGATGTTTCGGAGGTAAGACCAAAAACTCGATAGATTCTGATGTTTAAAATTTAAAGTTCGTCCGAGAGTGTTTTTTTCGATTCCTTGGCGTAAACCTTTCATTCAAAATATTCAAACGTTGCATTACGATGTTTCGGGAGCTAAAACGAAAAACTCGGATAGATTACAGCATTTAAAATTTAAAGTTCGTCCCGAGAGTGTTTTTTTAAATTCCTTGGCGCAAACGTTTCATGAAAAATATTCCAACGTTGCGTTACGACGTTTCAGGAGCTAAAATAAAAAACTCGGATAGATTTCAGCGTTTAAAACTTAAAGTTCGTGCCGAGGGTGTTTTTTTCGATTCCTTGGCGCAAACTTTTCATGCAAAATATTCCAACCTTGCGTTACGATGTTTCGGGAGCTAAGACAAAAAACTCGGACAAATTACAGCGTTTAAAATTTAAAGTTCGTCTCGAGATTTTTTTTTCGATTCCTTGGCGCAAACGTTTCATGCAACATAATCCAACATTGCGTTACAATTTTTCGGGAGCTAAAACGAAAAACTCGGATAGATTTCAGCGTGTAAAACTTAAAGTTCGTCCCGAGAGTGTTTTTTTCGATTCTTTGGCCCAAATGTTTTATGCAAAATATTCCAACCTTGCGTTACGATTTTTCGGGAGGTAAGACGAAAAACTCGGATAGATTACAGCGTTTAAAATTTAAAGTTCGTCCCGAGAGTGTTTTTTTCGATTCCTTGGCGTAATCCTTTCATTCAAAATATTCAAACGTTGCATTACGATGTTTCGGGAGTTAAAACGAAAAACTCGGATAGATTACAGCGTTTAAAACTTAAAGTTCGTCCCGAGAGTGTTTTTTTCGATTCCTTGGCGCAAACGTTTCATGCAAAATATTCCAATGTTGCGTTATGATTTTTCGGGGGCTAAAACGAAAAACTCTGATAGATTTCAGCGTTTAAAACTTAAAGTTCGTCCCGAGAGTGTTTTTTTCGATTCCTTGGCCCAAATGTTTCATGCAAAATATTCCAACCTTATGCGATGTTTGGGAGGTAAGACCAAAAACTCGATAGATTACACGTTTAAAACTTAAAGTTCGTCCGAGAGTATTTTTTTTGATTCCTTGGCCCAAATGTTTCATGCAAAATATTCCAACCTTTGCGTTACGATGTTTGGGAGGTAAGACCAAAAACTACGATAGATTACTGCGTTTAAAATTTAAAGTTCGTCCGAGAGTGTTTTTTCGATTCCTTGGCGTAAACCTTTCTTCAAAATATTCAAGCGTTGCATTACGATGTTTGGTAGCTAAAACGAAAAACTTCGGATAGATTACAACGTTTAAAATTTAAAGTTCGTCCCGAGAGTGTTTTTTTAGATTCCTTGGCGCAAACGTTTCATGCAAAATATTCCAACGTTGCGTTACGACGTTTCGGGAGCTAAAATGAAAAACTCGGATAGATTTCAGCGTTTAAAACTGTAACGGCCCAGGTTTTCACCCCAGTCTTCCAGGTATGCCCAAGGGGTATTTTGGTAATTTGTCGGGCCGTCAGGGTCGTTAATGTCCTTTCTAGTTGCTAAAAATATTGGTTGGATTTATGTAGGTTTGGGAGGCTTCGTGGAAGGGTTTGAGCAAGGTTTGATGCAAAAGTAAAATTAAAGGAAATTGTGCTGCAGCTGGGGTTTGAACCCGGGTCTCCTAGAAAGCTTGTGGGGATGTGTGCCAATTGAGCCATTAGGTGCTCTTGTTGCTCTTTATGCATCACATCTTAGTTAACCTTGGATCTTTGGTGTTTGGTGCATTTGGTTAAATGAAAAGAAATTAGGTTTGTTGTGTCTTCTTCTCCAAAAGTGTTGTGGCCGCCCAAGCTATCCTCCCTAGCCCTTGCCGATTTCCAACACCTTTGCAGCTCTTTGGTTCGTTCATCATCATTCTGGGTAGGTATCGATCTTCTTCTTCTTCTTCTCATCCGTTTGGTGTGTTGTTTGGCCCTAGTGTTTAGAAGTAGGTGTGTGTTTGTGTTAGGTTGCAGCCAGCCGAGAGAAGCCCGACCAAGCTGACCACCGTCGCGCCGGCCAGCTCCATCGCGGCAGCCCCGTCGCACGGATCGCCCCTGCCGTCGCACGAGATCACCCCACACCGTCCACGGCCGTCGCGCCCAGATCTCGCCGCAGCGGCCGGCCCGGCCTGCCGCGGCCGCCGCCCGGCCGGCGTCACGCTTAGATCGCGCGCAAGAGACGCTAAACGCCCGCGCGCCTACGCCCGTGTCGCTTGCCGAGCGCGCTCGCCCACACGCCAGACGTTCGCGTTCGCGCGCGTCTGTCTCTGCCGGCAGCTTCGCGCCGTGTCCGCATCGCGCTGGCCGCGCCCAGCGCCCATCGTGCATGGCAGCGCCAGTGTGGCCAGTGCCCGGCTACCGCGTTGTCGCTTTGCCTCGTGTCGCCGCGTGCGTGTGAGTGCTCCGAGCCGAGCCTCACTGTTTTATTAGATTTTTAGGGATATGGTTGTGATTGTTACTATGTTTGTAGGTTCTCGATAGCTAGCTCGGAAGTGTTCGCGGCTTAGGAATTTGTGTGTAGAAGTCTTCCACCAAGGTAAGGATTTCTTACCAGGGGTTGTGTGGACCCTACGATGTTCTATGTGATTGATGTTGTATGTTTGTTTGTGATTATCGGCATGTATAGTTTAGGTGCTCTATTCTGAATTCTGGTGGCATGACTTCGTATGTTGTTCTTTCATGTTAGTCCATGCTAGGTTGTTCCGTTCGCATGCTCATATTCATTCTTGTTACGTAGTACCATGCTAGGTCTGCTGTATTCTTTTGAGCACGTATTGGATTGTTTTTGATTGTTAAGGCGAGTTAGAATTCGTAGGTAGGTAGCATCTTAGGGCCCGATGCATAAAGTATCCTCGCAACCATGGCGGGGGCGTCGAGGCGATTCTCCGTCCACGAACCCCGTTAGGGTTTAGCTAACGACCGGTACGGTAGGCCCCGCAATCTTGGGTGAGGGTGGCGATCGTTAAATGCCCCAACGGTCGGGATGATGACTTGGCATTGCCTCGTCCCGGCGATCGGCACGTCCTCGGCGTGTTCGGCCGTAGCCTTGATTGCCCACTGTTAGGGCAAGGACCGCTTCTTCGGTGTAAGCCTACCACGATGGTTCCTTAGCCTCAAAGTGCGGTGGTTCAGGTGACATAGTTCACGTGTCAGGTCTCACACCCCTATGTCGGTGACACCGATCCGAGAGATTTAGTTAGGCGTGGTATTTGGACATGGGCGACTTGCCACTAGACCCAGCACACCCCATAGTCTGCGAGTAGCACGCGGTGCATGCTTACGCTCATTACAACGCCGGCCGGAGAGCTCGCCGGGATCTTGAGCTAGTGTACCTTTCGTATCGGCGGTGAGCGGCAGTGAGGCCGAGACTTGTTTCTCGTATAGGGCGTATGGTGTGGTGGATTTATCTCCGGACTAAGACCACGAGTTGGCATCCGAGGTCCAAGTGTGGACTCAAGCTATGTGCTCTTTTACGTGTTTATATTCATAGCTTGCATACACTCATCCGGATGACCATGTGCATCGTATTGTACCCGGTTGGGGATTCTTCTTGAGTAACTCGTTACTCACCCTTATTTTGTGGTTTCCACAGGTAACCAAGGAGGCGAGGCAGGATGGTTGAAGGAGGAGCTATGATCATGGGCCTGCTTTGTCATCTCGACCATTTTATTATATCATGACTCTTGACTTTTGTTATTTCCCCTGAATGCATGTAGGCGGGCACGGAGCCTTAGGATGTTTTCTTATGTTTTATGGATTCCAGCATAGTTGTACTTGTGGAAGGTTTGAATGGTTTAAATAAATCTACGATCGGAGTATGCTTTTAGAAATGTATTTATCACAAAGCAGTGCTTGGAAACGAGGGATGAGTTTTAGAGTAAATTGTTTTGATTGTTGAACGTTTCTGTTTTTACTTGGGATCCAAATTTATTTTCATAATGTCTTTTATTTTGAATACATGCATTGGGGTAAAGGCCCATTTAGAGCCCCTTTTGGGTCGGGTCTTTCTGATTGGTATAAGAGCTCGAGTCATAGATTCTGTGAGACTAACCTTTTGTTGTAGGTGGTTTTCCCATGATCATCGACACTCAGAGCGGTCATCAGTGCACGCTTAAGTTTTCTTGTTTTAGAAAAGGGGTTAAGAATTTACAATACCTTTTATCTAGTGTATGCCTTGCTTAGTGTTGTAGAGCGGGACGAAAGCGGTTCGACTCGTTGTTGGTTTGGGTGTAGATCGCCCGACATGCTCATCACCCGTCTTTGGGAGAGGACGTCGAGAGCGGGGCGAGTATCGGGATCAGTCGACAACTGCGGGGACATCGTCCTAAGCCGAGGCCCAGTGGCATTCCGCCGATAGCTCCCCCCGTCGCGCCTAGAGTAGGCGTTGAGCGCGGCGCAGCGTGAGAGGCGCTCTGGGAGCGAGTTGGCTGATTCTATGAGGGCTTTTATGGTCGACATCTTTGAGTGACCAGAGGCGAGACCGGCCCTTGTTGGCGTATGGGGAAGAGTCCCGAGCCCAGATCGAGGCGGTGACCCGCATGTTCCAAAGAGGCGCAGCGAAGATTTCTCCAGCTCCTCAGAGCAAGTAGCCCCCGAGGCGGATGTAGCAGAGAGTGCGGTGGAGCTTGGTAGATGGTTAAAGGACTTTGTGAAGTGGCGGTGGGAGAAGTTTGATGCCACGGGGATGCGTTTAGCGGCGGCCGTTGGATTGCCCATATGGAGTACACCTTTCCGATCATGGTGTGCCCCAATATCCAGAGAGACCGAGGTGTGCGGCCCATGCACTAGGAGGCACAATGAGATGGTGGTGGGAGTCCACCTTGAGTGAGAGACCAGGTGGTCACCACCGCTACTTGGGAATTCTTCAAGTCGAATTCAAGGTCAAGTACATCGGTGATGAGGCTCAAGAGAAGATGGTGGAGCTTTTCCGGAACACTGAGCGGGGTTACGATTCTATTGAGGAATATGAGAGAAAGTTCTCGGAGTATGGATATTTTGCTCATGATTGATAGCCACCCACGAGTTAAAGATCAGGAAGTTCATATCCGGTTTGAGGCAGGTGTTTCTCGGGATGTCAGAGCTCGGGCCCACGACACATATGCTAAAGCTATTCGATTAGCCACTATATATAATGGGAAGTATCTGTTGAGCGGATTGTTGCCGCTCTCGGTCAGCGTCTGTCCCAGTGCGGTGGGGCGTAAGAGGAAGTTTGATTTTCGAGGAGGCGGCGGCCGCTAAGGAGAGGCGATGTAAGCGAGACCGACGAAGAGTTCCGGCCGTTTCGGCCTCGCGGCAGGCGGTCCCGTGCAAATTCCGCATGTGCCACTTGTGGGAAAGTCCACAGCTGGAGCTTGTCGTGGACCCAGATTGTGCTTCGTTGTGGTAGAGAGGGGCACATGGCCCGTTTTTGTGATCACCCAACTATGGCGGCTCACCCGAGAGCGGCAGGCAGGTCGGGTGTTTGCTACGACCGTCAGGAGGCCGAGCGTCACGGATGCCGCTATGGCGAGTGCACGCTTCTTGTTTTAGATCAACTGCGCATTTGTCTTGTTTGATTACAGTTCTACGCATTCATTTGTATCCGTGTTGTTTCTTTGAGCATGCTAAGTTGAGACTAGAGCCTCTAGGTTTTGAGTTATCTGTTGCAACTCCTTGGGAGTTAGTATGTTAGCTAGAGATAAGATTAAGGATGGCCGGATCGAGATATACGGAGAGTTGCTTGTAGCCACACTCATAGTTACGCCTATGAGTGGTTTTGATGTGATCCTTGGTATGGAGTGGTTAGTCGCTAACCACGCGTTGATTGACCGCCACCGGAAAGAAGTGGTGTTCGAAGCCACTGGTCGGCCTAGTTTTAAGTTTCGTGGAGTCCAAGGTGGAGTCCGCCCGCCAATGGTGTCACCGTGAAAGCTCGTCGTTTGCTAGCTCATGGAGCTTGGGGTTACCTAGCCAAGTTATCGTGGAGAGCCGTCCCTTGCCGATTGTTGATCGTGTGCCGGTCGTGCAGGAGTTCGCGGTGTGTTTCCCCGAGGAGTTCTGGGGTTGCCCCGAAGAGAGAGGTTGACTTCACTATTGAGCTCGAGCCGGGGACCCTCCCTATCTCGAAGGCTCCGTATCGCATGGCGCCGTGAGTTAAAGGGAATCAAGATTGATTGTAGGAGATGTTAGATCGAGGGTTCATCCGTCCGAGTGTGTCCCGTGGGAGCACCGATTCGATTGTGAAAAAGAAGGATGGTTCTATGCGCTTATGTATTGATTATCGCGAGCTTAATAAGGTGGTGATGAAGAATAAGTATTCGTTGCCCCGTATCGATGATTTGTTCGATCGGCTTGAGGAGCTTCTCTCCAAGATAGATTTGAGATCCGGTTACCATCGGTTGCGGATCGGGGATGCCGACATTCCTAAGACGACTTTCGAGTCGGATATGGTCACTATGAGTTTGTGGTTATGTCGTTTGGATTGACCAATGCCCCGGTAGCGTTCATAGACATGATGGATAGGGTGTTCAAATCATTTTTGGGCGACCGTCATTGTGTTCATTGGCGATATTCGATTTATTCAAGGTCTAAGGAGGACCATGCGAGCATTTGAGGCGAGTATTGGCGACTTTGAGGGAAACCGACTTTATGCGAAGTTTTCCAAATGTGATTCTGGTTGGATCGGTGGCCTTCCTAGGCCACGTGGTTTCGAGAGATGGTATAGCCGTGGACCCCGCGAAGATTGAGGCCGTGAGTTCGTGGGCCAAGCCGACTTAAGTTTGCGAGAGATCGCGACTTTGCAGGTTTGGCGAGTTACTACCGTCGGTTCGTTAAGGACTTTTCCGCCATAGCCTCGCCCCTCACTCGCCCGACTAGGAAGGGTGTCGAGTTCGTTTGGAGCAGATAAGTGTGATGAGAGCTTTGCGTGCTCAAAGCGTAGTTTGACTTGGCAGACGTGTTGGCGATCCGAGGGGACAGGTGGTTTCGTAGTTTCTGATGCTTCCAAGTTTGGGTTAGGTTGTGTGTTGATGCAAGACGGAAAGGTCATCGCCTATGCTTCGATCATTTGAAACCGTATGAGTAGAACTACCCGACTCATGATATGGAGTTAGCGTGGTGGTGTTTGCAATGAAGATTTGGAGGCATTACACCGTATGGTGAGCGGATTCGAGATGTTTACCGATCACGAGCCTCAAGTATCTGTTTACTCAAAAGGAGTTGAATATGAGGCGAGGAGGTGGTTGGAGTTGGTAAAGGATTATGATCTGCGAGATTTTGTACCATCCGGTAAAGCCAATGTAGTGGCCGATGCTTTGAGTAGAAAGACGTCGCACCGCGGCGTTGTTGAGCTCCTAGCCCGATTTGCGGAGAGAGTTCGAGCGGGCCGAGGTTTGATGTTGTTGTTGGGTGAGGTTACCGCCGTGGTAGCTCGATTGGACTGCTCACGTGTCGATTAGGCGAAGAGGATTATTGATAGCCCGGTGAGTGACCCGCGCTTAAGAGATTGGTTGTGAGTTAGTCTTGTGGAGATTTTGATTTCGTGTTCTCGCCAGATGAGTGGGTTGACTTATAGAGGTCGGTTGTGTGTTCCGGACATTGCGGAGATTGCGAGCGAGTTACTCTCAGAGGCCCACAGATTCCCCATTTGCTTGGCACCGGGGTACCAAGATGTATCGAGACCTTAAGCGGACCTTCCGGTGGATGGGGATGAAGAGAGATGTGGCGAGTTTGTCGGTAGGTGTCTCACTTGTCAACAAGTGAAAGCACCCAGCAGAGGCCGGTGGTTTATTGCGCACCGAGTGTGCCTCGGTGGAAATGGGAAGATATCTCTATGGACTTTATTTCCGGTTTGCCGAGGACTCCTAGGAGGTTCTCTCGAGATCTGGGTGATAGTCGACAGGTTGACCAAGAGCGCACACTTCATTCCGGTAGAGACACTTATACCGTGGAGCAGTTGGGCGCAGATTGTTTTTGGAACAGATCATCCGATATCATGGTGTGCCGGTGAGGATTGTGTCCGATCGTGACTCGCGGTTCACTTCTCGTTTACGAGAGCACCTCGAGAAGGGTTTAGGCACCGAGTGCGGCCAAAGATGACTTTTCACCCTCGGATGGATGGTCGACCGAGAGGTGACCAGATTCTCGAGGATATGTTGAGGGCTTGTGTGTTGGACTTCGGCGATTGGGACCCGATCTCATATCGATGGAGTTTTCCTATAACAACGATTTATCGATCGGACGATTCGAGATGGCTCCATTCGAGGCCTTGTATGGCAAGCGTTGTCGGCCCCCGTGTTGCGGGAAGAGGTTGGTGATAGGCGAGTTTTGGGTCCCGAGTTGCTGCAGATTGACTAATGGAGCGATGCAAAAGATTAGAGCTTGTATGTTGCTCGGCGAGAGCGCAGAAAAAATACTGCCGATGTTCGCGTCGAGATTTGAGTTTGAGGTTGGCGACATGTGTTCCTAAAGGTTGCTCCAATGCGTGGTGTTTTGAGGTTTGGTAAGCGAGGAAGTTGAGTCCCCGTTTTGTCGGGCCGTTTTAGATTCTGGAGAGGATTGGCAGAGTTGCTTATCGGTTAGCCCTACCTCCGTCGTTGTCAGCAATGCACAGTGTTTTTCATGTATCGATGTTGAGGCAGTATGTACCGGACCCGTCGCACATTGTGAACTTTGAGCCTTTGCGGTGAATGAGGATTTGAGCTCGAGGAGAAGCGGTGGGGATCCTTGCATTTGAGACAAAGACATTGCGTGAACCGCGAGATTCGGTTAGTAAAGGTTGGTGGAGGAGTCGAGTTCGAGGAAGCCACTTGGGAGCGGGAAGACGAGGCGAGATTGCATTATCCGAGTATTTCCAGTCTTAAGGACTTTCGAGGACGAAAGTCATAAAAAGGAGGAATATTATAACGGCCCAGGTTTTCACCCCAGTCTTCCAGGTATGCCCAAGGGGTATTTTGGTAATTTGTCGGGCCGTCAGGGTCGTTTATGTCCTTTCTAGTTGCTAAAAATATTGGATGGATTTATGTAGGTTTGTGAGGCTTCGTGGAAGGGTTTGAGCAAGGTTTGATGCAAAAGTAAAATTAAAGGAAATTGTGCTGCAGTTGGGGTTTGAACCCGGGTCTCCTAGAAAACTTGTGGGGATGTGTGCCAATTGAGCCATTAGGTGCTCTTGTTGCTCTTTCTGCATCACATCTTAGTTAACCTTGGATCTTTGGTGTTTGGTGCATTTGGTTAAATGAAAAGAAATTAGGTTTGTTGTGTCTTCTTCTCCAAAAGTGTTGTGGCCGCCCAAGCTATCCTCCCTAGCCCTTGCCGATTTCCAACACCTTTGCAGCTCTTTGGTTCGTTCATCATCATTCCGGGTAGGTATCGATCTTCTTCTTCTTCTTCTCATCCGTTTGGTGTCTTTGTTTGGCCGAGTGTTTAGAAGTAGGTGTGTATTTGTGTTAGGTTGCACCCGGTAGAGAAGCCCCACCAAGACCACCACCGTCGCACCAGCCCGGCTCCATCGCGGCGGCCCCGTCGCACCAGATCGCCCCTGCCGTCACAGCCCGTCGCGCCCAGATCTCGCACAGCAGCCGACCCAGCCCCTGCACGGCCATCGCCAGCCCGACGTCACGCCCGGTCGCGCGGCAGCGAGCGCGCGAGACGCTGCGCGCCCGCCGTGTCGCCCCTTGTCGCTTTGCCTTCGCGCGCACGCCGCCCACGTTCAGACGCGTTCGCGCGCGCGCGTCCTCGCCGAAAGCGGCTCGCCGTGTCCGCATCGCCTGGCCGCCCCAGCGCCAGCGCCAAATGCAGCGCCAAATTTAGCTGCGCCGTACCGCTGCCAGCCGCGCCTTTGCCTCGTGTCGCCGTGTGCCGTGTGAGTGCTCCGAGCCGACTCTTTGTTTTATTATATTTTTAGGGATATGGTTGTGATTGTTACTATGTTTGTAGGTTCTCGATAGCTAGCTTTCGAAGTGTTCGCAGACTTAGGAATTTGTGTGTAGAAGTCTTCCACCAAGGTAAGGATTTCTTACCAGGGGTTGTGTGGACCTGCGATGTTCTATGTGATTGATGTTGTGTGTTTGTTTGTGATTATCGGCATGTATAGTTTAGGTGCTCTGTTATGAATTCTCGGTGGCATGACTTTCGTATGTTGTTCTTTCATGTTAGTCCATGCTAGGTTGTTTCGTTACGGCATGCACATATTCATTCTTGTTACGTAGTACCATGCTAGGTCTGCATTGTATTCTATTGAGCACGTATTGGATTGTTTGGCGATTGTTAAGGCGGGTTAGAAATTGGTAGGTAGCATCTTAGGGCCCGATGCATAAAGTATCTGCATCCATGGCGGGGGCGTCGAGACGAGTTCTCGTCCCCGAACC
This sequence comes from Sicyos edulis, assembly GCA_036507275.1. Lineage (NCBI taxonomy): Eukaryota > Viridiplantae > Streptophyta > Magnoliopsida > Cucurbitales > Cucurbitaceae > Sicyos > Sicyos edulis. Next base: position 24,325,779 of record CM071848.1, read on the forward strand.
CCGTTAGGGTTTAGCTAACCCGACCCGGTAGGCCCCGCAATCTTGGGTGAGGGTGGCGGTATTAAATGCCCCAACGGTCGGGATGATGACTTGGCATTGCCTCGCCCCGGCGATCGGCGCGTCCTCGGCGTGTTCGGCCGTAGCCCTTGATTGCCACTGTTAGGGCAAGGACCGCTTCTCGGTGTAAGCCTACCACGCCCGGTTCCTTAGCCTCAGTGCGGTGGTTGGTGACATAGTTCACGTGTCTAGGTCTCACACCCCTATGTCAGTGACACCGATCCAGAGATTTAGTTAGGCGTGGTGACTGGACATGGGCAGCTTGCCACTAGACCCAGCACCCCCCATAGTCTGCAGTAGCACGCGGTGCATGCTTACGCTCATTACAACGCCGACCGGAGAGCTCATCGGGATCTTGAGCTAGTGTACCTTTCGTATCGACAGTAGACAGGCTGAGGCCGAGACTTGTTTCTCGTATAGGACGTATGGTGTGGTGGATTTATCTCGGACTAAGACCACGAGTTGGCATCCGAGGTCCAAGTGTGGACTCAAGCTATGTGCTCTTTTCTGTGTTTATATTCATAGCTTGCATACACTCATCTGGATGACCATGTGCATCGTATTGTACCCCGGTTGGGGATTCTTACTGAGTAACTCGTTACTCACCCTTATTTTGTGGTTTCCACAGGTAACCAAGGAGCGAGACAGGATGGCTGAAGGAGGAGCTATGATCATGGGCCCTGCTGTCATCTCTGACCATTTTATTATATCATGACTCTTGACTTTTGTTATTTCCCCTGAATGCATGTAGACGGGCACGGAGCCTTAGGATGTTTTCTTATGTTTTATGGATTCCAGCATAGTTGTACTTGTGGAAGGTTTGAATGGTTTAAATAAATCTCTCGATCGAGTATGCTTTTAGAAATGTATTTATCTGAAAGCAGTGCTTGGAAACAGGGACGAGTTTTAGAGTAAATTGTTTTGATTGTTGAACGTTTCTGTTTTTACTTGGGATCCGAAATTTATTTTCATAATGTCTTTTATTTTGAATACATGCATTGGGGTAAAGGCCCATTTAGAGCCCCTTTTGGGTCGGGTCTTTACAAAAACTTAAAGTTCGTGCCGAGAGTGTTTTTTTCGATTCCTTGGCGCAAACGTTTCATGCAAAATATTCCAACCTTGCGTTACGATGTTTTGGGAGCTAAGACGAAAAACTCGGACAAATTACAGCGTTTAAAATTTAAAGTTCGTCTCGAGAGTTTTTTTTCGATTCCTTGGCGCAAACGTTTCATGCAACATAATCCAACGTTGCGTTACGAATTTTCGGGAGCTAAAACGAAAAACTCGGATAGATTTCAGCGTTTAAAACTTAAAGTTCGTCCTGAGAGTGTTTTTTTCGATTCCTTGGCGCAAACGTTTCATGCAAAATATTCCAACCTTGCGTTACGATGTGTCGGGAGGTAAGACGAAAAACTCGGATAGATTACAACGTTTAAAATTTAAAGTTCGTCCCGAGAGTGTTTTTTTCGATTCCTTGGCGTAAACCTTTCATTCAAAATATTCAAACGTTGCATTACGATGTTTCGGGAGTTAAAACGAAAAACTCGGATAGATTACAGCGTTTAAAACTTAAAGTTCGTCCCGAGACTGTTTTTTTCGATTCCTTGGCGCAAACGTTTCATGCTAAATATTCCAACGTTGCGTTACTATTTTTCGGGGCTAAAACGAAAAACTCGGATAGATTTCAGCGTTTAAAACTTAAAGTTCGTCCCTAGAGTGTTTTTTTCGATTCCTTGGCCCAAATGTTTCATGCAAAATATTCCAACCTTGCGTTACGATGTGTCGGGAGGTAAGACGAAAAACTCGGATAGATTACAGCGTTTAAAATTTAAAGTTCGTCCGAGAGTGTTTTTTTCGATTCCTTGGCGTAAACCTTTCATTCAAAATATTCAAGCGTTGCATTACGATGTTACGGGAGTAAAACGAAAAACTTCGGATAGATTACAGCGTTTAAAACTTAAAGTTCGTCCCAGGCTTTTTTTCGATTCCTTGGCGCAAGCGTTTCATGCAAAATATTCCAACGTTGCGTTACACGATTTTTCGGGGCTAAAATGAAAAACTCGGATAGATTTATTTAAAACTTAAAGTTCGTCGAGAGTGGTTTTTGATTCCTTGGCCCAAATGTTTCATGCAAAATATTCCAACCTTTGCGTTACGATGTTTGGGAGGTAAGACCAAAAACTCGATAGATTACTGGCGTTTAAAATTTAAAGTTCGTCCGAGAGTGTTTTTTTCGATTCCTTGGCGTAAACCTTTCATTCAAAATATTCAAGCGTTGCATTACGATGTTTGGGAGCTAAAACGAAAAACTCGGGATAGATTACTGACATTTAAAATTTAAAGTTCGTCCCGAGAGTGTTTTTTAGATTCCTTGGCGCAAACGTTTCATGCAAAATATTCCAACGTTATGCTACGGACGTTTAGGAGCTAAAATAAAAAACTCGGATAGATTTCAGCGTTTAAAACTTTAAGTTCGTGCCGAGGGTGATTTTTTCGATTCCTTGGCGCAAACTTTTCATGCAAAATATTCCAACCTTGCGTTACGATGTTTCGGGACGTAAGACCAACAACTCTGATAGATTACATCGTTTAAAATTTAAAGTTCGTCTTTAGATTTTTTTTTTCGATTCCTTGGCGCAAACGTTTCATGCAACATAATCCAACGTTGCGTTACGATTTTTCGGGAGCTAAAACGAAAAACTCGGATAGATTTCAGCGTTTAAAACTTAAAGTTCGTCCCGAGAGTGTTTTTTTCGATTCCTTGGCCCAATTGTTTCATGCAAAATATTCCAACCTTGCGTTACGATGTGTCGGGAGGTAAGACGAAAAACTTCGGATAGATTCTGACGTTTAAAATTTAAAGTTCGTCCCGAGAGTGTTTTTTTCGATTCCTTGGCGTAAACCTTTCATTCAAAATATTCAAACGTTGCATTACGATATTTCGGGAGTTAAAACGAAAAACTCGGATAGATTTTAGCGTTTAAAACTTAAAGTTCGTCCCGAGACTGTTTTTTTCGATTCCTTGGCGCAAACGTTTCATGCTAAATATTCCAACGTTGCGTTACTATTTTTCGGGGGCTAAAACGAAAAACTCGGATAGATTTCAGCGTTTAAAACTTAAAGTTCGTCCCTAGAGTGTTTTTTTCGATTCCTCGGCCCAAATGTTTCATGCAAAATATTCCAACCTTGCGTTACGATGTGTCGGGAGGTAAGACGAAAAACTCGGATAGATTACAGCGTTTAAAATTTAAAGTTCGTCCCGAGAGTGTTTTTTTCGATTCCTTGGCGTAAACCTTTCATTCAAAATATTCAAACATTGCATTACGATGTTTGGGAGCTAAAACGAAAAACTCGGATAGATTATAACGTTTAAAATTTAAAGTTCGTCCCGAGAGTGTTTTTTTAGATTCCTTGGCGAAAACGTTTCATGCAAAATATTCCAACGTTGCGTTACGACGTTTCGGGAGCTAAAATGAAAAACTCGGATAGATTTCAGCGTTTAAAACTTAAAGTTCGTGCCGAGAGTGTTTTTTTCGATTCCTTGGCGCAAACGTTTCATGCAAAATATTCCAACCTTGCGTTACGATGTTTCGGGAGCTAAGACGAAAAACTCGGACAAATTACAGCGTTTAAAATTTAAAGTTCGTCTCGAGAGTTTTTTTTCGATTCCTTGGCGCAAACGTTTCATGCAACATAATCCAACGTTGCGTTACGAATTTTCGGGAGCTAAAACGAAAAACTCGGATAGATTTCAGCGTTTAAAACTTAAAGTTCGTCCCGAGAGTGTTTTTTTCGATTCCTTGGCGCAAACGTTTCATGCAAAATATTCCAACCTTGCGTTACGATGTGTCGGGAGGTAAGACGAAAAACTCGGATAGATTACAACGTTTAAAATTTAAAGTTCGTCCCGAGAGTGTTTTTTTCGATTCCTTGGCGTAAACCTTTCATTCAAAATATTCAAACGTTGCATTACGATGTTTCGGGAGTTAAAACGAAAAACTCGGATAGATTACAGCGTTTAAAACTTAAAGTTCGTCCCGAGACTGTTTTTTTCGATTCCTTGGCGCAAACGTTTCATGCAAAATATTCCAAGGTTGCGTTACTATTTTTCGGGGGCTAAAACGAAAAACTCGGATAGATTTCAGCGTTTAAAACTTAAAGTTCGTCCCGAGAGTGTTTTTTTCGATTCCTTGGCCCAAATGTTTCGTGCAAAATATTCCAACCTTGCGTTACGATGTGTCGGGAGGTAAGACGAAAAACTCGATTAGATTACAGCGTTTAAAATTTAAAGTTCGTCCCGAGAGTGTTTTTTTCGATTCCTTGGCGTAAACCTTTTATTCAAAATATTCAAACGTTGCGTTACGAATTTCAGGAGTTAAAACGAAAAACTCGGATAGATTTCAGCATTTAAAACTTAAAGTTCGTCCCAAGAGTGTTTTTTTCGATTCCTTGGCGCAAACGTTTCATGCAAAATATTCCAACCTTGCGTTACGATGTTTCGGGAGCTAAAACGAAAAACTCGGACAAATTACAGCGTTTAAAACTTAAAGTTCGTCTCGAGAGTTTTTTTTCGATTCCTTGGCGCAAACGTTTCATGCAAAATAATCCTGTAGCAGCCCAGTTTTCTATCCCAGTTTTCGAGGTGCCTTCGGGTCAAGTTTCGGTTGTTGGTTGCGTCGTTAGAGCGGTATTGACCCTTGGGGGTATTTTGGTCTTTTGGCTCTTCGGGCAGGATTTGTGGTTTTCAGGGCTTCGAGGTAGCTCCTGCCTTTGTCGAGGCTTGTTTGGGTTGGACTGCGAGTCCCGAGATGTTTGGGCTAGTCGTTTGGGAGTTCGGTTGTGATTTGGGTTTTGGCAAAGCGATGGTTGGTTGTGTGCTTCCTTTGGGATTCGAGCCCGGGCCCTTGGTGTTGATTTGGGAGTTGGATTTAGTGAGTTTATTTATTGGAAGAGGTTGCTTCAGCCGGGTCTCGAAGGAGGAAGCCGAAAAATGGGATTTTTTAAGGATAAAAGTGGATAAGGATGGATTTTGGATAAAATCCTTATTTTTCCTTTTATTTCCCATTTTCCTTTTCTTTTCCAAATTCATTTTCTTTTCTTTTATTTTTTCCCCAAATTCTCTTTTCTCTCTCTCTCTCTCTCTCTCTCTCTCTCTCTCTCTCCAGAGCCCCCTCCTAGCCAGGCCAGAGCCCCTTGGCTCTGCCTTCACAGAGCGCCTGCCGCCCGGCCAGAGCCCCCTCTCGACCAAAAAGTACCCGGTTGGGGATTCTTCTCGAGTAATTCGTTACTCACCCTTATTATGTGGTTTTCCACGAGGTAACCATGGTGCGAGACGGGATGGGTGGAGGAGGAGCTGTGATCATGGAAACCCGTTGTTCAACTCTGAGTCTTATGTTTATGTTTATGATTTAAATGTCCTCTGAATGCATGTAGTTGGGCACACGGAGCCTAGGGTGTTTTGAATGTATTTCCGGATTCTAGCATTGTTGTAAAGCTTGTATGTTTTAAATAAATCTACGATCGAGTAAGTTTTGGAAATGTATTTGCCTTGAAATAGGTGCTTGGAAAACAGGGACGAGTTTGAGGAATTTATGTTGATTTTTAAATGGATGTTTTTATGTTTTAGTTTTACTTAGAATCCAAACACCATATTGCAAATTTTCTGTAGATTTGAATGCATGCATTGAGGTAACGGCCTATTTTATGCCCCTTTCGGGTCGGGTCACATTCTTAAGTTGGTATCGAGCTCGAGTCATAGATTCGTAGATTGACCTTTTGTTGTAGGTCATTTTTCCCATGATCACCAAAGCCTCAAAGCGGTCATCAGTACGCCTAAGTTTACTATTTGTTGTTGAAAAAGGGTTAAGAATTTACAATACTGTCATCTAGTGTATGCCTTGTGTAGTGTTGTGGAGCGGAGCGAAGCGAGTTCGACTCGTTGTTGGTTTGGGCTTAGAGCGCCATCATGCCAACTTCCCGCGAGTGTGTGATGTATGTTGTGGCTTGTTGAGGTATCCAGATTGATTCGGATGCCCCTGGGACGTCGTCCCCGTGGGAGAAGCGAGTTTGGACTCCGTGAGGCCAATTGTGGCCCGATTTGTTGGTTTTCCCCTAGTGAGAGGGTGGAGGTGCTTTGCCTTGGAGTGCCACTCCAAGAGAGGAGTTAGCTATGGCTATGCTTATGTGGATGTTTGTGGAGCAGGTCCCCGTGTGGACTAGCCTGGGTAGCTCAAGTGTTGATCTTGAGCCTTAGCAGATTGTTTGATTGCCCAGTGAGTAGCTGCAGAGTTGGCACCTTCGAGGAGATTGTTGAGGCATCTTTGTGCTCCTCAGAGAGTGTTGTTGTTTGCGGCCCGATGGCGGAACCACGTGGTTAAGGGTGCGAGTGAGTAGTGTTCCCTTCGGACTGGATCCGTTGGTGGTTTCCTCAGATGTTTGATAGAGTTGAGCGCTCTTCTTTTGGTGAGCTCCTAGAGTGGAGCTAGCTGCTGCATGTTGAGAGAGCCGACCAGAGCTTTGTTGAGCATCATGTGGAGATGCAAGTGTAGGCCGTGAGCCTTCGGTTTGATGAGTTGCCATAGGCATGGTTGTTTGAGTTGGAGCCCTTGTATGCCTAGCCAGAGTTCTTGTCACTTGAGGTTGTGACCTTGTTGGCCCCGTTGTAGTAAGTTGTGGATTTGGTAGTGGTGGCACTTGAGGTGCATTGGTTGGTGTGCCACTTTGGCACTAAGTCTGGTTTAGGCTTGAGTTTGGCATGGGCATAGCAGATGGTTCTATGCCGTCCGGAGTTTAGCGCACTCCTTTAGCCTTGGATCCGTTTATGGCAGTCGCACCTGTTTAGGTCGTGCCAGAGGGCTAGTTCAGTGGTAGTCGATATACTTCAAGCAAAAGGATGTTCGAGAGGAGCCAGAGCCTCTTCCCAGTGTTTCTGGGGGTTGAGTAAGTCAGCAGGTTGGCAGTTGGTAAGTGTTGGTGCGCGTGAGTCTCGCGCTAGTGTTAAGGCCAAGAGATTCCTTGTGGTTGGTAGTGTGGTCAACTACCTTCGAGTGCCTTAATCTGAGGAGAGTTGAGCATTGTAGATGCGAGTTCGATCCAGCAGAGGGACCATGAGTTGGATGCTTATGAGATGAGCTGGATGCCGATGAGGCGAGTTGGATGTCTATCAGGCGAGTTGGAATATTTTGCATGAAACGTTTGCGCTAAGGAATCGAAAAAAACACTATCGGGACAAACTTTAAGTTTTAAACGCTGAAATCTATCCGAGTTTTTCGTTTTAGCTCCAGAAACATCGTAACGCAACGTTGGAATATTTAGCATGACACGTTTGCGCCAAGGAATCGAAAAAAACACTCTCGAGACGAACTTAAAGTTTTAAACGCTGAAATCTATCCGAGTTTTTCGTTTTAGCTCCCGAAACATCGTAACGCAAAGATGGAATATTTTGCATGAAACGTTTGCGCCAAGGAATTGAAAAAAACACTCTCGGGACGAACTTTAAATTTTAAACGCTGTAATATATCTGATTTTTTTATTTTAGCGCACGAAACACTGTAATGCAACGTTTGAATATTTTTTATGAAACATTTGCGCCAAGGAATCGAAAAATCACTTTTGGGACGAACTTTCGGTTTTAAACGATGAAATCTATCCGAGTTTTTCTTTTTAGCTCCCAAAACATCGTAACGCAAGGTTGGAATATTTTGCACGAAACGTTTGCGCCAAGGAATCGAAAAAAACATTCTCGGGACGAACTTTAAATTTTAAACGCTGTAATATATCTGATTTTTTTATTTTAGCGCACGAAACACTGTAATGCAACGTTTGAATATTTTTTATGAAACATTTGCGCCAAGGAATCGAAAAATCACTTTCGGGACGAACTTTCGGTTTTAAACGATGAAATCTATCCGAGTTTTTCGTTTTAGCTCCCAAAACATCGTAACGCAAGGTTGGAATATTTTGCACGAAACGTTTGTGCCAAGGAATCGAAAAAAACACTCTCGGGACGAACTTTAAGTTTTAAACGCTGAAATCTATCCGAGTTTTTCGTTTTAGCTCCTGAAACATCGTAACGCAACGTTGGAATATTTTTCATGAAACGTTTGCGCGAATCGAAAAAAACACTCTTGGGACGAACTTTCGGTTTTAAAAGTTGAAATCTATCCAAGTTTTTCGTCTTAGCTATCGAAACATCGTAACGCAAGGTTGGAATATTTTGCATGAAACGTTTGCGCCAAGGAATCGAAAAAAATACTATCGGGACGAACTTTAAGTTTTAAACGCTGAAATCTATCCGAGTTTTTCGTTTTAGCTCCAGAAACATCGTAACGCAACGTTGGAATATTTAGCATGACACGTTTGCGCCAAGGAATCGAAAAAAACACTCTCGAGACGAACTTAAAGTTTTTTTTTGAAATCTATCCGAGTTTTTCGTTTTAGCTCCCGAAACATCGTAACGCAAAGATGGAATATTTTGCATGAAACGTTTGCGCCAAGGAATTGAAAAAAACACTCTCGGGACGAACTTTAAGTTTTAAACTCTAAAATCTATCCGAGTTTTTCGTTTTAGCTCCTGAAACATCGTAACGCAACGTTGGAATATTTTGCATGAACCATTTGCGCGAATCGAAAAAAACACTCTTGGGACGAACTCTCGGTTTTAAACGCTGAAATCTATCCAAGTTTTTCGTCTTAGCTATCGAAACATCGTAACGTAAGGTTGGAATATTTTGCATGAAACGTTTGCGCCAATGTAACGACCCAGATTTCCATTCCTGTTTTCCAGGTACTCTCGGTTCAGTATTAGGGCAATCGGTTGGGCCGTTAGAGCATTTTAACCCTTAGGGGTATTTTGGTCTTTTTGCTCCCCAGTCAAGATTTGGGATTTGAACCTTTGCCTTAGTGATTTATTAAGTGAGTTTCATTATTGGAAAACATCGCTTCAGCCGAGTCTCGAAGAGGAAACCAAAATGGGAATTTTAGGGATTTATTTTAATGGATTTTAAGGCATTTAAAATGGGATAAGTATGGATTAAATAAATAAATGAAAATCCCCAATTTTTCCCCATGTGTTTTATTTTTCATTTTCTCTCTCTCTCTCTCTCTCTCTCTCTCTCTCTCTGTCTCTGTCTCTCTCTCTCTCTCTCTCTGTCTCTCTCTCTCTCTCCCTCACCCGACCCCTAGCCAGCCCGAGCCCCCCTTGCTCGCCCAACTCCCCTAGCCAGCCGCACCACGCCGAGCCACCCTCGTGCCACGCGTCCCTGACCCACCCCGAGCTCGTCCGCCCATTTCGACTGCGTGCCAAGCCCCCACGCCCGACCTCGGCTCGCCCGCACCGGTCGACCAGCCACTCAGCAGCTTGTCGCGCCCGCGCCTCGCGTCCTGTAGCGCGCTCGCGCCGCCGCTGGCCGAGTTTGTGCCCTCGCGTTCCTGTAGTGCCGCTCGCCTTCGCCTGGCCGAGCCCGCGCCCTCGCGTTCCTGTAGCGTCGCTCGCCTTCGCCTGGCCGAGCCCACGCCCGAGTGCCCCTGCATCCATGTAGCTCGCCCGCGCACGGGTCCACGCCCAAGACACCCGGCCACGCGCGCGAGAGCTGCGCCCCTGAGAACTGCTGGCGCCCGGCCACCCCTTCTTTGCCGATAAGCTTGCCCAACTGAGTTGGTTTGGTCGAGCCGTGTGTTTTCTCGATTGGTAATTCCCGAGCCTTTTCCTTCTTTGGGTCCTGAGTTGATTGGCTGCTGATTTGTATTTAAATTTGGGTGTTTTTATTGAAATGCTTAGGTTGTTCGAGATTTGATTGAGGCTGAAAGGTTGTTTGTTGGTCGTGATAGTTATTATTCTCTGCTTGTTTCCAGGTAAGGATTCCTTACCGTGGTTGTGTGGACCCTGCGATGCTTTCGTGATTGTGACTTGTATGCTGCATTACTTTTATGAGCATGTTAGTGGATAGGATGACTTGTAATTGAATTCTTGCTAGCATGTTTGGCTGTTTGTACATGTGAGTGCCATGCTAAGTTTGTTCTTCCAGCATGCTCGAGATTCCTGCTTTAAGTTCATAGTACCATGCTAGGATATGTATGATTGATGTCTATTATGTATGTTAGCCAGGAATCTTTCACTTCGTACTCTTAGTTAGTAAAGTAGGGTTTGTCATCATCCGGAGGTGAGAGTGGACATAACGTACATTGTCCCCCAGTCGGGAGTAAAAAAGCGCGACATGCGTACATTGCTTCTCCCCCACCGCCCGATGTGGATTTAGCTTCCCACATCGGCATAAGCCTAGTTTGTAGCTGCTAGAGCGGAACCACGCCAGCGGTGTAAGCCTACTTGGCGGTTCTTAGCCAGTCGGTGGTTCAGCCGCAGATGAGCGCCGAGGGCCTCGCGCTACTATGATCGATGACACCGCTTCGAGTCTTAGGCATGCATACCGCCCGCGTAGTTTGTCCTTAGGCCCCACATTTACGCCGGTTGCGATGAGCATGCGGTGTGCGCGCGACACGCGTTAGTTGCCGGTTCGGAGAGCTCCCGGGCTAATGTCGTGAGTACACCATTCCTTCGAGTTTAGAGCCGGACTTCGGGTACTCTCCGTAAGTCAGATTTGCAAAGCAAGGGCAAGAGGCCCTTGAGGACATCCTTGGGATCGGTTTTTGGTGATCAATGCCCCGAGTGAAAGAGACCTCGGTGATGTCCGGGATTGGTTATGAGAACCAATCATTAGGCCAGAAGTAGGAGACTTCCGAAGACTCGGATTTGCCTTATAAGCTCGTTGAGCTAAGATCCGTGTTGATAAGCTGTTTGCATGTGTACTAGGTTGCTAGATGATTGATTGCATCGTATCGCACTACGGTTGGGGATTCTTCTTGAGTAATTCGTTACTCACCCTTATTTTGTGGTTTTTCCACGGGTAAATTAAATTGGAAGACCGAGGCGGCTAAGCGGAGGTAGTGGGAGATCATGGATCTTCTTGACACTCTGTCGCGTCTTATTTTGTTTTGTTTGAATTCAGCATGTACATGGATTTTGGTCTGAAGGGAAAACTTATGTTTTGTACTATTTTTATGTTTTAAGAAAAGTACTGATCAGTCATTGTTTTGTAAATGAATGTTTAGTTTGTTTTAATGTTTTCCACTCTTATGTTTGAATAGTTTTTCAATCCGACCCCTGGTTGGGTCATTTTATGTATTTCCATTTGCATGCATTGAGGTAAAGGCCTACTTTAGAACCCCATTGGGCCGGGTCTTTCTGATTGGTATCGAGCACAAAGTCATAGATTCGTAGACTAACCTGTTTGTAGGTTGGGTTCCCATGATCTCCAGCACTCCACGGCCGTCAGGTTTGTCTAAGTTCTTTAAGATAAGGGTTTTGTTTACGATACTTTATGCAGTACACATGTGTTATCTTTGTTTGCAGAGAGAGTCCGAGAGTGGCTAACCTGTAGTGGGTTTCGTGTAGATCACCAGGATGCCGGTTACACGCAGTGGAGCAGGTCCACCTGGAACTGCAAATAGAGATGTTGTATGTAAGGGACCGACCCGAATGGGGCACTAAATGGGCCCTTACCCCAATGCATGCATTCAAAGTAAAGGACATTAAACAGACATGATTTCGGATTCCAAATAAAACAAAACATTCAAAATAACCCCTTTAAAAACTAGACAATTTCCCTGGAACCTGTCCCTGTTTCCAAGCACCTGTTCCAAGATAAATACATTTCCAAAGTTTACTCTGATCAGAGATTTACTAAAAACCATTCAAAATCATTCAGATACAAAATCTTTGGAATCCACAAAACATTTACAAAACAACCTAGGGCTCGTGTGCGTCACATGCATTCAGGGAAACAAAACATAAAGAGTCATAATACAAAAATCAGAGTTGGAAGACTGGGCCCCATGATCACAGCTCCTCCTTTAGCCATCCTGTCTCGCAACTTGGTTACCTGTGGAAAAACCACAATAATAAGGGTGAGTAACGAATTACTCAGTAAGAATCCCCAACCGGAGTACAATACGATATACATGGTCATCTCGATGAGCGTATGCAAGCTATGAATATAAACACAGAATAGAGCACATAGCTTAGCCCACACTTGGACCTCGGATGCCGATTTAAGGTCTTAGTCCAGAATAATATCACCACACAGTCCAATACATAAGTCGCCCTATACGAGAAACAAGTCCAGGCCTCAGCCTGTCTACTGTCGACGAAAGGTATTGTAACGGACCAGTTTTCTATCCCGGTTTTCGAGGAGCTTCCGGTTCAGATTCAGTGGTTCGGTTGGGCCGTTAAAGCTGTTTTGTCCCTTAGGGGCATTTTGGTCTTTTTGCTCCCCGGGCAGGATTTGTGGATTTTCAGGGATTCGAGGCAGCTCCTGCCTTTGTTAAGGCTTGTTTGTTGTAGACTGCGAGTCCCGAGATGTTTGGGCTATTCGTTTGGGAGTTCGGTTGTGATTTGGGTTTTTGGGCAAAGATTTGGTTGTTTGAGCGTTTCCTTCGGGATTCGAGTAGGGCCTTGATATTGGTTTGGGAGGTTGATTTAAGTGAGATTTGTTGTTTGGGAAGGTTGCTTCGGTCGGGTCTCGAAGGAGGAAGCCGGGAAATGGGATTTAAGGATTTTAAGGATTTTTGGAAAAATTGGAAAATGGATAAATTGGATTTTTATTTGGATAAGGTTGGAAAATAAATAAAAGAGAAAAAGAAGAAGAAAAATCCATTTTTCCCATTTTCCCCTTTCTCTCTCCTCCAGCCCGAGCCCCCCCCCTTGGCCCTCACCTCCGCCCGGCGGCTCACAGTGTCGACCACCTGGCGCCCAGCTCGCCCGAGCCCAGCTCGTCCATGGTCGCGAGCCTAGCCGCCCTTCTCGCGCCTGCCCGCGTCGCCGCCAGTATCGAGCCCAGCCGCGTCGCCCGGCCCCTGCAACGCCCAGATCCGCCTCGCCAGCCGTCCCCGAGCGGCCGCCTGGTCGCGTCGCCCGCCCCGTGCGTCGTGCCGTGCGGCTCGAGTGCCAGTAGATCGTCGCCCCGCGCGCGCCCCTGTGCTTGCCGAGCTCGCGTCCGTGCGCTGCGTTCCTCGTGCCGAGAGCGCGCGCCGCGCCTCGCCTCGTCCCGGCTCGCCGCGCGCGGCTCGCCGCCTCGTCGGCGGCGCGCGCGCGCGGCTCTCGCCCTGCGCCCAGCGTGCCTCTGCGCCCGTGTCGAGCCCCAGCGCGCCTAGTGCTGCGCCCGGCCCGGCCTACGCCGCCGCCGGCACTGCTTGTGTGTGTTGGTTTGGCCCGAGCCTTGTGGCTTCTCGGATGGTATTTCGAGTCATTTCTTCGTTGGGCCACGATTTGTTGGGCTGCTTTGGTTGTTGATTTATTGGGTTGTTTATGTATTTGATTTGGGTGCTTTGTTTGATGTTCAGGCTGTTCGGGATCGTCTAGAGGCTCGAGGATTCGCTCGTAGATTTATTATAATTATTGTTTTCTGCTTGTCCCAGGTAAGGATTTCTTACCGTGGTTGTGTGGACCTGCGATATATCTCGATATGCCTTGCTTGTTTCTTGATTGTTATGAGCATGTTAGAGATAGAGCGGTTGATTGATTTCTTGCTAGCATGTTTGCTGATTTTACATGTTAGTGCCATGCTAGGTTTGTTACGCCAAACATGCTATTGATTCCCGCTAAGTTGTAGTATCATGCTAGGTAATGTGGATATTGTCGGTCATTGCTTGCTAGCCAAGGAATCATTGTTTTTGCTCTGTACTCTTAGATAGAGTTGTAGGGTTTGTCATCATCCAGAGGCTGAGCGAACATAACGTACTTTGTCCCCACTGATCGGGAATAGTGTGCGAAGCATAACGTATCTTGCTTCCCCCCCCGGTCGCTAAGGTGGATTTAGCTCAGGTCGGGACTAAAGTGTGCGTAGCATAACGTATCTTACTACCCCCCCCCCGACCCGTCGGTTGTGGACTTAGCTACCCACTCCGGCCAAAGCCTAGTTTGTAGCCTGCTAGAGCGGAACCCTGCCAACATAGCGGTGTAAGCCTACCTTGGCCGGTTCTTAGCTTTAGGTCGGTGGATCAGCCGCAAAGATGGCGCGAGGGGCCTCGCGCATCGTGATCGTGACACGCGCTCCGAGTCATAGGCATGCGTACGTGGCCCGCGTAGTTTGCCCTTAGGCCCCCGCATTTACGCCGGTTTCAGAGAGCATGCGGTGTGCGCGCACACGCGTTAGTTGTCGGTTCGGAGAGCTCCCCCGAGCTAATGTTTGTGAGTACACCATTCCTTCCAGTTTAGAGCCAGACTTCGGGTACTCTCCCGATAGTCCAGATGTATAGCGAGGGTAAGAGGCCCTTGAGGACACCCATTGGGATTGGCTTTTGAGCTAATCAATTGGTCGAGGGAGAAAGACCCTCGAGGGTGTCGAACATCTTGGGATCGGTTTTTGAGCTGATCAAATGGCCGAGGGAGAAAGACCCTCGAAGATGTCCCGGGATTGGTTATGAGAACCAATCATTAGGCCGGAAGTAGGAGACTTCCGATGATTCCGGAAGTAGGAGACTTCCGATGATTCCGGAAGTAGGAGACTTCCGATTGTTCCAGATCTTTCCTTATGAGCTCGTTGAGCTATGATCTGTGTTGATGGCTGTTTGCTTGCATGTTGAGGTGCTAGATGACTGATGTATCGTATTGTACCCCGGTTGGGGATTCTTACTGAGTACCTTTATACTCACCCTTATTTATCTTTCAGGTAACTTGGGACAACACCAGGATGGCTAGCGGAGGGAGCTGATTGATCATGGGGAGCCGCCGGCACTCTGTCATTTTATTATTGCACAGTTTATTCAGCATGTAGATGGACAGGAGTCCTAGGGGAACATTGTTTAAAACGTGGTTTAAATTGTATTGTATATTTTGATAAATACTGGCCAGGATGTTTTACTTCGTTGGATGGTTTAAATGAAAATTGTTGTTTATGTTTTAAGGGTTCTCCCTTCTCATATGTTTGAAATGATTTTTAAATATGAGCACTAAACCGCTTGATATCATATTTAACTTGCATGCTGAGTGAGAACCCCGGTTTAGGACCATGTTTTGGGTCGGGTTCGTCACAGTATGGTATCAGAGCACAGAGTCATAGATTCTGTAGACTAACCTGCTTTGTAGGTTGTTTGCTCCCATGATCATCAGCACTCCACGGCCGCCAGGTTTGTCTGAGTTCAATTAAGCTAAGGGGTAAGAATTTACAATACTTTTCATCTAGCTTTTATGCCTTGTGTAGAGTTGTGGAGCGGAGACGGGAAGGTTCTGACTCATTGTTGGTTTGGGCTTAGAGAGCCATCATGTCAACTTTCTGCAGTGCGAGGAGTTTGTTAAGCAGTGAGAGCCCCAGTGTGGGCCAGCATTTATGCTTTGTGCAGATTGCCAGTGTGTCGATCGCACCCAGAGGGAGGCAGAGTTTAGACTCCCGTAGGCCATTTGTGGCCCAGCTGTTGGTTCTCCCCTAGTGAGAGGGTGGAGGTGCTCGTGCGATCGCCGGTGTGTTGATCGTGACTCGAGAGGAGCGGGGACGCTTGGCATGTCCGACCGAGGAGTTGGACTGATTGTATTGATGTTGAGGTCGCGTCCCAGGGTTGTTAGGCCCGTTGGCCAGAGTTGGCCCTGGCAGTTGAGTTGCCTAGAGGAGGGGGTAGAGGCTAGCACGCCTCAGAGCGAGACTCCTTGAGTAGAGTGTGCTCCAGCCATGAGAGATTTGGATATGGCAGGTCTTCACCTATCAGAGAGCGGAGACCCAGGCGCAGTTTGTAGCGCATAGTGAGGAGTCCCGGGCACAGATAGCCCAGCTGGCAGAGTTTGGTTCAACATTTTCCCCCAGTAGCCCTTGTAGCCCCGGAGGTTCCCGGGAGGGCATGATCAGCAGGTTTTTGTCGTCGAGTTTGTTGGCATTGATGGAGCCGCCCAGTTTGGCAAGTGGATGCCTGTAGAGCTCGCTGTTTTAGAAAGTCCAGCTGCTAGTAGTAAAGCGGTTGGCCAGGTTTGAGTTTAGCATCCGTGTGTTGGGATGCCCTGCTGTTCAGAGGCCGAGATGTAAGGTTAGCCTGAGCTTCTGTTGAGCATCGAGTGGGATGCAGGAGTAGGCCGTGGCATGTCTGTTAGGCGAGATGCCAGAGATTAGGCTGCTCAAGTGTTTGTAATCTTGTGTTGAGTGCCATTGCCCCTCCACTTGGAGTGTGACCTTTCCTCAGAAGGGCATAAAGCTCTTTTAAGGCTGATTTGTGTTGTAAAGGATGTTGTGCCTGTTGGCACCAAGCTTTGAGAGGAGGCCTAGATTGAGGCCAGTTGGCCCTGTTGTGCAGGTGGTTCCATGGCGGCCCGGAGTTCAGCATCCCCGCGAGTCTTGTACCCTTTACTTGAGGTTGCACCTGTTTGGTTGCATAGGAGATCTAGCTCAGTGGTAGTCAGAGGACTACAAGTATGAGGTTTTAGAGGGAAAGTAGGAGCTTTTCAGGTGTCACCGAGAGTTGGGTACCAAAGAATGTCAGAGGCGATTAAGAGCTAGCGCGTTTGAGTTTTCGCGCCTGTGTTGTGAGCTTCTGAGCCAGTTGTTGGTAGCATGATTCGCCTACCCTTTGAGTTACCCTAGTATGGGTAGTGTTGGCATCGAGGATGCGTGATGAATCCAGTGTTAGAGCCATGAGTTGGATGGTGATCCGAAGCGCGTTTAGTGAGCACATTGGCTTGAGGTTTGATTGCTTGGTATGGATTTGCTCTTGTAGAGTAAGTTGGCCAATGTGGCTTTTCGTGGTGAGTTGGCCCCGAGAGGGTTTGGACTCTTGTTGCTCCCTGGTTAGTAGTGGCTCTGTTTGGAGGCAAAAGTTGCCCTGTGTTAGAGCCCCTGATGGCATTGGATCTAGTTGGAGCTGTACACGCCGGTGTACTTTTGTGTAGCTCGTTCCGTGGTTTATGTTTGGGAACCACGAAGGGTTCGTGTTGAGGAGCTAGTGCTCAGTCTTTGGGTTGTCAAGGCTTTGGTTCTTGGCAAGTGCCCCAGCTTTGGTTGTAAGGATGCCGTGCTCGTTGTCGGGTTGTTGTTTAAGCAAGTTTTGCTTGTTGATCCTTAGCCTGTTCAGAGTTTAGTTGGATCTGATCAAGAGCGGTGGTAGTAGCCGCGTAGTTTCTGATTGTTATGGTTAAGAGAGCTGTTCGGATCCTTGCCTTGGGCAGAAGGTTTATGGAGGCTAGTTGGTGCTTGGTGTTGACCAAGTTTTGGTTCTCTTGATGTTTCAAGAGCTAGCTCGGATCGAGCCAGAGGGCGTTGCCCTGAGGATTTGTTCCTAGTCAGGTTGTTTTGGGAGTTGACCCCTCCCTCGGCAGTCGAGTAAGTTCTGCTAGTTCTGGTTGGTGGTCCAATCGGTTGAGGTTTCCCCTTGGGTGTTGCTTCCAAGAGAGTTGGTTGTTGTTGCCCTTGGGTTTGAGCTAGTCGGCGTGTGTGTGTAGTTATTTGCCCTTGAGTTTGCTTGTTGGAAAATCGTTCCCGTTGAGGAGTCAGCGTAGCTTCTGAGCTGTGTAGTTGATCAGAGTAGCGCAGTGGTTAGCCCAGCGAGAGGGTCCATGCATGGTGTTGTTAGCTAGTGAAAGTTGTTTGTCCCGCAAGAAGCGGAAGCCCGACCAGTTTAAGAGTTGAGTTTTTCTTTGGTAAGTTGTTGGTTCTTTGGGGTTTGAGGAACCCCTAGTTTCTATGGTGGTTGAGTTGCACCATGGATGCCTGCCTCGAGTGTTATCTTTGGAGATAGCCTCGTCGGTCCGTTTTCCTTGCGATGTTCCGTGTGTGGAGTTTCTAGTCGCAAGATGAGTTAGGCCTTGGCTAAATGGAGGAAGTCCTTTGAGTAGCCAGTTGGACTTAAGAGTTGAGTGGTAGCTTGGAGGCGAGTTTTGCTCGCGATGAGCTTGAGTTGAGTTTCTGCTGAGCAAGTCCTTCCCTGGCTTTGCTTCTTGTAGTTGTGCTTTCGCAGTTTGCGTTAGCTGAGCCTCAGTGGAGTGAGTTGGCACAGAGGTGCCGTGGCATTGGTTGGTTAGCCTTTGGACTGTTCTCCTCAAGCTGTTGTGAGTTGCTGGTAGCCCTGTGAGGGTTTGGTCATTGCAACCTGAGATTTTTTTTTTTTTTTTTTTTTTTTTTTTTCCATGAGAGGAATATTGGTTCTTCTCTTGCCTGGCAATGTTCTCTTTGGCCAGTTGCTAGTAGTTTTGCATTGAAAAGTTTGTGTTCGGCCGTTGAGAGGCTCCAGTTTGTAGGCTTGGCCGAGTGGAGCCTGTGCCTGGTTTTGGCCATTTAGGGTTGGTCGTAGCTGAAGTTTTAGCTCGTGCAAGTGGTGTTAGCCGTCGGGTGTACCAGGATGGTGCCCCTTGCCTTTGGTTCGGCGATTTCTCCTTAAGACGATTGCTTAAGTGTTGTAAGCTTGTGCCTGTCGGAAAAATTTGCCTGGTGGATCAATCGCCAGTTGGTGGTTCGATTGTTTTTCGTTAAGGCTTTAGGCAAGCTTTGTGGTTATTTGGTCTCTTGTGAAGCGTGAGTAGGCTGTTTGGTTTCTGGAACCGAGAGGTTCGATTGTTTGGCCAAGCATAGTGTAGAGTTGAGGTTTGTTTGTTATGATTGTGAGTTTCAGAGAAGTTACGCCGGTGAGTGGCGTTGAGTTTTGGAGCTTGTGCGATCATGAGTTTCTTTGAGAGTAACACCGTAGAGAGGTGTTCCGTGTTGGATTAGCAGGGTTTTGATTGAGCCCCTGGTTTGTAGGCCTTCTGAGATCCTTGAGCGGATCGGAGCAGTGGTTAGCTTTGTGGCTTTGAGCCTTTGAGAACCCAAGAGGGTTTGGTTTTCGTAGAGGGCTAGTGTTGTATTAGCCGAGAAGTTCAGTTGGCTAGGAATCAGTGGAGTATTCCTAGAGCCGTTTCGTCTTAGGACTTTCGAGGACGAAAGTCTTATAAGGAGGGAGTATTGTAACGACCCAGTTTTCTATCCCGGTTTTCGAGGAGCTTCCGGTTCAGATTCAGTGGTTCGGTTGGGCCGTTAAAGCTGTTTTGTCCCTTAGGGGCATTTTGGTCTTTTTGCTCCCCGGGCAGGATTTGTGGATTTTCAGGGCTTCGAGGCAGCTCCTGCCTTTGTTGAGGCTTGTTTGTTGTGGACTGCGAGTCCAGAGATGTTTGGGCTATTCGTTTGGGAGTTCGGTTGTGATTTGGGTTTTTGGGCAAAGATTTGGTTGTTTGAGCGTTTCCTTCGGGATTCGATGGGCCTTGATATTGGTTTGGGAGGTTGATTTAAGTGAGATTTGTTGTTTGGGAAGGTTGCTTCGGTCGGGTCTCGAAGGAGGAAGCCGGGAAATGGGATTTAAGGATTTTAAGGATTTTTGGAAAAATTGGAAAATGGATAAATTGGATTTTTATTTGGATAAGGTTGGAAAATAAATAAAAGAGAAAAAGAAAAAGAAAAATCCATTTTTCCCATTTTCCCCTTTCTCTCTCCTCCAGCCCGAGCCCCCCCCCCTTGGCCCTCACCTCCCAGCCCGAGCAGCTCCTGGTCGCCCAGCCCTGGCGCCCAGCTCGCCCGAGCCCAGCTCGTCCATGGTCGCGAGCCTAGCCGCCCTTCTCGCCCTACCGCGTCGCGACACGCCAGCCCAGCCCGGCCCGCGTCGCCCGATCCCGCTCGCCCAGATCCGCCTCGCCCAGCCGTCCCGAGCGGCTACGCTCGTCGCGTCGCCCGACCGTCGTGCCGTCGCCGTGCCGGCTTGAGTGCCTGCAGATCGCCGCCCGCGCGCCCAGTGCTTGCCGAGCTCCGCCCGCGGCGCCGTTCCTCGTGCCGAAGCGCGCGCGCGCGCTCTCGCCTCGTCCCGGCTCTGCCCGCGCGCGGCCGCGCCCTGCGCGCCGTGCCTGCGCCCTAGAGCCCCAGCGTGCCTCTGCGCCCGTGTCCGAGCCCCCAGCGCGCCCGATTGCTGCGCCCGGCCAGCCCTCGCCTGCCGAACGACTGCTTGTGTGTGTTGGTTTGGCTCGAGCCTTGTGGCTTCTCGGATGGTATTTCCCGAGTCTTTTCTTCTTTGGGCCCTGATTTGTTGGCTACTGGTTGTTGATTTATTGGGCTGTTGATGTATTTGATTTGGGTGCTTTGTTTGATGTTCAGGCTGTTTGGGATCGTCTAGAGGCTCGAGGATTCGCTCGTAGATTTATTATAATTATTGTTTTTCGCTTGTCCCGGTAAGGATTTCTTACCGTGGTTGTGTGGACCACTGCGATATATCTCGATATGCCTTGCTTGTTTCTTTGATTGTTATGAGCATGTTAGAGATAGAGCGATTGATTGATTTCTTGCTAGCATGTTTGCCTGATTTTACATGTTAGTGCCATGCTAGGTTTGTTCTGCCAGCATGCTATTGATTCCTGCTTAAGTTGTAGTATCATGCTAGGTAATGTGGATATTGTCGGTCATTGCTTGCTAGCCAGGAATCATTGTTTTTGCTCTGTACTCTTAGATAGAGTTGTAGGGTTTGTCATCATCCAGAGGCTGAGCGGACATAACGTACTTTGTCCCCACTGATCGGGAATAGTGTGCGAAGCATAACGTATCTTGCTTCCCCCCCGGTCGCTAAGGTGGATTTAGCTCAGGTCGGGACTAAAGTGTGCGTAGCATAACGTATCTTGCTACCCCCGACCCGCGGTTGTGGACTTAGCTACCCACTCCGGCCAAAGCCTAGTTTGTAGCTTTGCTAGAGCGGAACCACCGCCAGCGGTGTAAGCCTACCTTGGCGGTTCTTAGCTTCGTGTCGGAGGATCAGTGCCGCAGATGAGCTCGAGGGCCTCGCGCTAATGTGATCGGTGACACGCCGCCGAGTCATAGGCATGCGCACGGCCCGCGTAGTTTGCCCTTAGGCCCCGCATTTAAGCTGTTTTGAGAGCATGCGGTGTGCGCGCACACGCGTTAGTTGCTGGTTCGGAGAGCTCCCCCGGGCTAATGTTCGTGAGTACACCATTCCTTCCAGTTTAGAGCCAGACTTCGGGTACTCTCCCGATAGTCCAGATGTATAGAGAGGGTAAGAGGCCCTTGAGGACACCCATTGGGATTGGCTTTTGAGCTAATCAATTGGTCGAGGGAGAAAGACCCTCGAGGGTGTCGGACATCTTGGGATCGGTTTTTGAGTTGATCAAATGGCCGAGGGAGAAAGACCCTCGGAGATGTCCCGGGATTGGTTATGAGAACCAATCATTAGGCCGGAAGTAGGAGACTTCCGATGATTCCGGAAGTAGGAGACTTCCGATGGTTCCAGATCTTTCCTTATGAGCTCGTTGAGCTATGATTTGTGTTGATGGCTGTTTGCTTGCATGTTGAGGTGCTAGATGACTGATGTATCGTATTGTACCCCGGTTGGGGATTCTTACTGAGTATCTTTATACTCACTCTTATTTATCTTTCAGGTAACTTGGGACAACACCAGGATGGCTAGCGGAGGGAGCTGATTGATCATGGGGAGCCACCGGCACTCTGTCATTTTATTATTGCACTGTTTATTCAGTATGTAGATGGACAGGAGTCCTAGGGGAACATTGTTTAAAACGTGGTTTAAATTGTATTGTATATTTTGATAAATACTGGCCAGGATGTTTTACTTCGTTGGATGGTTTAAATGAAAACTGTTGTTTATGTTTTAAGGGTTCTCATTTCTCATATGTTTGAAATGATTTTTAAATATGAGCACTAAACCGCTTGATATCATATTTAACTTGCATGCTGAGTGAGAACCCCAGTTTAGGACCATGTTTTGGGTCGGGTTCATCACAGGTACACTGGCTCAAGATCCCGAGGAGCTCTCCGGTCGGTGCTGTAATGAGCGTAAACATGCACCGCGTGCATTGAGACCATGGAGTGCTGGGTCTAGAGGCAAAGCTGCCCATGTTCAGTCCACCACGCCTAACTAATTCTTTGGATCGGTGTCACGACGCATAGGGTGTGAGACACGGACACGTAAACTATGTCACTGAACCACCGCTTTTTGAGGCTAAGGAAACGGGTCGTGGTAGGCTTACACCAGGAAGCCGCCCTTACCTTAATAGGTGGCAATCAGGGGCTACGGCCGAACACGCTGAGGAAGTGCCGACAGCTGGGGACGAGGCAATGTCAAGTCATCATCCCGATGGTTGGGGCATTTAACAGTCTGCCACCCTCACCCAAGATTGCGGGGCCGGTAGGTTAGGGTTAGCTATTCCCTAACGGGATCGGTGAGCTCCATCTCATACGTCCCATCGTGGATGCAAGGTACTTTATGCACCCGGCCCGGATGATGCTATCTACCCGCCACTCTAACTTCGCCTTAGCAATCGACAAACAATTCCATAAAATCCAATACGTGCTCAATAAGAATACAACGAGCCTAGCATGATACTACGAAGCAAGGAACAGATACGAGCATGCCAGAAAGGAACAACCTAGCATGGATTAACATGAGAATTAGTCAGGAAAATCATGCTAATCGGGAATTCAGAAACGAGCACCTATTACTAAATATGTCAATAAACACAAACAAGCAATCAATCAGCAATCACATAATATATCGCAGGGTCCACACAACTCCGGTAAGAAATCCTTACCTTGGTCGGGGACGATTTGACACGAAAACCTAAGTGGCGAACGAACCCGAACTAGCTATCGAGAACCTATCAATCACAACAAAAATCACACAATAGGCCTAAATATAATAAAATAAACAAGGCTCAACTCGGGAGCAACTCACGAGGCGCGACGAACGCACGAACGAGCCGATTGCACGAAAGGCTGGCCGGGCTTGGGGAAGCGAGAATGGCGCGCGTGGGCGCTGCTGCGCGCGCTAGAGCCGATCATACGCGAGCGCGGGCGCGTGGCGACACATGAGGCGTCTGGCGAGCGCGCGCGAGGCTCGGCTGGCGCCGCGATGCGACTCGACACGGAGTCGGGCGGCGCGCGTATTTGGCGCGCGCGGCGGGGCTGCTTTGCGCGCGCAGAGAGCGACGATCTCGGCGAGTTGGCATGATTCCGGCGACGATGGGGCTTCTTCACGGATGAATCCCTCTCGGCTAGCTGCACAGAAACTTCACACACACAAATTCGCCTCTCTCTCGGCCATTAATCGCCAACTCAAAAGCAGAGGAAAATTGAAGGAATCGGAGGAGAAGAAGAAGAAGAAGAAGGGAAGAAAGCTTACTACTGGCCGAGACAAGGAGCGACTTCAAATTGGGAGAGGAGCTTGGTCGAATTGGTCTTTGGTGAGGAGATTTTGCGAGGAACCCGATCGGTACGAAGAAAATCGCGAAGAAGAAATAGAAATGGGGAAGGAAGAAGGCTGGGCGATTTTGCCTTTAAATTAAAACTCACCTCGAACAGGCTTATATAGATGTTGGCGCGATTAGAATCACAAGAACGCTCAGTGGCTCGATTGGCAGCGACGCTTGCCTAGCTTCCTACGCGACCCTCGCTCGAATCTCACTCGACGCGCTATTTAATTCCCTATTTATTTTTACCTTTTTCCAAGCCCAAATGTCTTCACCAAAATTCCCGATCCCATTCAAATCGACTCATAATTTTTCCGGCAATTAACAAATACATAACCGGCCCGACCAAAATTACCAAAATGCCCCTGGGCCTCCCGGGAAGACCGGGATGAAATTTCCGGGCCGTTACATTGTAGAACCAGCAGCCAGGGTTTATCGGGCTCGTAGGCCGCCCGTGGCTCCAGATGCTAGCTTACCCAGTGTAGGGGTGGAGGCTGTTATGCCTCAAGGTGTAGCTCTAGTGGGAGATGTTTCTGCTATGAAAGATATGTTGATGGGCCTAATGGCCAAGCAGAGAGTTGAGACTCAGGCGCAACTAGCAGCGCAGAGAGAGGAGTCTAGGGCACAAATAGCCCAATTGACACAGCTTATACAGCAGGCACCCCTAGTGGCTCCGGTAGCTCAACCGGAGGGGCAGGGCCATGAGGACCAGTCTGATTCACTTGATAGTGCAGAGGGAGCTGCTGAATTTGGCCAGTGGTTGAAAGATTTCACCAAGTGGAAGCCGAAGGAATTTGATGCTTCAGAGAACCCACTTGTGGCAGTTAGGTGGTTGGCCAGGATGGA
Source organism: Sicyos edulis (assembly GCA_036507275.1). NCBI lineage: Eukaryota > Viridiplantae > Streptophyta > Magnoliopsida > Cucurbitales > Cucurbitaceae > Sicyos > Sicyos edulis. The sequence goes on from CM071848.1 coordinate 24,349,939, forward strand.
GTACATCTTTAGAGTTATGGGATGCCCAGATGTACAGAGGCCGAGATGTGCGGCCCATGTTCTCACTGACACAGCTGAGTGGTGGTCGGAGTCCACAGATAAAGCTAGACCGAATAGGTCTTCTCCAGCCACCTGGGAGTTCTTCAGAACGAAGTTCAGGGCTAAGTATGTTAATGACGAGGCTCAACAGAAGATGGCAGAGGCCTTTTCGAATCAAACAGGGGGTCGGCGAGATTATTGCCTATGAAAAGAAGTTCTCTGAATATAGTTATTTCGCCCCGGAGCTCGTTGCAACTGAGGAGCTCAAGACTAAGAAATTCATTAGTGGGCTGAGGAAGGAGGTTGCTCAGGATGTTTGAGCACTCGCTCCTGAGAGTTATGACCGAGAAGTGGAGTTGGCCACGATCTATAATTCGAAGTATCCGTCGGTGCAGGATTCTGTTGCACCAGCTCAGTCAGTTCAGCCTGCTCAGCAGTATTCTGGTCATAAGAGGAAGTTTGGGTCTTCTAGTGGTTCCCGCTCAGGGGGACAGCAGACTCGCCGTCAGGGCCAGTTTAGAGGTCGAGATCAGCGCCGACCTCAGGGTAGAGCCCAGGATCGCCAGAGGGGCGGGACCAGGCAGCCAGCTCATTGCAACAAGTGCGGAAAGACACATTTTGGTTTGTGTGGAGCATCGCCCAGTGCTTGCTTCAGATGTGGCCAGGAAGGGCATTTGGCCGGATTCTGTACTCGAGTTTTAGCAAAGAAGCAGGACCGGTCAGTGAAGAGGGCGGGTGTTTGCCACTACTCGCCAGGAGGCGAGAGCGTGCCGATAATGCTGCGATTGCAGTCTGTTGCTTGTCTTAGAGCATTATGCATTTGTATTGTTTGACTCGGGTTCGACCCATTCTTTTGTATCTGATGCATTTGTTAGACAAGCTTGTGTGGAACTCGAACCTCTAGGGTTTGAGCTGTGTGTTGCCACTCCCTCGGGAGTGAGTTTGTTAGCTAGCGATGAGAGTTAAGAGTGGCGGCATGAGGATATCGATGAGACTCTAGATGCTACCCTCTTAGTTCTGTCTATGAGTGGTTTTGATGTGATCCTTGGTATGGATTGGTTGGCGGAGAACCATGCTTTGATAGACTGCCGTCGGAAAGAAGTTGTGTTTAGGCCGCCTCAAAAGCCAAGCTTCAAGTTTCGCGGTGCCCAGGGCGGAATTTGCCCGCCATTGATCTCAGCAGTGAAAGCCCGTAGATTGTTAGCTCGAGGAGCTTGGGGTTTCTTGGCAAAGCTGTCAGGAGATGATAGTACTGCGATGTCTGTTGACATGGTCCATGTGGTGCAAGAGTTTGTAGATGTTTTCCCTGAGGAGTTGCCAGGTTTACCCCCGAAGAGGGAGTTAGACTTCACCATTGAGCTGGAGCCAGGGACTCTTCCCATTTCTAAAGCCCCAGATCGTATGGCGCCGGTGAGTTGAAAGAACTCAAAGTGCGATTGCAAGAGATCTTTGGATCGAGGTTTTCGTTCGGCCGAGTGTGTCCCCATGGGGAGCACCTGTCTTGTTTGTTAAAAAGAAGGATGGATCCATGCGTTTATGTATAGACTATAGAGAGCTGAATAAAGTCACGGTGAAGAATAAGTATCCCCTGCCGCGTATTGATGATCTATTCGATCGGCTTGAGGAGCCTCAGTGTTTTCTAAGATTGATTTGAGGTCAGGGTACCATCAGGTGAGGATTCGGGATGCAGATATCCCTAAGACCGTGTTCAGATCGAGGTATGGTCATTATGAGTTCGTGGTTATGTCTTTTGGGTTAACGAACGCCCCTGCAGCGTTTATGGACATGATGGACAGAGTGTTCAAGGCATTCTTGGATAACTTTGTCATCGTATTCATAGACGACATTTTGATTTATTCCAAGACAAAAGAGGACCATGCTTCGCATTTGAGGCAAGTTTTGTCGGCATTGCGAGAAAATCAGTTGTTCGCAAAGTTCTCTAAGTGTGAATTCTGGCTAGAGAAAGTAGCTTTCCTTGGTCATATCGTTTCGGTAGATGGTATAGCGGTGGACCCCATAAAGATAGAGGCAATCGGTTCATGGGCGGACCGACGCGGCGGTTGCCGAGATTCAGCGATTTTGGGATGGCGGAGTTATTATCGGCGTTTCGTGAAAGACTTTTCGCTAAGGCAAAGACACCCTAACCCGTCTGACCAAGAAGGGTGTTGACTTTGTTTGGGATGCTAGATGTGAGGAAAGTTTTGCCCAGCTTAAGCACAGTTTGACAACAGCGCCAGTGTTGGCAGTTCCTGAGGGAACAGGAGGTTTCGTAGTTTACAGTGATGCATCCAAGTATGGTTTAGGCTGTGTGTTGATGCAGCATGGGAAGGTGATAGCTTATGCTTCCTGGCAGTTGAAGCCCTATGAGAAGAATTACCCAACTCATGATATGGAGTTGGCTGCAGTTGTTTTTGCCCTAAAGATTTGGAGGCACTACTTGTATGGTGAAAGGATTCAACTATTCACGGACCACCAGAGCCTTAAGTATTTCTTCACTCAGAAGGTGTTGAACATGAGGCAGAGAAGATGGCTCGAGTTGGTAAAGGACTGACTAAGAGTGCACACTTTATTCCCGGCAGGATTAGTTGTACCGTGGAGCAGTGGGCACAGTTATTTTTGGAGCAGATTGTTCGGTACCACGGGGTACCAGCAAAGATAGTGTCAGATCGGGATTCTCGGTTCACATCTCGCGCCACGAGAGCGCCGAGAAGGGTATGGGAATCGAGTGCGGCTTTCAAAGATCGCCTTCCACCCTCAAACCGATGGTCAGACCGAGAGGGTGAATCAGATTCTGGAAGATATGTTGAGATCATGTGTTTTGGACTTTCCAGCGATTGGGACCATGACACAGATTTGATGGAGTTCGCACACAATAATGACTATCGATCGACTATTCGGATGGCTCCTTTCAAGCGTTATATGGTAAGCGTTGTAGATCCCCGTGTTTTGGGAGGAGGTTGGTGATAGGCGGTGTTACGGGACCCGAGTTACTTCAGATGACGAACGACGCAGTGCAGAAGATCAGGGCTCGCATGTTGACAGCACAAAGGCAGAAAAGTTACGTCGATGTGAGGCGTAGGGATTTGGAGTTTGAGGTTGGTCAACACGTTTTTCTGAAGGTAGCACCAATGCGTGGTGTGTTAAGGTTTGGGAAGCGAGGCAAATTGAGCCCCAGGTTTGTAGGGCCATTTGAGATCCTTGAGCGGATCGGACTAGTGGCCTATCGGTTAGCCTTGCCCCCGTCTTTGGCAGCGGTGCATAATGTGTTCCATGTTTTGATGCTGAGGCAGTACGTGGCAGATCCATCCCATGTGCTAGAGTATGAGCCCTTAGAGTTAAGTGAAGATTTATCCTTCGAAGAGAAGCCCGTTCAGATTTTGGCTCGTGAGCGCAAGGTTTTGCGCAATCGGGAGATAAGCTTAGTAAAGGTTCTTTGGAGGAATCAGAGGGCAGAGGAAGCGACGTGGGAGTTAGAGGATGAGATGAGGCTCATTACCCGGAGCTATTCCATTCTTAGGACTTTCGAGGACGAAAGTCTTTTAAGGGGGGAGTATTGTAACGGCCCAGATTTCCATTCCGGTTTTCCAGGTACTCTCGGTTCAGTATTAGGGCAATCGGTTGGGCCGTTAGAGCATTTTAACCCTTAGGGGTAATTTGGTCTTTTTGCTCCCCAGTCAAGATTTGGGATTTGAACCTTTGCCTTAGTGATTTATTAAGTGAGTTTCATTATTGGAAAAGATCGCTTCAGCCGAGTCTCGAAGAGGAAGCCAAAATGGGATTTTTAGGGATTTATTTTAATGGATTTTAAGGCATTTAAAATGGGATAAGTATGGATTAAATAAATAAAAGAAAATCCCCAATTTTTCCCCATGTGTTTTATTTTTCATTTTCTCTCTCTCTCTCTCTCTCTCTCTCTCTCTCTCTCTCTCTCTCTCCCTCACCCGACCCCTAGCCAGCTCGAGCCCCCCTTGCTCGCCCAGCTCGCCTAGCCAGCCGCACCACGCCGAGCCACCCCCGTGCCAACGTCGCCTCAGTCCGCCCGAGCTCGTCCGCCCCAGCTCGGACCGTGCCAAGCCCCCCCACGCCAGCGCCAGCTCGCCCCGCACCAGGTCGACCAGCCCTGTAGCTTGCCGCGCCCGAGCGCCCTCGCGTCCCTGTAGCGCCGCTCGCCTTCGCCTGGCCGAGCCCACGCCCGAGCGCCCCTGCATCCCTGTAGCTCGCCCGCGCCAGGCTCCACGCCCCCTAACGCCCGGCCTACGCGCGAGCTCGCCCCTGCTGAGCAGTGCGGCGGTGCCGGCCTTTTTCTGCTGAAGACGACTTGCCAAACTGAGTTGGTTTGGTCGAGCCGTGTGTTTTCCCAATTGGTAATTCCCGAGCCTTTTCCTTCTTTGGGTCCTGAGTTGATTGGCTGCTGATTTGTATTTAAATTTGGGTGTTTTTATTGAAATGCTTAGGTTGTTCGGGATTTGATTGAGGCTCAAAGGTTGTTTGTTGGTCGTGATAGTTATTATTCTCTGCTTGTTTCCAGGTAAGGATTCCTTACCGTGGTTGTGTGGACCCTGCGATGCTTTCGTGATTGTGACTTGTATGCCTGTTACTTTTATGAGCATGTTAGTGGATAGGACAGCTTGTAATTGAATTCTTGCTAGCATGTTTGGCTGTTTGTACATGTTAGTGCCATGCTAGGTTTGTTCTTCCAGCATGCTCGAGATTCCTACTTTAAGTTCATAGTACCATGCTAGGATATGTATGATTGATGTCTATTATGTATGTTAGCCAGGAATCTTTCACTCCGTACCATGCTAGCTAGGTTTGTTCTTCCAGCATGCTCGAGATTCCTTCCAGTTTAGAGCCAGACTTCGGGTTCTCTCCCGTAAGTCCAGATTTGCAGCAAGGGCAAGAGGCCCTTGAGGACATCCTTGGGATCGGTTTTTGAGCTGATCAATGCCCCGAGTGAAAGAGACCTCGGTGATGTCCCGGGATTGGTTATGAGACCCAATCATTAGGCCGGAAGTAGGAGACTTCCGAAGACTCCGGATTTGCCTTATAAGCTCGTTGAGCTAAGATCCGTGTTGATAACTGTTTGCATGTGTACTAGGTTGCTAGATGATTGATTGCATCGTATCGTACCCCGGTTGGGGATTCTTACTGAGTAATTCGTTACTCACCCTTATTTTGTGGTTTTTTCCACAAGTAACTTGGAACAGCACCGAGGCGGCTAGCAGAGGTAGCTGGGAGATCATGGATGCTGCTGACACTCTGTCGCGTCTTATTTTGTTTTGTTTTGAATTCAGCATGTACATGGATTTTGGTCTGAAGGGAAAACTTATGTTTTGTACTATTTTTATGTTTTAAGAAAAGTACTTATCAGTCACTGTTTTGTAAATGAATGTTTAGTTTGTTTTAAAGTTTTCCACTCTTATGTTTGAATAGTTTTTCAATCCGACCCCTGGTTGGGTCATTTTATGTATTTGCATTTGCATGCATTGAGGTAAAGGCCTACTTTAGAACCCCATTCGGGTCGGGTCTTTACAGCCAAGGAATAAAAACAAACACTCTCGAGACGAACTTTAAGTTTTAAACGCTAAAATCTATCCGAGTTTTTCGTTTTACCTCCCGAAAGATCGTAACGCAACGTTGGAATATTTTGCATGACACGTTTACGCCAAGGAATCGAAAAAAACACTCTCTGGACGAACTTTTAATTTTAAACGCTGAAATCTATTAGAGTTTTTCCTTTTAGCTCCCGAAACATCGTAACGCAACGTTGGCATATTTTGCATGAAACGTTTGCGCCAAGAAATCGAAAAAAACACTCTCGGGACAAACTTTAAGTTTTAAACGCTGAAATCTATCCGAGTTTTTCGTTTTAGCTCCCGAAACATCGTAACACAACATTGGAATATTTTGCATGAAACGTTTGCGCCAAGGAATCGAAAAAAACACTATCGGGACGAACTTTAAGTTTTAAACGCTAAAATCTATCTGAGTTTTTCGTTTTACCTCCCGAAAGATCGTAACCCAACGTTGGAATATTTTGCATGACACGTTTACGCCAAGGAATCGAAAAAAACACTCTCGGGACGAACTTTTAATTTTAAACGCTGAAATCTATTAGAGTTTTTCCTTTTAGCTCCCGAAACATCGTAACGCAACGTTGGCATATTTTGCATGAAACGTTTGCGCCAAGAAATCGAAAAAAACACTCTCGGGACGAACTTTAAGTTTTAAATGCTGAAATCTATCCGAGTTTTTCGTTTTAGCTCCCGAAACATCGTAACGCAACATTGGAATATTTTGCATGAAACGTTTGCGCCAAGGAATCGAAAAAAACACTCTCGGGACGAACTTTAAGTTTTAAACGATGAAATCTATTCGAGTTTTTCGTTTTAGCTCCCGAAACATCGTAACGTAACGTTGGAATATTTTGCATGAAACGTTTGCGCCAAGGAATCGAAAAAAACACTCTTTGGACGAACTTTAAGTTATAAACGCTGAAATCTATCCGAGTTTTTCGTTTTCGCTCCCGAAACATCGTAACGCAACATTGGAATATTTTGCATGAAACGTTTGCGCCAAGGAATCGAAAAAAACACTCTTTGGACGAACTTTAAGTTTTAAACGCTGAAATCTATCCGGGTTTTTCGTTTTCGCTCCCGAAACATCGTAACGCAACCTTGGAATATTTTGCATGAAACGTTTGCGCCAAGGAATCGAAAAAAACACTCTTTGGACGAACTTTAAGTTTTAAACGCTGAAATCTATCCGGGTTTTTCGTTTTCGCTCCCGAAACATCGTAACGCAATGTTGGAATATTTTGCAAGAACCGTTTGAGCGAATCGAAAAAAACACTCTTGGGATGAACTTTCGGTTTTAAACGCTGAAATCTATCCGAGTTTTTCGTTTTAGCTCTTGAAACATCGTAACGCAACGTTGGAATATTTTGAATGAAACGTTTGCACCAAGGAATAGAAAAAAACACTCTCGGGACGAACTTTAAGTTTTAAACGCTTAAATCTATCAGAGTTTTTTATTTTAGCTCCCGAAACATCGTAACGCAACGTTGGAATATTTTGCATGAAACGTTTGCACCAAGGAATCGAAAAAAACACTCTCGGGACGAACTTTAAATTTTAAACGCTGTAATATATCCAATTTTTTCATTTTAGCTCACGAAACACTGTAATGCAACGTTAGAATATTTTTTATGAAACGTTTGAGCGAAGGAATCGAAAAATCACTTTTGGGATGAACTTTCGGTTTTAAATGCTAAAATCTATCCGAGTTTTTCGTCTTAGCTCCCAAAACATCGTAAGGCAAGGTTGGAATATTTTGCACGAAACGTTTGCGCCAAGGAATCGAAAAAAACAATCTCGGGACGAACTTTAAGTTTTAAACGCTGAAATCTATCAGAGTTTTTCGTTTTAGCTCCCAAAACATCGTAACACAACGTTGGAATATTTTTCATGAAACGTTTGCGCGAATCGAAAAAAACACTCTTAGGACGAACTTTCGGTTTTAAACGCTGAAATCTATCCAAGTGTTTCGTCTTAGCTATCGAAACATCGTAACGCAAGGTTGGAATATTTTGAATGAAACGTTTGCGCCAAGGAATCGAAAAAAACACTCTTTGGACGAACTTTAAGTTTTAAACGCTGAAATCTATCCGGGTTTTTCGTTTTCGCTCCCGAAACATCGTAACGCAATGTTGGAATATTTTGCATGAAACGTTTGCGCCAAGGAATCGAAAAAAACACTCTTTGGACGAACTTTAAGTTTTAAACGCTGAAATCTATCCGGGTTTTTCGTTTTCGCTCCCGAAACATCGTAACGCAATGTTGGAATATTTTGCATGAACCGATTGCGCGAATCGAAAAAAACACTCTTGGGACGAACTTTCGGTTTTAAACGCTGAAATCTATCCTAGTTTTTCGTTTTAGCTCTTGAAACATCGTAACGCAACGTTGGAATATTTTGCATGAAACGTTTGCACCAAGGAATCGAAAAAAACACTCTCGGGACGAACTTTAAGTTTTAAACGCTGAAATCTATCCGAGTTTTTCCTTTTAGCTCTGGAAACATCGTAACGCAACGTTGGAATATTTTGCATGAAACGTTTGCGCCAAGGAATCGAAAAAAACACTATCGGGACAAACTTTAAGTTTTAAACGCTTAAATCTATCCGAGTTTTTTGTTTTAGCTCCCGAAACATCGTAACGCAACGTTGGAATATTTTGCATGAAACGTTTGGGCCAAGGAATCGAAAAAAACACTCTCGGGACGAACTTTAAATTTTAAACGCTGTAATATATCCGATTTTTTCATTTTAGCTCCCGAAACACTGTAATGCAACGTTAGAATATTTTTTATGAAACGTTTGCGCCAAGGAATCGAAAAATCATTTTTGGGATGAACTTTCGGTTTTAAACGCTAAAATCTATCCGAGTTTTTCGTCTTAGCTCCCAAAACATCGTAACGCAAGGTTGGAATATTTTGCACGAAAAGTATGCACCAAGGAATCGAAAAAAACACTCTCGGGACGAACTTTAAGTTTTAAACGCTGAAATCTATCCGAGTTTTTCGTTTTAGATCGCGAAACATCGTAACGCAACGTTGGAATATTTTTCATGAAACGTTTGCGCGAATCGAAAAAAACACTCTTGGGACGAACTTTCGGTTTTAAACGCTGAAATCTATCCAAGTGTTTCGTCTTAGCTATCGAAACATCGTAACGCAAGGTTGGAATATTTTGAATGAAACGTTTGCGCCAAGGAATCGAAAAAAATACTCTCGCAACGAACTTTAAGTTTTAAACACTGAAATCTATCCCAGTTTTTCGTTTTAGCTCCCGAAATATCGTAACGCAACGTTGGAATATTTAGCATGAAACGTTTGCGCGAATCGATCGAAAAAAACACTCTCGAGACGAACTTTAATTTTTAAACGCTGAAATCTATCAGAGTTTTTCGTTTTAGCTCCCGAAACATTTTAACGCAACGTTGGAATATTTTGGATGAACCGCTTTCTTGTGAATCGAAAAAAACACTCTTGGGACGAACTTTCGCTTTAAATAATGAAATCTATCCAAGTTTTTCGTCTTAGCTATCGAAACATCCTAACGCAAGGTTGGAATATTTTGCATGAAACGTTTGCGCCAAGGAATCGAAAAAAATACTCTCGGGACGAACTTTAAGTTTTAAACGCTGAAATCTATCCCAGTTTTTCGTTTTAGCTCCCGAAATATCGTAGCGTAACGTTGGAATATTTAGCATGACACGTTTGCGCCAAGGATCGAAAAAAACACTCTCGGGACGAACTTTAATTTTTAAACGCTGAAATCTATCAGAGTTTTTCGTTTTAGCTCCCGAAACATCGTAACGTAACGTTGGAATATTTTGGATGAACCGTTTGCGCGAATTGAAAAAAACACTCTTGGGACGAACTTTCGGTTTTAAAAGCTGAAATCTATCCAAGTTTTTCATCTTAGCTATCGAAACATCCTAACGCAAGGTTGGAATATTTTGCGTGAAACGTTTGCGCCAAGGAATAAAAAAAAACACTCTCGGGACGAACTTTAAGTTTGAAACGCTGAAATCTATCCGAGTTTTTCGTTTTAGCTCCCGAAAAATCGTAACGCTAAGATGGAATATTTTGCATGAAACGTTTGCGCCAAGGAATTGAAAAAAACACTCTCGGGACAAACTTTAAGTTTTAAACGCTGAAATCTATCCGAGTTTTTCGTTTTAGCTCCCGAAACATCATAACGCAACGATGGAATATTTTGCATGAAACGTTTGCGCCAAGGAATCGAAAAAAACACTCTCGGGACGAACTTTAAGTTTTAAACGCTGAAATCTATCAGAGTTTTTCGTTTTAGCTCCCGAAACATCATAACGCAACGATGGAATATTTTGCATGAAACGTTTGCGCCAAGGAATCGAAAAAAACACTCTCGGGACGAACTTTAAGTTTTAAACGCTGAAATCTATCCGGGTTTTTCGTTTTCGCTCCCGAAATATCGTAACGCAACGTTGGAATATTTAGCATGAAACGTTTGCGCGAATCGATCGAAAAAAACACTCTCGGGACGAACTTTAATTTTTAAACGCTGAAATCTATCAGAGTTTTTTGTTTTAGCTCCCGAAACATTTTAACGCAACGTTGGAATATTTTGGATGAAACGTTTGCGCCAAAGAATCGAAAAAAACACTCTCGGGACGAACTTTAAGTTTTAAACGCTGAAATCTATCCCAGTTTTTCGTTTTAGCTCCCGAAATATCGTAACGCAACGTTGGAATATTTAGCATGACACGTTTGCGCCAAAAGGAAAAAAACACTCTCGGGACGAACTTTAATTTTTAAATGAAATCTATCCGAGTTTTTCGTTTTAGCTCTCGAAACATCGTAAATAGCATAACGTTGGAATATTTTGCATGAAACGTTTGCGCCAAGGAATCGAAAAAACACTCTTTGGACGAACTTTAAGTTTTAAACGCCTTTGAAATCTATCGGGTTTTTCTTTTTCGCTCCCGAAACATCGTAACGCAATGTTGGAATATTTTGCATGAACCGTTTGCGCGAATCGAAAAAAACACTCTTGGGACGAACTTTCGATTTTAAACGCTGAAATCTATCCGAGTTTTTCGTTTTGTAACGGCCCGAAAAATTTCATCTCGGCCTTCCCGGGAGGCCCAGGGGCATTTTGGTAATTTTGGGTCGGGCCGACGGGGCAGTTTTGAAATTAAATTTGTCGGAATAATTATGAGTCAATTTGAAAAGATTTGGGATTTTTGGTGAAGGCGTTTGGGCGGGAAGGAGCAAAATAAATAGGGAATTAAATAGCGCGTCGAAAGGAGAATCGAACCAGGCCGTGTCGCATGCTAGGCAGAGGACACTGACCAGTAGAGCCACCATGAGCGTTTGTTAATCTAAACGCGCCATCTTCTATGTATGCTTGTCTGTCCCTGTTTTGGTTTAAGAGAGCGGCTCGCCCGAGCCTTCTCCTCATTTCCTTTCTTCTTCTCCTTCGCGTTTCTCCTCACCGACCGGCCTCCCCCTCGCCGACCAGCAGCTCGCCGGCTCTCCCTCGGCCGATCGATCCCCTCCGGTGAGTTCTCCCTCCCTTTCTCCTCTCTTCTTCTTCTTCTCCTCCGATTTCTCCATTTCTTTCCCCTGTTTTTTTATTTCCATTTTCCGGCCGTGTCGAGGTGAAGCGTTGGGTGGTTTTAGTGCAGCTGGAGTAGGGGAGTTCATCCATCTATAAATCGGCCGTCGAATCTTCTCCAATCGCCCGGAATCGAGTTCGTTTCCTCGATTCTCGCTTCGTTCGCCGCCCGTGCGCCGCGCGCAGGAAGCGAGCGCTCGCCGAAAGCCACGCCGCGCATCGCCTCGTCCTCGCGCGCGCGTCCTCGCCGGCTACGGCGCGTCGCGTCGCATCGCCAGCGCCACCGCGCCTCGCCGCCCGCGTTCGTCCGCGCGCGCGTCAGCGCCAGCGTCGTGCGCGCCAAAGACGCCAGCTCGCCCATTCTGCGCCCAGGCGCGCCCGGCCAACCCGTTCTTTTGCCGTTAAATGCGTTAAATCGTGCCTCGTGAGTTGCTCCCGGTGAGCCTCATTTATTTTATTGTATTTAGGCCTATTGTGTGATTTTTGTGTTGATTGATAGGTTCCGGTAGCTAGATCGAGATTGTTCGCGACTTAGGATTTCGTGCCAAACCGTCCCGACCAAGGTAAGGATTTCTTACAGGGGTTGTGTGGACCTGCGATATTATATGTGATTGTTGATTGATTGCTTGTTTGTGATTATTGACATGTGTAGCTAGGTGCTTCAATCTGAATTCTGTTAGCATGATTTTTGGTTAATTCTCATGTTAATCCATGCTAGGTTGTTCCTTTACGGCATGCTCGTATCTGTTCCTTGCTTCGTAGTAGCATGCTAGGCTCGTTGTATTCTTATTGAGCACGTATTGGATTTTATGGAATTGTTTCTTCGTTTGCTAGGCGAGTTAGAATTGCGGGTAGATAGCATCATCGGACTGATGCATAAAGAACCTTGCATCCATGGCGGGGGCGTCGAGCAAGTCATTCCGTCCCCTGGACCCGTGAGGGATTTGCTAACCCGAGCGGTAGGCCCCGCAATCTTGGGTGAGGGTGGCGATCGTTAAATGCCCCAACGGTCGGGATGATGACTTGGCATTGCCTCGTCCCCGCGACCGGCATGTCTCTCGGCATGTTTGGCAAGAGCCCCCGATTGCCACTGTTAAGGCAAGGACGGCTTCTGGTGTAAGCCTACCACGACCGTTTCTTGGCCCTAGGTGCGGTGGTTCAGGTGACATAGTTTACGTGTCAGTCTCACACCCTATGTCGGTGACACCGATCCAAAGATTTAGTTAGGCGTGGTGATTGGATATGGGCAGCTTGCCTTGGACACGGCAACCCCATAGTCTGCGTGTAGCACGCGGTGCATGCTTACGCTCATTACTGGCGCCCGATCGGAGAGCTCCTCGGGATTGTGAGCGGTGTACCTTTCGTCGTCGATGTGAGACAGTGCCGAGGCGGGACTTGTTTCTCGTATAGGCGACTTATGTATTGGGTCGTGTGATGATTTTATTAGGACTAAGCCACCGAGTTGGCATCCGAGGCCCAAGTGTGGGCTAAGCTATGTGTGCTCTATTCTGCGTGTTATATTCATAGCTTGCATACGCTCATCGAGATGACCATGTATATCGTATTGTACCCGGTTGGGGATTCTTCTTGGCGATTCGTTGCTCACCCTTATTATTGTGGTTTTTCCACAGTAACCGAGTTTGCGAGACAGGATGGTGAAGGAGGAGCTGTGATCATGGGGCCCGATCTTCCAACTCGATTTTTGTATTATGACTCTCGTGTGTTTTGTTTTCCCCTGAATGCATGTAGAGACACGAAGCCCTAGGATGTTTGTAAATATTTGTGGATTCCGGCATGTTGTATCCGAACAGTTTTGAATGGCTTTTAGTAAATCTCGATCAGAGTAAACTTTGGAAATGTATTTATCTGGAGCAGTGCTTTGGAAACAGGGACGAGTTTGAGGCAAATGTCTAGTTTTAAAGGGGTTATTTTGAATGTTTGTTTTAATTGGAATCGAAATCATGTCTGTTTAAATGTCCTTTACTTTGAATGCATGCATTGGGGTAAGGGCCCATTTAGTGCCCCATTCGGGTCGGTCCCTTACGGTTGGTATCGAGCTTAGAGTCATAAATTACGTAATATGACTGTTGTTGTAGGTCGTTTTCCCATGATCACTAGCACTCCAGCAGTCATCAGTACGCCTAAGTTTACTATTTGTTGTTTAAAAAGGGTTAAGAATTTACAATACTGTCATCTAGTGTATGCCTTGTGTAGTGTTGTGGAGCGGAGACGAAGCAGGAGTTCTCGACTCGTTATTGGTTTGGGTTTAGAGCACCATCATGCCAACTTCCCGCGATGTGTGATGTATGTTGTGGCTTGTTGTGGTATCCGGGTAGGTTCGGATGCCCTGGGACATCGTTCGAGAGGAGGTAGAGATTGGACTCCCATAGGCCAACTGTGGCCCAATTGATGGTTTTCCCTAGTGAGAGGGTGGAGGTGCTTTGCCTTGGAATGCCACTCCAAGAGAGAAGGTAGCCGTGGTTGTCTTGATGTGGATGTTGGGGGAGCAGTCCCCGTGTGGACTAGCACTGGGTAGCTCAAGGCTTTGATCTTGAGCCTTGTTAGATTTTTGGTTGCCCAGAGAATGGTTGCAAAGTGGTAGCCTTGAGGAGGTTGATGAGGTATCTTTGTGTTTCTGCGAAGTGTGGTTGTTGTAGCCGATGAAAGTCGGAACCCAGTAGTTAAGGGGTGCAGCAAGTAGTGTTCCTTACGGATTTGGATCCGTTGGTGGTTTCCTCGGTGGTGTGATAGAATTGAACACTCTTCTTTTAGTAAGCCCTAGAGTAGGGCTAGTTCTGCGCATGTTGATAGAGCCCAGAGTTTGTTGAGCATCATGTGGAGATGCAAGAGTAGGTGTGAGCCTTGACTTGATGAGATGCCTTAGGCATGGTTGTTGGAGTTGAGCCCTTGTATGCCGAGCCGAGTTCGTGTCACTTGAGGTTGTGACCTTGTTGGCCCCGTTGTAGTAAGATGTGGATTTGGTAGTAGTGGCACTTGAGGTGCATTGGTTGGTGTGCCACTTTGGCATTAAATCCAGTTCGGGCTGAGTTTGGCATGGGCATAGCGCAGATGGTTCTATGCCGTTCGGAGTTAGCGTACTCCTTTAGCCTTGGATCCATTTATGGTAGTTGCACTGTGTAGGTCGTGCAAAAAGGGCTAGTTCGGTGGTAATCGAAAGACTTCAAGCGAAAGGATGTTCGAGAGGAGCGGAGCCTTTTCGGTGTTTTTGGAGGTTGAGTAAGTCGGTGAGGTTGGTTTGTTGGTATTTGTTTGTGGGCGTGATTCTCACGCTAGTGTTAAGGCCAAGAGATCCTTGTGGTTGGTAGTGCGGTCAACTACCTTCGAGGGCCTAAACCTCTAGAGAGTTGAACATCATAGAAGCAAGTTGGGTCCAGTTGAGGGACCATGAGTTGGATGTCTATAAGGTGAGTAGGATGCCTTGTGAGAGGAGTTGGATGCCTTATGGATAAGCACCCTTGGTAGAGGCATGGCATAAAGTAAGTTTGGTTTGGCATGGTTATGCTTTGGTAGAGCAAACTTGCCACAGCTTCGAGCATCGTGCGGAGATGGAACTTTGGGTGTTCCGTTGACTGGCTGTATCTCTGCCAGGAGCTAGTGTGGCTTTTGGGAAAAGCATTTGTTAGACTTGGATCGCTAAATGAAGGTTGGGAGTTGTGCACACAAGTGTGTTTTGTGTGGTTCGTTCTATGCGAGAGAGTCAGATCCATGTAGGGTTTGCTTTGGGGATCTGGTGCTCAGTTTTTGGAAAAGTTGGACTCCAAGTGGATGTTGTAAGGCTTAGTGAGGTGGTAAGGATACCATGCTCGTGGTAGCAGGTTGTTGCTTAAGTGAGATTGTTAAATGGACCTAAGCTAGGTTGGCGGATCTTCTTGCTGATCGTCATGACTGAGAGAGTTGTTCGGATCCTTACTTGGGTAGGAGTTATGTTGTGGTTGATGTTTGAGTAGGAGGATGACGCATTCGATAGCGTTTCGGGTCCTCTTGGTTTCCAAGGAGTTGGAGTTGGCCAGCATGGATGTGTTGCTAGAAAATGGAGTTTTTTGTTTGTTCATGCAATTGGTTGTAGTCCGTTAGACGACAGTGTGTGTCGAGGGTTGTCGAAGAACCCTAGTTGTGGAGAGCCTCACGAGCTCGGTCAGACCCTGTAGTAAGTTTAGTTAGCAAGCCCAGTCGAGTAGTTTGTAGCCTCGAGTGAGTTGGCGATTTTGGTGGGCTAGCAAGCGAGTTTGTTTGGAGTAAAGTCCGGATTTGGTTCTGTGTGGTGGCAAGTTGGTGTTTGATGTTGGCCAAGGTGTGGTTTTCGAGTTGCCAAGGAGTTAGCCTTGTTCGTGGGTAAGTGGTTTGCCCCTGTAGGATGTCTCTCATGTTCCCGAGTTTGAGAGTGCCCTCATTTGGTGTTGGAGGGCGAGTCTTTGCTTGTTCGTGGTCGGCGGTCCGATCTGTGGTGGACCCCCCCGTTGTTGCCTCAGTGAGAGAATTGGATGTTGTGCTTAGCTGAGCAAGTTAGCGAGCATTTGTGGAGCTCCCTGTTCTTC
Organism: Sicyos edulis; assembly: GCA_036507275.1. Taxonomy (NCBI): domain Eukaryota; kingdom Viridiplantae; phylum Streptophyta; class Magnoliopsida; order Cucurbitales; family Cucurbitaceae; genus Sicyos; species Sicyos edulis. Next base: position 24,365,698 of record CM071848.1, read on the forward strand.
GGATGTCTACTTGTAAGGATCTGTTTCTTTTTGGAATTGCCGGATTATCCCTTGGTCTTGGACTTGGCAGTAGCTTGATGCTAGTAGGTGGAAAGTCTGTTGGCCACACAGCGATTGTTTGTCCAGTTAAGCGGACTCTTGAGTGGTGTTCCGGAAGTTGCAATAAGAGTTGTTCTGCCTCCTATGAGTGTTTGGCCTAGTTGGTTAAGGTTTCGTGTGTTGGCATGGAAGTTGTTGCACCTTTGTAGCTGAAGAACCCCTTGTATATCGCTTGTGGATGAGGTTGCACCATTGTGGTTGGACTAGGGTCTTGGCATTTTGAGGATCCTTGCTTTGGTTAGTGTAGCTTGTGCTCTGCCGACCATTATTGGTATTCTGGTTCTTGGTAGTTGGTATTAACCAGGTAGTGGAGTTTCGTTGCGAAGTTTCGGTGGGAAGGTGCATTGAGCCTAAGCTAGAGGGCTAGGCCTGTATGTGCTATCTTTTGGACTTGTGAGATGTGTTTCATATTTGAGGCAAGCTTCGTTCCGTTGCTTGCATGAAGGAAGGTTTGGTGGAGGGAGCCCTCTGAGGCCCGGTTGTTGGCAGGCTGACTTGTCCAGCCAGTGATTTGAGTCAAGCTAGAATTGTGTGGATTGGCATAGCTATGCAGTTTGTGGTTGTTTGAGCGTCCGAGGCCGTAGCACTCAAGTTGTTAGATTGTAAGTTTTCCGGGTGGGAGCTGTCAGTTAGTTGAGGTTGTTGTGTGAGATTTGATTCTTGGAGGATTGGTTTCAGTAGTGAGAGCTCGCACCTCGTCTCGTGTACAGTTACCATTTCTATGGAGTAGAGTCATGTCGGCCAGTGGAGTTGTTGTCACCAGGGTGGGGCAACAAAGGTTTGTTCTAGGCAGAGCATGGTTAAGGGGCTTATGAGCCGAGTGCAGTTTCTGTAGTGCTTTCACCCTCTGACCGATGGTATTTTGGAGGATTGAGCCAGATCCGTTGGAGCTTGTTGTGAGTTGGGGTTTCCGTGGTTAGGCAGCGGAAACCAGTGTTGGATTTTATGAGGTCGCCTCGGATAGCAGTTCCCGGCTGCTAGTTCTTTTGGTTCTGTTGAAGCATGGTAAGGTAAATGCTGCAGGTCTCTAGTGCTGTGAGAAAGGGTTGGTGGTCGTCAGTTTTGTTTTGGGTCCCGAGTTGCTGCTGTTGACCAATGGTGCCGTGCAGAAGATTTGAGCTCGTATGTTGACAGCTCAGAGTAGACAGAAGAGTTATGCCGATGTTCGACGTCGGGATTTGGAGTTTGAGGTTGGTCAGCATGTATTCCTAAAGGTCGCTCCGTTGCGAGGTGTTTTGAGGTTTGGCAAGCGTGGAAAGCTGAGTCCCCGTTTTGTTGGTCCGTTTGAGATTCTGGAGAGGATCGGCAAGGTTGCTTATCGATTAGCCTTGCCTCCGTCATTGTCAGCAGTGCACGGTGTATTTCATGTATCGATGTTGAGGCAGTACGTGCCGGACCCGTCGCACATTGTGGACTTTGAGCCGTTGCAGCTGAATGAAGATTTGAGCTTCGAGGAGAAACCAGTGGGGATTCTTGCTTTTGAGACAAAGACACTGCGTAATCGTGAAATTCGGCTGGTAAAGGTTCAGTGGAGGAGTCAGAGTTCAGAGGAAGCCACTTGGGAGCGGGAGGATGAGATGAGATTGCAGTATCCCGAGCTGTTCCAATCTTAAGTGACTTTCGAGGACGAAAGTCTTGTAAGGGGGGAGTATTGTAACGGCCCGGAAAATTTCATCTCGGCCTTCCCGGGAGGCCCAGGGGCATTTTGGTAATTTTGGGTCGGGCCGACAGGGCCGGTTTTGAAATTAAATTTGTCGGAATAATTATGAGTCAATTTGAAAAGATTTGGGATTTTTGGTGAAGGCGTTTGGGCTTGGGAAGGAGCAAAATAAATAGGGAATTAAATAGCGCGTCGGCGAGGGGAATCGAACCAGTGGCCGTGTCGCATGCTAGGCAGAGAGGCACACGACCACCGAGCCACCGCGCGCGTTTGTTAATCTAAACGCGCCATCTTCTATGTATGCTTGTCTGTCCCCTGTTTTTGGTTTAAGAGGCGGCTCGCATGCCCAGCCTTCTCCCTCATTTCCTTTCTTCTTCTCCTTCGCGTTTCTCCTCACCGACCGGCCTCCCCTCGCCGACCGGCCCGGCTCGCCGACTCTCTCCTCGGCCGATCGATCCCCTCCGGTGAGTTCTCCCTCCCTTTCTCCTCTCTTCTTCTTCTTCTCCTCCGATTTCTCCATTTCTTTCCCCTGTTTTTGATTTCCATTTTCCGGCCGTGTCGAGGTGAAACGTTGGGTGGTTTTAGTGCGGTGGAGTAGGGAGTTCATCCATCTATAAATCGGTCGTCGAATCTTCTCCAATCGCCCGGAATCGAGTTCGTTTCCTCCGATTCTCTGTTCGCCCTGTTTCGCCCGCGTCGCGCATGAAAGCGAGCGCTCCGCCGAGCCACGCCCGCGCATCGCCTCGTCCTCGCGCGCGTCGCCTCGCTACTACGCTCGCGTCGCGTCGCGCCACGCCGCCCGCCGCGCCCGCCGCCGCCCGCGTTCGTCGCGCGCGTCGCGTCCGCGCGCAGCGTGCGCATAGCACGCCCCAGCTCGCCCATTCTGCGCCCAACGCGCCCGCCACCGACCGATTCTTTGCCCGTTCATGCAATCGGCCCGTTAAATGCGTTAAATCGTGCCTCGTGAGTTGCTCCGAGTGAGCCTCATTTATTTTATTGTATTTAGGCCTATTGTGTGATTTTTGTGTTGATTGATAGGTTCCCTGTAGCTAGATCGAGATTGTTCGCGACTTAGGATTTCGTGCCAAACCGCCCCCGACCAAGGTAAGGATTTCTTACAGGGGTTGTGTGGACCTGCGATATTATATGTGATTGTTGATTGATTGCTTGTTTGTGATTATTGACATGTGTAGCTAGGTGCTTCAATCTGAATTCTGGTTAGCATGATTTCTTGGTTAATTCTCATGTTAATCCATGCTAGGTTGTTCCTTTCGGCATGCTCGTATCTGTTCCTTGCTTCGTAGTAGCATGCTAGGCTCGTTGTATTCTTATTGAGCACGTATTGGATTTTATGGAATTGTTTGTCGTTTGCTAGGCGAGTTAGAATTGCGGGTAGATAGCATCATCCGGCCCGATGCATAAAGAACCTTGCATCCATGGCGGGGACGTCGAGCAAGTCATTCCGTCCCTGGACCCCGTGAGGATTTGCTAACCCGAGCGGTAGGCCCCGCAATCTTGGGTGAGGGTGGCGATCGTTAAATGCCCCAGCGGTCGGGATGATGACTTGGCATTGCCTCGTCCCGGCAATCGGCATGTCCTCGGCATGTTTGGCGAGCCCCGATTGCCACTGTTAAGGCAAGGGCGGCTTCTCGGTGTAAGCCTACCACGACCGTTTCTTGGCCCCAGTGTGGTGGTTGGTGACATAGTTTACGTGTCCAGTCTCACACCCCTATGTCGGTGACACCGATCCAAAGATTTAGTTAGGCGTGGTTACTGGATATGGGCGGCTTGCCTTCGACCACTGGCAACCCCATAGTCTGCAGAGCGCGCGGTGCATGCTTACGCTCATTACTGGCGACCGTCGAGAGCTCCTCGGGATTGTGAGCCAGTGTACCTCTCGTCGACGATGAGATGGCCGAGGCCGGGACTTGTTTCTCGTATAGGGCGACTTATGTATTGGATGTGTGATGATTTTATTAGGACTAAGCCACCGAGTTGGCATCCGAGGCCCAAGTGTGGGCTAAGCTATGTGCTCTATTACGTGTTATATTCATAGCTTGCATACGCTCATCGAGATGACCATGTATATCGTATTGTACCCGGTTGGGGATTCTTACCGAGCGATTCGTTGCTCACCCTTATTATTGTGGTTTTTCCACAGGTAACCGAGTTGCGAGAGCAGGATGGTCAAGGAGGAGCCGTGTGATCATGGGGGCCAGATCTTCCAACTCGATTTTTGTATTATGACTCTCGTGTGTTTTTGTTTCCCCTGAATGCATGTAGCAGGCACGAAGCCCTAGGATGTTTGTAAATATTTGTGGATTCCAGCATGTTGTATCCGAACAGTTTTGAATGGCTTTTAGTAAATCTCGATCGATCGAGTAAACTTTGGAAATGTATTTATCCTGGAGCAGTGCTTGGAAACAGGGACAGAGTTTGTGGCAAATGTCTAGTTTTTAAAGGGGTTATTTTGAATGTTTGTTTTAATTGGAATCCGAAATCATGTCTGTTTAAATGTCCTTTACTTTGAATGCATGCATTGGGGTAAGGGCCCATTTAGTGCCCCATTCGGGTCGGTCCCTTACAGTTTTAGCTCTTGAAACATCGTAACGCAACGTTGGAATATTTTGCATGAAACGTTTGCACCAAGGAATCGAAAAAAACACTCTCGGGACGAACTTTATGTTTTAAACGCTGAAATCTATCCGAGTTTTTCTTTTTAGCTCTCGAAACATCGTAACGCAACGTTGGAATATTTTGCATGAAACGTTTGCGCCAAGGAATCGAAAAAAACACTATCGGGACAAACTTTAAGTTTTAAACGCTTAAATCTATCCGAGTTTTTTGTTTTAGGTCCCGAAACATCGTAACGCAACGTTGGAATATTTTGCATGAAACGTTTGCGCCAAGGAATCGAAAAAAACACTCTCGGGACGAACTTTAAATTTTCAACGCTGTAATATATCCGATTTTTTCATTTTAGCTCAAGAAACACTGTAATGCAACGTTAGAATATTTTTTATGAAACGTTTGCGCCAAGGAATCGAAAAAAAATACTCTCGGGACGAACTTTAAGTTTTAAACGCTGAAATCTATCCCAGTTTTTCGTTTTAGCTCCCGAAATATCGTAACGCAACGTTGGAATATTTAGCATGACACGTTTGCACCAAGGGATCGAAAAAAACACTCTCGGGACGAACTTTAATTTTTAAACGCTGAAATCTATCAGAGTTTTTCGTTTTAGCTCCCGAAACATCGTAACGCAACGTTGGAATATTTTGGATGAACCGTTTGCGCGAATCGAAAAAAACACTCTTGGGACGAACTTTCAGTTTTAAACGCTGAAATCTATCCAAGTTTTTCGTCTTAGCTATCGAAACATCCTAACGCAAGGTTGGAATATTTTGCATGAAACGTTTGCGCCAAGGAATCGAAAAAAGATACTCTCGCGACGAACTTTAAGTTTTAAACGCTGAAATCTATCCCAGTTTTTCGTTTTAGCTCCCGAAATATCGTAACGCAACGTTGGAATATTTAGCATGACACGTTTGCGCCAAGGGATCGAAAAAAACACTCTCGGGACGAACTTTAATTTTTAAACGCTGAAATCTATCAGAGTTTTTCGTTTTAGCTCCCGAAACATCGTAACGCAACGTTGGAATATTTTGGATGAACCGTTTGCGCGAATCGAAAAAAACACTCTTGGGACGAACTTTCGGTTTTAAAAGCTGAAATCTATCCAAGTTTTTCGTCTTAGCTATCGAAACATCCTAACGCAAGGTTGGAATATTTTGCATGAAACGTTTGCGCCAAGGAATAAAAAAAAAAACTCTTGGGACGAAATTTAAGTTTGAAACAATGAAATCTATCCGAGTTTTTCGTTTTAGCTCCCGAAACATCGTAACGCAAAGATGGAATATTTTGCATGAAACGTTTGCGCCAAGGAATTGAAAAAAACACTCTCGGGAATAACTTTAAGTTTTAAACGCTGAAATCTATCCGAGTTTTTCGTTTTAGCTCCCGAAACATCGTAACGCAACGTTGGAATATTTTGCATGAACCATTTGCGGGAATAAAAAAAAACACTCTTGGGACGAACTTTAAGTTTTAAACGATGTAATCTATCCGAGTTTTTCGTTTTAGCTCCCGAAACATCGTAACGCAACGTTGGAATATTTTGCATGAATCGTTTGCGCGAATCGAAAAAAACACTCTTGGGACGAAGTTTAAGTTTTAAACGCTGAAATCTATCCGAGTTTTTCGTTTTAGCTCCCGAAATATCGTAGTGCAACGTTGGAATATTTTGCATGAACCGTTTGCGCGAATAAAAAAAACACTCTTGGGATGAACTTTCGGTTTCAAATGCTGAAATCTATCCATGTTTTTCGTCTTAGCTATCGAAACATAGTAACGCAAGGTTGGCATATTTTGCATGAAACGTTTGTGCCGGGAAATCGAAAAAAACACTCTCGGGACGAACTTTAAGTTTTAAACGCTGAAATCTATCCGAGTTTTTCGTTTTAGCTCTCGAAACATCGTAACGCAACGATGGAATATTTTGCATGAAATGTTTGCGCCAAGGAATAAAAAAAAACACTCTTTGGACGAACTTTAAGTTTTAAATACTGAAATCTATCCGAGTTTTTCGTTTTAGCTCCTGAAACATCGTAACGCAACGTTGGAATATTTTGCATGAGACGTTTGCGAGAATCGAAAAAAACACTCTTGGGACGAACTTTCGATTTTAAACGTTGAAATCTATTCATGTTTTTCGTCTAATCTATCGAAACATCGTAACGCAAGGTTGGAATATTTTGCATGAAACGTTTGCACCAAGGAATCGAAAAAAATACTCTTGGGACGAACTTTAAGTTTTAAACGCTGAAATCTATCTGAGTTTTTCGTTTTAGCTACCGAAACATCCTAACGCAACGTTGGAATATTTATGTAACGGCCCGGAAATTTTCATCCCGGTCTTCCCGGGAGGCCCAGGGGCATTTTGCTAATTTTGGTCGGGCCGACAGGGCTGGTTATGTAATTGTTAATTGCTGGAAAAATTATGAGTCGATTTGAATGGGATCGGGGAAGCCTTGGGAAAGGAATTTGGGATTCCCAAGACTTATTTAATTTAAGGAAGGAAAAAAAAAAGGAAAAAGAAAGCTTCACTCGCAAAAACACTTACCCTCTCCCCACACCCTCGCCGCCGCCGCCCGTCGCCGTCCATCGCCCCACCCCGGCGCGCTCAGCCGACAGCCCACGCCGCATCGAGCAGCCTTGAAGCCAGCCGCAGAGCCCAGCGCCGTCCGTCGCTCAGATCGCGCGCGCGCGCGCCGTCCGTCGCTCGCCACACAATAGCGCTTGTGTCGCTCCGACCGACCGCATCCGCGAGACCGCTGGCCCCGAGCACCCACCGTCGTCGTCCGTCCGCCTGCAGCGTCGCCGCGCGCGACGCTGCTCAGCCGAGCCCGCTTGCCGCGCACCGGCTTCGTCCACACGCGACGCCCGCCAAGACACCAAAGACCGTTTTGCGTCGCGCGCAAAGACGCGCCGTCGCCCGGCCGCACGCCCCGCTGCCGTGTTGCCGAGGGCTACGCGCTCGCGCCAGTGCCTCTAATTGCCCAGCCGCCGGCGCCAAGAGCAGCAGCCTTCGGGCCGCGACGCACGCGCGACACGCGTCGCTCGCCGCGCCACTGCACGCCGCCTCGACGCCTCTTGCCGAGCACGGTGCCTTCTCGGTTGGTAAATTCCCGAGCCTCCACCCTTTGGACTTTATGTTCTTTTGAGCTGCTGGTTGCTGTTTATTTAATTAGGATGTTTTATTAAATGCTTAGGTTGTTCGGGTTCGCTTAGGAGCTCGAGAGTTGCTTCTTGACTCGTGATAGCTTTTTTCCACTTGTTTCGTGTAAGGATTTCTTACCCGGGGTTGTGTGGACCTGCGAACACTTGATAGCATATTGATTATTGTAATCAGTATGAGTTTCTAGCGGATAGGCATCATGCTTGCTTTTGATTCATGTTCGTGTTATGTTCGCATTCCGTTGGTTCCGTGCTACGTTCTTCCATCCTGTCATATCCATGCTTTATGTTGTATTCTATTAGTTCCGTGCTACGTTCTTCCATCCTGACATATCCATGTTCTCCGTTGAATGCTGTTAGATCCATGTTAGGTTTAGACAGGTGTCGTATAGTGTAGAGGGTTGTAGGGGTAACTAGTGTAGGTCCCGCTCGGGTAAGACCCCGATGGACATCCGGAGGTGTAAGACCCCGATGGGCATCCTAGGTGTATAAGACCTTGATGGGCATCACTGAGTTGGAGGTGTAAGACCCCGATGGGCATCCTAGGTGTATAAGACCCCGATGGGCATCACTGAGTTGGAGGTGTAAGACCCCGATGGGCATCCTAGGTGTATAAGACCCCGATGGGCATCACTGAGTTGGAGGTGTAAGACCCCGATGGGCATCCTAGGTGTATAAGACCCCGATGGGCATCACTGAGTTGGAGGTGTAAGACCCCGATGGGCATCCTAGGTGTATAAGACCCTAAAGGGCATCACTGAGTTGGAGGAGTAAGACCCCGATGGGCATCCTAGGTGTGTAAGTCCCCGATGGGCAAGACTTTGAGTCCTAGGTTGTGTAAGGCCAGAAGGGCATCCAGTGTAGAACCTAGGGTAGTTATAGATGTAAGCCTTCGAATAGGCAAGCTCCGGGAGGGGCGTATGGTCTAACCCAACTATTTGCTCCAAGTCGTTGAATGGTTGCATGTACTTGTGCTAAATGAGATGTTTTCGTATTGTATTGTACCCGGTTGGGGATTCTTCTTGAGTAACTCGTTGCTCACCCTTATTTTTCTGTGGTTTTCCACCGGGTAACTTGGGGACAGAGGTGGATGGCTAGGAGGAGGTCTGCTGGATGATCATGGATAGTCGACTACGAGATTGCACATTCTTTTCTTTTGTTTTTATGAATTAGCATGTAGTGGGACTTGAGTCCCTAGGAAAACACTCATAAAACTATTTTATGTTCACAAACCGTTTCCCTTGATTGTTTTAAGAAAGTCTCGATCGATCACTTACTTGATGGTTTTATTTATTGGAATTATGGTTTTGTTTTAAATTGTTGATTACAAGGTTTTAAATTTGGAGCTCTAAATGACGTTTTACATTCTTAATCATGCATGCTAAGTAAGGATCTAGGTTAGAGACCGCTTCTTGGGTCGGGTCCTTACAGACGGGCTGGGCGACGCGGCGAGATCGCTACTGGATCGCGCTGCGAGGGACGGCGGGCGCAGCGGCCGGCCGACAGCTGCGATGGATCTGGCTGCAGGTCGCTCGACGATGATCTGTTTGGCGGTTCGCGCCGCTGAGGCGAGGCAGCAGCAACGACGACGCGATCAGTGGGCGATCCGAAGGCGCGGCGGACGGCTAGCAAGGGCGACGACGGCACTGGGCTGCGAGGCAAGGGCTGGGCGAAGGCTAGGTTGAGAAGGAGAGGGTGGGTGGCTAGGGTTTTCCTTTTCCTTCTCCTCTTTTCTTTTCCTTCCTAAAATTAAATCAACTTTGGAGAAATCTCAAGATCCCTTCCCAAGGCTTCCCTCATTCGAGTCCTAGCTGACGCTTAATTTTCCTTTAATTAAATCCAAGCTTCCAATTCCCTTAAGTATAGGGCCCGAATCTCCCAAGGAAACCTTAAAAGAAATTTCTTATTTCACCCCCGACCAATAAACTGCCAAAACCTTAACAAATCCAACTGCTCCTGGAAATAATGCTACAAAAACCTTATCTCACAATTAACAGAAATCCGGGCTGTTACAGGGAGCTAGAACGAAAAACACGGATAGATTACAACGTTTAAAATTTAAAGTTTGTCCCAAAAGTGTTTTTTTTTATTCCTTGGCGCAAACGTTTCATGCAAAATATTCCAACATTGCGTTACGATGTTTCGTGTGTTAAAACCAAAAACTCGGATAGATTTCAATGTTTAAAACCGAAAGTTCGTCCCGATAGTGTTTTTTTTTATTCCTTGGCGCAAACGTTTCATGCAAAATATTCCAACGTTGCGTTACAATGTTTCGGGAGCTAAAACGAAAAACTTGGATAGATTTCAACGTTTAAAACCGAAAGTTCGTCTTGATAGTGTTTTTTCGATTCCTTGGCGCAAACGTTTCATTCAAAATATTCAAACGTTGCATTACGAAGTTTCGGGAGCTAAAACGAAATACTCTGATAGATTACAACGTTTAAAACTGAAAGTTCGTCCCGAGAGTTTGTTTTTTGATTCTTTGGCGCAAACGTTTCATTCAAAATATTCCAACGTTGCGTTACGATGTTTCGGGAGCTAAAACGAAAAACTCTTATTGATTTCAGCGTTTAAAACTGAAATTTCGTCCCGAGAGTTTTTGTTTCGATTCCTTGGCGCAAACGTTCCATTCAAAATATTCCCACATTGTGTTACGATGTTTTGGGAGCTAAAACGAAAAAATCAGACATAATACAGCGTTTAAAACTTAAAGTTCATCCCGAGAGTTTTTTTTCGACTCCTTGGCGCAAACGTTTCATGCAAAATATTCCAACGTTGCGTTACGATGTTTCGGGAGCTAAAACGAAAAACTCGGATAGATTTAAGCGTCTAAAACAGAAAGTTCATCCCGAGAGTGTTTTTTTCGATTCCTTGGCGCAAACGTTTCATTCAAAATATTAAAACGTTGCATTACGAAGTTTCGGGAGCTAAAACGAAAAACTCGGATTGATTATAGCATTTAAAACTTAAAGTTCGTCCCGAGAGTTTTTTTTTCGATTCCTTGGCGCAAACTTTTCATGCAAAATATTTCAACGTTACGTTACGATGTTTCGGGAGCTAAAACGAAAAACTCAGACAGATTACAGCGTTTAAAACTTAAAGTTCATCCCGAGAGTTTTTTTTCGATTCCTTGGCGCAAACGTTTCATGCAAAATATTCCAACGTTACATTACGATGTTTCGGGAGCTAAAACGAAAAACTCGGATAGATTTCAGCGTTTAAAACCGAAAGTTTGTCCCGAGAGTGTTTTTTTCGATTCCTTGGCGCAAACGTTTCATTCAAAATATTCAAACGTTGCATTACGAAGTTTCGGGAGCTAAAACGAAAAACTCAGATAGATTACAACGTTTAAAACTGAAAGTTTGTCCCGAGAGTTTTTTTTTCGATTCCTTGGCGCAAACGTTTCATTCAAAATATTCCAACGTTGCGTTATGATGTTTCTGGAGCTAAAACGAAAAACTCAGACAGATTACAACGTTTAAAACTTAAAGTTCATCCTTGATAAGGCAACCCTAATTCTCAACCCAAAGATCCAAGCTTATGATGAAGCAAGAACCCTTGAATTAAGAGATTAACACCTCCTTATAGATTTGGGAAGAACCAAGAGAAAAGGCTAAAATTTGATTACCTCTTAAGATCAATGATCTAGAAGCAAGATATGGAAGATCTTGTTCTAGATTGAGTCACTCCACAATCAAGCTTGATCAAGGCTGGATTGAATGGCTCAAATGCATTCTATCACAAGATTGCAAGGGAAACTTAGAAAAAGAGACAAAGAACATGCCCAAAAATTCTAAGAAAATGATCTCTTGAGAGAGCTAATTTTCATTCAATCAAAATCTGAGTTTTACAACTTACTTCATGGCTATTTATAGCCTAGGAAAGTTAAACCTAAAATAAAGAAACTAACATAATTACCATAATGCCATTGTTGCAAAATTTAACCTAAAAACACAAATGAAAATTTTAAACCTAAAATTACATGTAAATAGCCATAAATATGAAAATTGATAGTTTCTAAAGCATTCTTCATGATTTTGTATCCATCCACAAGTAAATGAAAATCCCTTCTAAGTAGCTTGAAGGTTAAATGTTGAGTCACATTCTGATCCATATCATTCTCCCTTTCTTGGAGAAGATATGTCCACGAATCTAAATGATCGCCTACATCAAATGGGCGAAAATCAGTAGCATTGAAAATGTATTCAACATCATTCTCTCGTTGTAGAAAACACTTGAAGTCATGAGATGTCCATGGTAAATTGTCTACTTAATTCCATTTAGGTTTCTTGTCAAATAAACATCGATCCTTCCAAAAGTGCCTCCAAACCCAATCACCTGGTTTGAACACCTTATGGTTGCTTCCATGCATGATCTTTGATGTAAATTTTGTGCTTTGCTTCCTAATAAATCGGTTGGCATTACGTTTGTTGTGATTGTTGACTTTCAAAGGAATCTTTAGTTTAAGACGTTGTATAAGTTCTTTCGCCTCCTGTATGAACTCAAAAGAAACACTAGAGAAACATGGTTTGAACTCACCAGTTAGAAAACAAATCCCTTCATGTAAGAGACTAAAAATATTTTTCTTTGAAAACAAAATAGATTTAACCTCACATGCTTTTTCAGATAAGCTCACATCATTGGCTTTTCTCTCATTTTTTTATATTGGCCATAAACTATTCTCTTGCTTTTCTCTCTCATTCTTTTTCTCACAAGATTTTTTTTTAATAAATTCACATGCTTTTGTTTTAACCATTTGTGCCTTTTTCCCTAACTCACACACATCATCATGTACATCATTAGGAGTAGGTGCTAGAATAGTGGAAGGTTTACAAATGAATAAGCCTTTGCAATCTAATTTCCTACTAAGCTCATAAGCATGTGTTGAAACTAAATTACGAAGTAATTCATTTTGATTGTCACCACTTTGTTTCTCAACAATAGGCTTAGTTTTAGTACACAAACTAAACATTTCGAAGATGAATGAACCTTTGAGTTTTGTATAAGTTTAGTGTACCTTGTAGTCTTCATTTGGAGATGTTTCTCAATCTTTATTGCCATGCGCACCATCCTTTGTAAATCTTCATAAGGTTGAAGATCAAGTTGAATGGAAATCTCCGTGTTAAGCCCTCTAAAGAATCGACCCATTGTTACTTGCTCGTCCTCATATATTTCTAGATCCTCAAGCAACTTTTTCATCTCCATGTAGTAAGTCTCCACACTTTTGCTCTCTTGTCTCAAAGTTTGTAAGCTATGGAAAAACTTAGGAACAAATTTCTCTCGCATCAATTGCTTAAGAACATTCCATGATTTAATTGGACGATTTAGCTTCCTCCTCCTAGAAAATAAGTTATCCCACCAAATAATGCCATATTCTCAAAGATGAGACGCAACGAGTTTTACCTTTTCTTCATCATCAAGAGTGTAACAATCAAAGACATAATTAACTTGCCTTTCCCATTGAATGTACTCCGTTGGGCCTGGACTTCCATAGAATTTAGGAAGTTTTGGCTTCATGCTTCCCAAGTTGTATTCAATTTTATAAACTCCACTTTGATTTCTCTCTTGGACAACTTGAAATTCTCCTCCATGTGCTCTTCCCTTTACTTTCCAATATTCTATATGGGGCGAGAAATCGGATCTCTCGTTAGATACATAGGCTGATTGTTTCTCAGCAAATTTCATTCTTGAATCCAACTTTTGAAATTGAATAGTTGTATGCTCCATGCTTCGATGAAGCCTAGCAAAATCCTTTTGAGGCATTGCTCTTAAAAATAAACACAAAGTAGACCTCACAAGCACTCCTTTACTGATTTTACACTCGGAACGCTCGTGTTTGTCACACACAAAGGTAGGTGTAAAGACCCGACCCAAAAGGGGCTCTAAATAGGTCTTTACCGCAATGCATGCATTCAAAGTAAAGAACAATATGCAATTTAGTTTTTGGATTCCCAATTAAAACAAAACAAAAGAGATTCAATCAGAAATCAAATAGATTCTTTGAAAAACATCCCTGCTTTCCAAGCACCTGTTTCAAGGCAAATACATTTCTAAACGCATACTCTGATAAGAGATTTATTAAAACATTTGAAACAATCCTCAAATACAACAAAGCTGGAATCCATAAAAACATTCAGAAAAACATCCTAGGGCTCCGTGCCCGACTACATGCATTCAGGGGAAAATAAAAGACAAGAGTCATAGAAATAAAAAGTTAGAGACAGCAATGAGGTTCCCATGATCACGGCTCCTCCTTGACCATCTGTCTCGCACCTTGGTTACTGTGGAAAACCACAAAATAAGGGTGAGTAACGAATTACTCAAGTAAGAATCCCCAACCGGGGTACAATACGATGCACATGGTCATCTAGATGAGTGTATGCAAGCTATGAATATAAACACAGAATAGAGCACATAGCTTAAGTCCACACTTGGACCTCGGATGCCAACTCAGGGTCTTAGTCCGGAAATAAATCACCACACAATACGCCCTATACGAGAAACAAGTCTCGGCCTCGGCCATCATCTCATCGCCGTCACGAAAGGTGCATCGGCTCACAATCCCGAGGAGCTCTCTAGTCGGTATTTGTAATGAGCGTATCGCGCGCACCGCATGCTATCGCAACTCGGGGTTGCGGGTCTAGTGGCAAGCCGCCCACGTCCGATCACCATGCCTAACTAAATCTCCGGATCGGTGTCACCGACATAGGGGTGTGAGACACGGACACGTGAACTATGTCGGCTGAACCACCGCACTTTGAGGCTAAGGAGAGTCGGTCGTGGTAGGCTTACACCAGAAGTCGTCCTTGCCCTAACAGTGGCAATCGGGGGCTCTACTTGCCGAACACGCCGAGGACGCGTGCGACCAGCTGGGGCGAGGCAATGCAAAGTCATCATCCCGACCGTTGGGGCATCGCGCGGACTACCACCTCACCCAAGATTGCGGGGGCCTACCGGGTCGGGTTAGCTAAACCTCACGGGTCCAGGACGAAAGTATTACCTCGTGACGCCCCCGCCATGGATGCAAGATACTTTATGCATCAGGCCGGATGATGCTACCTACTTACACTCTAACCTATCATAACAATAACATACAATCCAATACAATTCAAAACGTGCTCAACAGATACAACAAACCTAGCATGGTACTATGAAGCAAGAAGCAGAGATATGAGCATGCGAGCGGAACAACCTAGCATGGACTAACATGAGAGAACAACATACGAAGTCATGCTAGTCAGAATTCAAAACATAGCACCTAAACTATACATGCTGATAATCACAAACAAACATACAAACAACAATCACATAGAACATCGCAGGTCCACACAACTCGGTAAGAAATCCTTACCATCAGGGCAACTACACACAAAACCTAAAGCTGCGATCGAACCCGGAGCTAGCTACCGAGAACCTAACAAAAACAATGATAATCATAATCCATAAGCCTAAATATAATAAAATAAACAAGGCTCGGCTCGGAGCAACTCACGCGGCTCGGCTAAACACGCGGACAGGCGGCAAAGAGCGGACGGGGCTGCTTTGGGCGCGAGAAGGGGCGATAGGCGGCGGGGGCCGCACACCGGGCGCCGAGGGGCGGCAGGAGGCGAGGGATCGCGCGTATAGGCAGCGCTGACGGCTGGTTGGGTTACGGCGCGGCAGCAAGCGGACGGCAAGCGCGCGAGACGATCTGAGTATGGGCTGGCGCGAGCGCGCGACGCGATGCGCGCGCGCAGCGCAGCGCAGCGGAGCGGAGTGCGCGGGCTGCTCGGCTAGTGCGCGCGCGACGGCCGCGACGAGGTCGGGCGGTCCGGGCGGCTTTGGTGCTCGCCGCTAAGCGATCCGGGCGGCTCGGGCTTCTTCTTTGGCGAGATCTGGGCATCTTTGGGCGACTGCACGAATACACACACACACAAGCTCTTCTCCTTACCTTGGCCAACAAGAACACCCAATCGAGAAGATGAAGAGGATGAAGACTTACCCGGAATGATGATTGAACCTCGGGGCTGCAAAGGGGATGAAAACGGCTTGGGAGCTAGGGAGAACAAGCTTGGACGGCTAGGAGGGTTTTGGAGAAGAAAGAACAAAAACCTAATTTCTTTTCATTTAACCAAATGCACCAAACTCCAAGGATCCAAGGGTAACTAAGATATGAAGCGGAAAGAGTAACAATAACACCTAATGGCTCACTTGGCAAGGCTCTCCTCTAGCACACAAGGCCACCCTGGCTCGAACCCCAAGCAAAGAACACAATTTTCCTTTATTTTTACTTTTGCACCAACTCAAGCTCAAACCAATCCACAAGGCCTAAAAACCCACAAAAATCCATCCAATAATTTTAGCAATGGAAAAAGACATAAACGCCCTTTTGTGGCCCGACCAAATTACCAAAATACCCCTAGGGCACACTGGAAAAGCGGGATGAAAACACAGGGCGTTACAACTGCCGAACACGCCGAGGACGTGCTTACTGCCGGGACGAGGCAATGCCAAGTCATCATCCGGACCGTTGGGGCATCGCTTGGACTACCACCCTCACCCAAGATTGCGGGGCCTACCGGCCGGGTTAGCTAAACCCTCACAGGTCGGGGGCGGAGTATTATTACCTGACGCCCCCGCCATGGATGCAAGATACTTTATGCATCGGGCCGGATGATGCTACCTACCTACACTCTAACCTATCATAACAATAACATACAATCCAATACAATCCAAAACGTGCTCAACAGATACAACGAACCTAGCATGGTACTATGAAGCAAGAAGCAGATATGAGCATGCGAGCGGAACAACCTAGCATGAACTAACATGAGAGAACAACATACGAAGTCATGCTAGTCGGAATTGAACAGAGCACCTAAACTATACATGTTGATAATCACAAACAAACATACAAACAACAATCACATAGAACATCGCAGGGTCCACACAACTGCGGTAAGAAATCCTTACCTAGCGGAGGCAATTACACACAAAATCCTAAGCTACGATCGAACCCGAGCTAGCTAACGAGAACCTAACAAACATAATAATAATCACAATCCATATGCCTAAATATAATAAAATAAACAAGGCTCGGCTCGGGAGCAACTCACGCGGCTCACCGACACGCGCGGCGGGCGGGCAGCGGCGCGGGCGGCTGGGCTTCTTTGGCGCCGACGGCGTTGAAGGGCGGCGGTAGGCCGGGCGCTGGGGGAACGGATGGGCGCGCTGGCACGACGCTGGGCGCAGACGCGACCGCACGGACGGACACAGCTGGGGCGCTGGACGCGGCGACGGAAAACGCGCGCGCGGTGACGAAAGCGTCTCGGGCGTGCGATCCGGTTGTCGCGACAGTTCTTGCTGCAGAGCCTGCGACAGGCGCATTCGCTGGCGAGATCTGAGGCTGCGACAAAAAACATGTCTGGGGCGTCTTTCTTTGAAATTTGCCGCGATGGCAGGGCGTCTGGGCGTCGCTCGGCCGGCCGAGCGACAGCAGCCGCTCGATGGCACCGCTGAGGGCGATGAAGTGGGCGACTCCGGTCGATCTGGGCTTCTTCTTTGGTGCGATCTGGCCGGCCGGGAGCTGCGACGCAGTGAAATTGCTTGGTGGGCTTTCTCGGTGGTGAAAACAAACACACACACACACCCACACTCTTCTACTTACATTCGGCCAAGCAAGAACTCAAATCGGAGAAGACGAAGAGACGAAGAAACTTACCCGGAAAGACGATCGAACCACGAGGCTGCAAAGGGGATGAAAATCGGCTTGGGGATGAAAATAGGCTTGGGCCATGGAGTATTTGGAGAAGAAGACATAACAAAACCTAATTTCTTTTCATTTAACCAAATGCACCAAACTCCAAGGTCCAAGGATAACCATAATATGACGCAGAAAGAGCAACAAGATCTCCCATAGCTCAACCGCACGCATCCTAATGAGCTTTCCGGAGACCGGGTTGAATCCTAAATGCAACATAATTTCCTTTATTTTTACTTTTGCATCTATCCATGCTCAAACCCATCCACAAAGCCTAAAAACTTACATAAATCCATCCAATAATTTTAGCAGCTGGAAAAAGACATAAACGCCCTGACGGCCCGACCAAATTACCAAAATACCCCGTGGCATACCTCGAAGACCGAGATGAAAACACGGGCGTTACAATATTCCCTCCTTTTTATGACTTTCGTCCTCGAAAGTCCTTAAGACTGAAACAAAGACAGATATCGCAATCTCATCCCGTCTTCCCCGCTCACAAGCGGCCTCCTCTGAACTCTGACTCCTCCACTGAACTTTTACCAAACGGATCCCACGATTATGCAATGTCTTCGTCTTAAAGACCAGAATACTCACAGGCTTCCCCTTGAAGCTCAAATCCTCAATCAGCTGCAAAGGCTCAAAGTCCACAATGAGCGATGGGTCCGAGACACATCCGCCTCACACCGATACATGAGAACACTGCACACGGCTGACAATGACAGAAAAAAGCTAACCAATATGCAACTCTGCCAATCCTCTCGAGAATCTCAAATGGTCCAACAACAGGAGACTCCACTTCTCCCGCTTACCAAACCTCAACACAACTCACAACGGCACAACCTTAAAACTACGCACTGTCCAACCTCAAACTCTAAAACTCGACGCGTCGAACATCGGCGTAACTTTTTCTCGCTCGCGCTCGAAGTGACAACACTAGCTCTAAACTCCTGCACATCACCTCTGGTCAAATGCAGCAACTCAGGACCCAAAACAAAATTGATGGCCACCAACCTTTTCCTAGAACACTGGAATCCTGCAATACTTACCTTGCAATGCCTCAATGGAACCACAAGAATTGACCGCTGAGAACTGCAACCCAAGGCAACCTCATAAAACCACACTAGTCCCCCGCTGCCTCATCACGGAAACACCAACTCACAACAAGTTCTGAAGGATCTGGCTCACTCTTCCCAAAAGACCATCGGTCAGAGGGTCAAAACACTACAGAAACTGCACTCGGCTCATAAGCCTCTTAACAACGCTCTCCAGAACCACAGTTCATCAACGCACTGCCTAGAACAAACCTTCGTTGCCACACCCTGGTGACAACAACTCCAGCCTGAAACTGACATGCCTCTACTCCATAGAAATGGCATCTGCACACGAAACGAGGTGCGAGCTCTCACTCATGAAACCAATCCTCCAAGAATCTAATCTCACACAACAACCTCAACTAATCGCGGCTCCCCACACGGAAAACTTACAATCCAACAACTTGAGTGCTACGGTATGCGCCCGATTTTCTATTTGATTTACCGGTGATTTTGGGTCATTATTCGGATGTTCGGATGGGCCGTTAGAGTTGTTTTAACCCTTAGGGGCATTTTGGTCTTTTGCCCCCGGTCAGGGTTTTGTGGATTTTCAGGATTCCAAGGTCATTCCTGCCTTTGTCGAAGCTTAATGGTTGTTGGTTGCAAGACCCGAGAGGTTTGGGCAAGTTGTTTGGAAGTTTGGAGGTGTTTTAGAAAATGGCAAAATTAATTGTAATTTTGGTGCTTCCATTGGGTTTTGAGCCCTTGCCTAAATGGTCTTGGGAGTTTGTAGGAAAAGAGAGTTTTATTTTAAAATAAGTTTGCTTCAGCCGGGTTTGGAAAGAGGAAGCTTTGGGAAGGGATTTTAGACCTATTTAATTAGGGAAAAGGAAAGAAAATCAAGAAAACCCCTTTTCCCCTTATTTTGCAAAATCCTCTCTCTCTCTCTCTTTCTCTCTCTCTCTCTCCTAGCCGACCTCACCAAGAAACCCTAGCCGCCTAGCCATGCCCAGCCGCACCAGCCCAGGCCAGACCGCCCCTAGCCGCACCCCGCTTCGACCACTGACCAGCCAGCGCACCAGACAGCCAGCCTCAGCGCACGAGACAACCCGGCCGCTCCGCACCAGTCGCCCAGACGCGCCGCCGCGCAGCCACCTCAGCCTCGCCCTATCGTCGTCGACCGACCTGCATCAGTCACCCGAGACGCGCCGCTCCGTCGCGCACGAGCCGCCACGCTGCTGCGCAAGACGCGTCGCCCCGCCGCGCGCGCGCGCTCTCAAAGCACGGCCAGCGTCCCGAGTGCCCGTGCGCTCGTCGCCGCCCGGCGTGCTGTGTGCGCTTCGTCGCGTCCGCCCGCCAGCGCGCTGCGCCTGTCGCGATCGCTTGCGCAGCAGCCAGCGCCAGCGCCGTCCTCTGCCGCGCGTAGCGCCCATAGCGCGCCGATAAGCGCCAAGTAGCGCCCACTGCTGCTACTGCTCGCCCGGACGTCTCTGCTGCCCACTTGCGGTGAGCCTGCTTTTGCCAAGATTGTTGGGTCCGAGACCTAGTACCCTCTCGTTTGGTTGCTCGGTTTCTCTTTAAAGCTCGAGGGTCATTATTTGATTGTTAAAGTTATTTCTGCTCGTTTCCAGGTAAGGATTCCTTACCGTGGTTGTGTGGACCCTGCGATGCTTTCTTGATTGTGCCTTATATGCATGTTTACTTCTATGAACATGATTAGTGGATAGGATGACTTGTGATTGCATTCTTGCTAGCATGTTTGCTGTTTGTACATGTTAGTGCCATGCTAGGATTGTTCTTCCAGCATGCTTGAGATTCCTGCTTTATGTTCGTAGTATCATGCTAGGTTATGTGTGATCGATTGTAAAGACCCGACCCAAAAGGGGCTCTAAATGGGCCTTTACCCCAATGCATGTAGTGAAAATAAAAGACATTATGAAAAATACATTTCGGATTCCAAGTAAAAACAGAAACATTCAACAACCAAAACATACATTTCTAAAAGCACACTCGATCGGAGAGATTTATTTAAACCATTAAAACAATCCACAAGTACAAATATCTTTGGAATCCATAAAACGTAAGAAAACATCACGGGGCTCTGTGTCCGCCTACATGCATTCAGTGGGAAATAACAAAAGTGAAGAGTCATGATAATTAAAATAAAACAATCGAGAGATGACAAAGAGGTTCCATGATCATAGCTCCTCCTTCACCATCCTGTCTCCCGCCTTGATTACCCGTGGAAAACCACGAGAATAAGGGTGAGTAACGAATTACCCAGTAAGAATCCCCAACCAGGGGTACAATACGATATACATGATCATCTAGAAGATTGTATGCAAGCTATGAGTACAAACACGTAAGCGAGCACATAGCTTAAGTCCACACTTGGACCTCGGATGCCATCTCGTGGTCTTAGTCAGGAAATAAATCCACCACACAATACGCCCTATACGAAACGAGTCCCGGCCTCACCGCTGTCTCTGTCGAGCACGAAAGGTGCACTAGCTCAAGATCCCGAGGAGCTCGGTCCGGTATTTGTAATGAGCGTGTCGCGCCTTCGCGTGCTATGCGCAGACTATGGGGGTGCCGGGTCTAGTGGCAAGCCGCCCATGTCGATCACCACGCCTAACTAAATCTCGGATCGGTGTCACCGACATAGGGGTGTGAGACTGGACACGTGAACTATGTCACCCTGAACCACCACTTTTGAGGCTAAGGAACCGGTCGTGGTAGGCTTACACCGAGAAGCGGTCCTTGCCCTAACGGTGGCAATCAAAGGCTACGGCCGAACACGCCGAGGACGTGTCGATCGCCGGGGACGAGGCAATGCCAAGTCATCATCCCGACCGTTGGGGCATTTAACGATCGCCACCCTCACCCAAGATTGCGGGGCCTACGGGGGGATAGCTAATCCCTCACGGGGTCCAAGGACGGAGAAGCGTCTCGAACGTCCTTGCCATAGATGCAAGATACTTTATGCATCGGGCCCGGATGATTCTATCTACCTCAATTCTAAACCTTAACAATAATAACGATTCAATCAATGCGGTCCAATACGTGCTCATCGGATACAAAGAACCTAGCATGATACTACGAAGCAAGAAGCAGATATCGAACATGCTAGAATAGAACAACCTAGCATGGGCTAACATGAGAAACAATACAAGAGTTCATGCCGATCGAGAATTGAACAGAGCACCTAGGCTAAACATGCTAGTAAACATATACGGGCATACAAAACAACAATCACAAATATCGCAGGTCCACACAACCCCGGTAAGAAATCCTTACCTTGGTGGAAGACTTTTACACACAAATCCTAAGGCTGGAACAATCCCGAGCTAGCGAGCGGAAACCTAGCAAACCAACAATAATCGATTATCTAAAATATCTAAACAACAATAGAACGACAAGCTCGGCTCGGGAACTCACGCGCGCGCGACGACACGAGCTTGGGGCTCTTTGGCAAGTCGGCTCGGCAAGGCGGGCGCTGGCTGCGCACTGGCACGGCAGGACACGCGCTGGTTGCGTTGCTGGCACGGCGGCACGGACGACGCGCTGCCTGTGCTACCGGCACGGCAGCGAGGGACTGCGCAGCGCAGCGAAAGCGCTCGGACGGCGGCGCAATGGCGCGGCGGGCGTCGGGCGGCGGCGCGCGCGGCGAGCAACTTCGGCAGGACGGAGCGCGCGGGCGAATGTCTGAGCGAAGGCGCGCGGGCGAGCGGCTCGGCAAGCGGACACGGCGAGGGCGTGCGAGCGATCGGGCGATCTCGCTTCTTTGGGCGAACGGGCGAGGCTGCCGCGAACAGTCAGGCGTGCGCGAGGGGTGGCTCGACCGATCTGGGCGTCGCGGCGGTGGTGGCTCGGCCGATCCGGGGCGCGCGCGGCGGTGGCTCGACCGATCTGGGCGTCGAGGTGGGTGGGGATGATGGTGCGCTCCTCTCATTTGGTTGCACAACACACACACACACACAACCCCTTTTTCTTACATTCGGCCAACAAACACCCAAATGAGAAGATGAAGAAGACGAAGACTTACCGGAATGATGATGATCGAACCCAAGAAGATGCAAGGATGAAGAACTCGGCAAGGCTATGGAGATGGAGAGCTTGGGCGGCCAAGAGGTGTTTTGGAGAATAAGATGGAATAACCTAATTCTATTTCATTTAACCAAATGCACCAAAACTCCAAAATCCAAGGTTAACTAAGATGTGATGCGAGAAAGAGCAACAAGAGCTCTCAATAGCTCAGCTGGCCACACCACCCACGACTTCTCGGACCACAGGTTGAAACCCACCAAACACACTTTAACACACAATTTTCCTTTTGCATCTCCCCATGCCCAAACACATCCACAAAGCCTCAAAACTTACATAAATCCATCCAATAATTTTATGGCTGGAAAAAGACATAAGCGGTCCCGACGGCCCGACCAAATTACTAAAATACCCCTAGGGCATACGGAAGACGGGATGAAAACCTGGTCGTTACAATATTCCCTCCTTTTTATGACTTTCGTCCTCGAAAGTCCTTAAGACTGAAACAACACGAGATACTGCATTCTCATCCCGTCCTTCCCGCTCACGGCGCGCCACCTCGAACTCGGACTCCTTCACTAAACTTTTACCAACGGATCTCACTTCTACGCAGCGTCTTCGACTCAAGACCAGAATACTCATAGGCTTCTCCTCGAAGCCCAAACCCTCAATCAGTTGCAAGGGCTCAAAGTCCACAATGAACAATGGGTCAGGCACATGCGCCCCAACATCGATACATAAAAACACGTGCACAAATTGTCAACAAACAAACTCAACCCTACAACAAATCTGGCCAAACAATCAACCTTCCAGATTCCAAAACTAAACGGCCTACTCTTACTTCACAAAAGACCAACAAACCTCAAACCTTGACTACAGCCTTAACGAGATACAAACGAACCACCAACTGGCGACTGATCCAAAAAGACAAACTTCTCCAACTAGAACACGACCACAACACTTAAGCAACCATCTTAAGGAGAAAATCGCCAGGCAAGGAACATCCAACATTCCTCTCAAGGAAAACTCGGGAAGCAAGGACTAAACCATCACGCAGCTATCTGCGACACAACACCTCGAGGAAAACAGCTCAACAGCTTACCAACCAATGCCACGGCACCTCTGTGCCAACTCAATCAAACGCGGCTCTACTAACGCCAACTGGGAACTCACAACAACTAGGAACAAAGCCGAGAAGGGCTTGCTCAGCAGAACTCAACCCAAACTTATAACGAGCAACGCTCGCCTCCAAGCTACTACTCAACTCTTAAAATCCAACTGGCTACTCAAAGGACTTCCCCTTTAAGCCTAAGCCTAACTCATCTTCCAATCGAAGCTCCACTCCCAAAACCTCACAAGGAAAGCGGATAACGACAACCTCAAAGCTTACGGATCCTGGGCCACACGAATCCGCAAGACTACCTCGCAAGCTATCACTCGAGGTGGCATCCAAGGAGCAACTCAACCACCACAGAGGCTAGAGGGAAAGGAAATCTTCAATCCCCAAAAGAACCAACAACTTTCCCAGAACAACTCAACTCTTCTTTGGGTGGCCTCCGCCCTTGCGGAACAAACAACTCTTGTTTGCTAACAACACAAAGCGAGGACCCTCTCATTGGGGTGACCGCTGCGCTACTCGATCGACTACACAACTCGGGAGCTAAGTGACTCGCCAAACGGAAACGACTTCCCGGCAAGCAAACTCGAAGAAGAGCGTGAACTCCACACACGCTCATTGACTTGCTCAAACCCAAGGCAACAACAACCAACTCTCTTGGAAGCAACACCCAAGAGAAAACTCAACCAATCGGACCACCAAACCGAAACAAACAAAGACTTGCTCAAGCTGGCTGAGGGAGGGGTCAACTCCCAAAACTTCTCGACTAGGAACAAGACCTTAGGGCAACGCCCTCGGCTAGAACCGAACTAGCTCTCAAAACAACAAACGAACCAAATCTTGGCCAAACACTCACAAGAGGCGAGAACAACCTTTACTGCGGCCTCTAGAACACCATCCAAGAATCCGCTTAAGCTGGACAAACGACTACTTCCAAGCGACCAACAAACTTTTCCTTCAAGCTAGCGCTTCCACCATTAACTCCAAGACCAAGGGAGTAAACGACAACTCCCCGAAGGAAACGGCTCTTACAAGCGGACAACCAACGGACAGAGAACTCCACATACGCTCTTTGTCTTGCTCCACCCGAGCAACAATATCTAATCTCACGGGCGCAACAAGGGTCCATCTCGCATGAACCTCCAAATGCCAAACGGGGCAACTCAACATCCCGGAAACGGGAAAAACAACCAACATGGTACAAACCACTCGCCCCACGAGCAAAACTAAACTCTAACAACTCCAATCCACACCTTGGTCAACACCAAGCATCAACTTGCCACCACACCGAAACCACTCCGGACTTTACTCCAAATAAACACTAGCTTGCTAGTCTACCAAGACTGCTAGCAACTCCACCGAGGCTACAAACTACACGCCTCCAGCTAGCCAAGCTGAAACTCACTAGCTGGGCTCGATTGAGCTCTACGGAGAGGCTCTCCACAACCTAGGGTTCTTCGGCAACCTCGACACACACACCTGCCGGCATACGATCTAATGGACAACCGCACGAACAAACAACTCCAATTGCCAGCATCCCAACCATGCTGGCCAACTCCAACACCTTGGGAACCTTGGGGACCCGAAACGCTACAGAATGCGTCATCTTCCTACTCAGACATTAACCACAACATAACTCCTATCCAAGGAAGGATCCGAACAACTCTCTCAGCCATGCCGATCAGAAACCACGCGGCTTAGCTACCACCGCTCTTGTTGGTTTCCAATGAACTCCAACCAACGATCAACAAAAGATCCACCAACCAAGCTTAGGTCCAACTTAACAAATCTTGCCTAAGCAACAACTTGATACCACGAGCACGGTATCCTTACCACCTCAACCAAAGCCTTACAACATCCATCTAGAGTCCAACTTCTCCAGGAACTGAGCACTAGATCCCCAAAGCAAACCCTACATGGATGCGAAACTCTCGCCACTTTAACGAACCACACAAAACACACTTGTGTGCACAACTCTCAACCTTCCTTTAGAGATCCAAGACTAACAAGCGCTCTTCCCAAAAAGCAACACTAGCTCTGGCGAGAGATACAAAGCAGTCCAAGGAACACCAAAAGTTCCATCTCCACACGATACTCGAAGCTGAGGCAACCTTGCTCTACCAAAGCATAATCATGCCAAACCAAACTTACTTTGTACCAAGCCTCAACCAAGGGTGCTTACCCCTAAGGCATCCAAAACCTCTCGCAAGGCATCGGCTCATCTCGCCTCATAGGCATCCGGCTCATCTCATGAGCATCCAACTCGAGGATCCCTCTTTGGACCAAACTCGCATATACGATGCTCAACTCTCCTCAGTTAGGCCCTCGAAGGTAGTTGACCGCACTACCAACCACAAAGAAAATCTCTTGGCCTTAACACTAGCGCGAGACTCACGCGCACCAACATTTACCAACCGGCAACCTTTGACTTACTCAACCTCCAGAAACATCGGGAAGAGACTCCGCTCCTCTCGAGCATCCTTTCGCTTGTAGTCCATCGACTACCACCGAACTAGCCCTCGCACGACCTAAGCGGGTGCAACCGCCATAGCAGATCCAAGGCTAAAGGAGTGCATTTGAACTCCGAACGGCATAGAACCATCTCGCTATGCCAAGCAAAACTCAAGCTGAACTGGACTTAGTGCCAAAGTGGCACACCAACCAACGCACCTCAAGTGCTACTACTACCAAATCCACATCCGAGGAAGCCGGGTCATTAAACAACAAAGAGCTCGCAAAGGGCAAAGGTGACCCTTCATCCGCCTCAAGCCACTAACACGGCAACTTGCCAAACAATCGGGCGTGGCGGAGACTCGCTAGTCCACCTCTCACAAGGGACTTCCACCACCATCCGATGAACCAAGCGGCCACGAGGCGGCACACCTCGGCCTCTCGAGCAGCGGGGCATCCCACACACGGATGCTAAACTCAAACCTGGCCAACTACTTTACTACTAGCGGTAGGACTTACTAAAACATCGAGCTCTCTGGCATCCATTTGCCAACACGGGCGTCTCCATCAACGCCAACAAACTCATCTGAATAAACTGCTGATCATGCCCTCCGGGAACCTCAGGGGCTACAAAAGCTCTTTGGGGAAAAATCTTGAAACAAACTCATCAATTTGGGCTATCTGTGCCGGGACTCCTCACTACGCGCTACAAAGCTGCGCTGGTCTCCGCTCTTTGATAGCTAAAGACACGCCATCAAATCTCTCATGGTTGGAGCACACTCTGCTCAAGGAGTCTCACTCTGGAGGCGCCGCTAGCCTCTACCCCCTCCTCTAGGCAATTCAAGCTGCCGGGGCCAAAATCGGCATGCGGGCCTAACAACCTGGACGCGGCCTCAACATCAACACGATCGGTCCAACTCCTCGGTCGGACATGCCAAGCGCCCTGCTCCTGCGGGTGCGATCAACATCTTGGCGATCCGCACGAAGCACCACCACCTCTCACTAGGGGAAAGCGAGAATCGGGCCACAAATGGCCAGCGGAGTCTAAGCTCGCCTCCCTGCGAGCGATGTCCCGGGGCATCCGAATCTATCTGGATACCTCAACAAGTCGCTAAACAAGCTGCGCCGCACTCGCGAGAAAGTTGGCATGATGGCTCACTAAGCCCAAACCAACAACGAGACAGAACCCCGCTTTCGTCTCCGCTCCACAACACTACACAAGGCATACACAAGATGACAGTATTGTAAACTCTTAACCCTTTTTCAACAACAAATAGTAAACTTAGGCGCACACGATGACCGGCTGAGTCTTGATGATCATGGAAAAACGACCTACAACAAAAGGTCGATCTGAGAATCTATGACTCGAGCTCGATACCAATCAGTAAAGACCCGACCCAAAGGGGCTCTAAATGGGCCTTTACCCCAATGCATGTAGTGAAAATAAAAGACATTATGAAAAATACATTTCGGATTCCAAGTAAAAGCAGAAACATTCAACAACCAAAACATACATTTCTAAAAGCACACTCGATCGGAGATTTATTTAAACCATTAAAACAATCCACAAGTACAAATATGCTGGAATCCATAAAACGTAAGAAAACATCCTGGGGCTCTGTGCCCGTCTACATGCATTCAGGGGAAATAACAAAAGTGAAGAGTCATGATAATTAAAATAAAACAATCGAGAGATGACAAAGAGGTTCCATGATCATAGCTCCTCCTTGACCATCCTGTCTCCCGCCTTGATTACTGTGGAAAACCACACAGAATAAGGGTGAGTAACGAATTACCAAGAAGAATCCCCAACCAGGGTACAATACGATATACATGATCATCTAGAAGATTGTATGCAAGCTATGAGTACAAACACGAGCAGAGCACATAGCTTAAGTCCACACTTGGACCTCGGATGCCATCTCAGGGTCTTAGTCCGGAAATAAATCCACCACACAATACGCCCTATACGAGAAGCGAGTCCCGGCCTCGGCCGCTTTGTCTCGTCGATACGAAAGGTGCACTAGCTCAAGATCCCGAGGAGCTCTCGGCCGGTATTTGTAATGAGCGTAATCGCGCGACTGCGTGCTACTCGCGAGACTATGGAAGTGCCGGGTCTAGTGGCAAGCCGCCCATGTCCATCCACCACGCCTAACTAAATCTACGGATCGGTGTCACCGACATAGGGGTGTGAGACTGGACACGTGAACTATGTCGGCTGAACCACCGCACTTTGAGGCTAAGGAACCGGTCGTGGTAGGCTTACACCGAAGCGGTCCTTGCCCTAACAGTGGCAATCAAGGGCTACGGCCGAACACGCGAGGACGCGTGTCGATCGTCGGGGACGAGGCAATGCCAAGTCATCATCCCGACCGTTGGGGCATTTAACGATCGCCACCCTCACCCAAGATTGCGGGGCCTACGGTTGGGATAGCTAATCCCTCACGGGGTCCAAGGGCGAGAAGCGTCTCGAACGTCCTTGCCATAGATGCAAGATACTTTATGCATCGGGCCCGGATGATTCTATCTACCTCAATTCTAAACCTTAACAATAATAACGATTCAATCAATGCGGTCCAATACGTGCTCATCGGATACAAAGAACCTAGCATGATACTACGAAGCAAGAGCAGATATCGAACATGCTAGAATAGAACAACCTAGCATGGGCTAACATGAGAAACAATACAAGAGTTCATGCGATCAGAATTGAGCGAGCACCTAGGCTAAACAAGCTAGTAAACATACACGGGCATACAAAACAACAATCACAAATATACCGCAGAGGTCCACACAACCCCGGTAAGAAATCCTTACCTTGGTGGAAGACTTTTACACACAAATCCTAAGTTGCGGAACAATCCCGAGCTAGCGAGCGGAAACCTAGCAAACCAACAATAATCAGTATCTAAAATATCTAAACAACAATAGAAACAGACAAGCTCGGCTCGGGAACTCACGCGCGCGACGACACGAGCTTGAAATTGCTTGGCAAGCCGCTCGGCAAGGTCGGGCGCTGGCTGCGCTATTGTGGCACGGCAGGACACGCGCTATTGGGTTGCGCTACTGGCACGGCACGGACACGCTACCTGCCGCATACTGGTGCACGGCACCGGCAGCGAGGACACGCTGCTGGCGAGCGTTTGGGCAAAGCGCGCGGCGGCCAGCGTCGGGCGAAAGCGCGCGGGCGAGCAACTTCAGCGAGGACGCGCGCGGGCGAATGTCCGAGCGAGCGGCGCGCGGCGAGCGGCTCGGCAAGCGGACACGGCGAGGCGCGCAGCGATCAGGCGATCTCTCGCTGGGCGAACGGCGAAGTTCGCCGCGAACAGCAGTGCAGGCGCGCAGGCCGGGCTCGACCGATCTGGGCGTGCGCGCAGGGCTGGCTCGGCCGATCCGGGGCGTCGCGGCGGTGGCTGGCTCGACCGATCTGGGCGTCTGAGCTGGGTGGGATGATGGTCTGCTCCTCTCCGGTGTTGCACAACACACACACACACACAACCCCTTTTTCTTACATTCGGCCAACAAACACCCAAATGAGAAGATGAAGAAGACGAAGACTTACCCGGAATGATGATGATCGAACCCAAGGAGATGCAAGGATGAAGAACTCGGCAAGGCTATGGAGATGGAGAGCTTGGGCGGCCAAGAGGTGTTTTGGAGAATAAGATGGAATAACCTAATTCTATTTCATTTAACCAAATGCACCAAAACTCCAAAATCCAAGGTTAACTAAGATGTGATGCAGAAAGAGCAACAAGAGCTCTCAATAGCTCAACTGGCCACACCACCACACGACTTCTCTCGGACCACAGGTTGAAACCCACCAAACACACTTTAACACACAATTTTCCTTTTGCATCTCCCCATGCCCAAACACATCCACAAAGCCTCAAAACTTACATAAATCCATCCAATAATTTTAGCAACTGGAAAAAGACATAAACGGTCCTGACGGCCCGACCAAATTACTAAAATACCCCTAGGGCATACCTGGAAGACCGGGATGAAAACCTGGGTCGTTACATCGATGTTGATATGTATGTCTAGCCAGGAATCAGTTATTTTGTACTCTTAGCTAGTATAGTAGAGTTTGTCATCATCCAGAGGCTGAGAGCGGACATAACGTACTTTGTCCCCACCGGTCGGGAGTAGAGCGAAGCATAACGTACATTGCTTCCCCCCGGCAGCCGATGTGGATTTAGCTACCACATCGGCATAAGCCTAGTTTGTAGCCTGCTAGAGCGGAACCCTACCAAAGGTGCAAGCCCGCCTTGGCGGTTCTTAGCTTCAGTGTCGGTGGTACAGTGCGCAGATGAGTGCCGAGGGCCTCGCACTCGCGTGTTCGGTGACACCGCTTTCCGAGTCTTTAGGCATGCGTACAGCCCGCGTAGTTTGTACTTAGGCCCCACATTTACGTCGGTTGCCAAAGCGGCATGCGGTGTGCGAGCACACACGCGTTAGTCGCCGGTTCGAGAGCTCCCCGGGCTAATGTTCGTGAGTACACGGTTCCTTCTGTTTAGAGCCGGACTTGGGTACTCTCCGATAGTCGGATTTGTTAGCGAGGGTAAGAGGCCCTTGAGGACACCCATTGGGATTGGCTTTTGAGTGATCATATGGTCGAGGAAGAAAGACCCTCGAGGGTGTCGGACATCTTTGGGATCGGTTTTTGAGGTGATCAATTGGCCGAGGAGAAAGACCCTCGGAGATGTCCCGGGATTGGTTATGATAGCCAATCATTAGGCCGGAAGTAGGAGACTTACGAGGATTCAGATTCTCGCCTTGTAAGCTCGTTGAGCTATGATCCGTGTTGGTAATTGTTTGCATGTATACTAAGGTGCGGATGATTGATGTATCGTATTGTACCCCGGTTAGATTCTTACCGAGTATGTTTATACTCACCCTTATTTCTGTGGTTTTCCACGGGTAACTTGGGACAAAGACCAGGGACGGCTAAGGAGGAGGCGATTGATCATGGGAGCCGCCGACACTCTGTCTTTTATTGTTTGCATAATTTGTTCAGCATGTAGACGGACAGGAGTCCTAGGGGGACGTTTTAAAAGTTGTTTAAATTGTATTGTATGATTTTATAAACACTGGCCAGGCTTGTTTTACTTTGTTGGCTTTGCTTAAATGAAGGTTGTTGTTTATGTTTTAAGTGTCCCCGCTTTTAAATGTTTTGAAAGGTTTTAAATATGAGCACTAAACCACTTGATGAAGTATTTAACTTGCATGCTGAGTGAGAACCTAGGTTTAGGACCGTGTTTTGGGTCGGGTTCTTACATACGGCCTCGGAAGCTCAAACAACTACAAACTGCATAGCTATGCCAATCCACACAACTCTAGCTTGACTCAAATCATCGGTTTGGACAAGTCACCTGCCAACAACCTTAAGGCCCCAGAGGGCTCCCTCCACCAAACTTACCTCCATGCAAGCAACGGAACGAAGCTTGCCTCAAATATGAAACACATCTCATAAGTCCAAACGATAACACATACAGGCTTAACCCTCTAGCTTAGGCTTATTGCACCTTCCCACCGAAACTTCATAAACGGAACTCCACTACTCGGTTAACACCAACTACCAAGAACCAGATTACCAAAAATGGCTGGCAGAGCACAAGCCACACTAACCAGCAAGGATTCCTCAAAAGGTCAAGACCCTAATCCAATCACAATGGTGCAACCTCCACCCACAACCGATACAAATGAGTTCTTCAACTACAAAGGTGCAACAACTTCCATGCCAACACACAAAACCTTAACCAACTAGGCCAAACACTCATAGGAGGCGTAACAACCCTTACCGCAACTTCCAGAACACCACTCAAGAGTCCGCTTAACTTGGACAAACAAGCGCTTCCAAGCGACCAACAAACTTTTCCTCCTACTAGCACCACTACCACTAATTCCAAGACCAAGGAATAACTCGACAACTTCCAAGGAGAAAGCAGATCCTCACAAGCGAACATCCGAAGGACAGAGAGCTTCACAACCGCTCGCTTTGTCTTGCTTTGGCTAAGCACAACATCCAACTCTCCCAGAGGCAACAACAAGGGGTCCCCACGCGGTGGATCGCCAACCACGGGCAAGAGAAGACTCACCCCAAACACCAAATAAGGGCAACTCTCAAACTCGAAGCGGGAAAGACGTCCGCCAGTGGCAAAACCACTTGCCCCACGAGCAAAGCTAACTTCTAGCAACTCAAAACCACACCTTGGTCAACATCAAGCACCAACTTGCCACCACACCGGAACCAATCCGGACTCTACTTGAAACAAGCTCGCTTGCTAGCTTACAAAAAAGCGCCAAAGAACTCACCCGAAGCCTACAACCTACTCGACTCGACGCAAGCGAAACTCACTACCTAGGTCCGATCGAGCTCTGGTGAGGCTCTCCACAACTAGGGTTCTTGACTACCCTCGACACACACCGTCGTCAAGCGGTCTAATGTACCCAACCGCTCTGAACAAACAACTCCTTTTTCTAGCATCTAAACCATCTTTGGCTCGCTCCGAACCTCGAAACCAAAAAGACCGAAACGGCAGAATGTGTCATCCTCCTACTCAAAGCATCAGCCACATCGTAGCTTCCACCTGGGGTAAGGATTCCGAGCAACACCCTTAGCAACTACGGTCGGGAACTACGTGGCTTCACTACAACCACCATTTGTTCAGTACCATCTGAACTCCAACCATGAACACAAGAGGTTCCACCAACCAAGCTTAGGTTCAACTTAACAAACTTGCCTAAGCAACAACCCGACTACGAGCACGGTATCCTTACAACCTCAACTAAAGCCTTACAACATCCACCGAGTCCAACTTCTCAAGAACCGAGCACCGGTTCTCCAATGCAAACCCTACATGGTTACGAAACTATCGCCACGTAACGAACTACACAAAACACACTTGTGTGAACAACTCTCAACCTTCCTTCAGAGATCCAAGACTAACAGGTGCTGTTCCAAAAGGCAACACTAACTTCTGGCAGAGATACAATCAACCCAAGGAACACCAAAAGTTCCATCTCCACACGATACTCGAAGCAGTGGCAACCTTGCTCTGCTAAAACATAACGATGCCAAACCGAACTTACTTTATACCAAGACTCTAGCAAGTGTGCTTTACACATAAGACAACTGCTCATCTCATAAGGCATCCAACTCATCGATAACCACCAAACTCATCTCATAAGCATCCAACTCACGGTCTCTCTCATGGACCGAACTCGCATCTACAATGCTCACTCAACTCGAGTTTAGGCACCGAAGGTAGTGGACCGCACTACCAACCACAAAGATCTCTTGGCCTTAGCACTAGCGTGAGACTCACACGCACTAACACTTACCAACCGCCAACCCGCTGACTTACTCAACCCGGTAAGAACACCGGGAAGAGGCTCAGCTCCTCTCGAACATCCTTTCACTTGTAGTCCTTCGACTACCACCGAACTAGCCCTCTTGCACGACCTAAACAAGTGCATTTTCCATAAATGGATCCAATGGCTAAAGAAGTGTCTTTGAACTCGAACGATCATAGAACCATCTGCTATACCCATGCCAAACTCAAGCCTGAACCAGACTTAGTGCCAAAGCGGCACACCAACCATTGCACCTCATGTGCCACTACTACCAAATCCACATCTTACTACAAATGGGGCCAGCAAGGTCACAACCTCAAGTGACAAAAACTATGGCTAGGCATACAAGGGCTCAAAACTCAAACAACCAGACTATGGCATCTCATCAAACTGGAGGCTCTCGGCCTACTCTTGCATCTCCACATGATGCTCAACAAAACTCTGGCCGGCTCTCTCAACATGCAGCAGCTAGCCCTACTCTAGGGCTCACCAAAAGAAGAGTGCTCAACTCTACAAAATAATCGAGGAAACCGCCAACGGATCAAGTCCGATGGGAACAACGCTCACTCATTTGCACCCTTAACTACAGTGGTTCCGGCCATCTTGGCTGCAAACAACAACACTTATAAGAGAACAAAGATGTCTCAGCAACCTCCTCGAAGGCTACCAACTCTGCAGCTACTCATTGGGCAAACAGACAATCTGCTAAGGTTCAAGATCCACACCTGAACTACCCAGGCTAGCCCACTTTGGGACCTGCTCCACAAGCATCAATCATGAGCAAAAGCCAAAGCTAACTCCTCTCCTGGAGTGGTACTCCAGGGCAAAACACCTCCACCCTCTCACTAGGGGAATTAATAATTTGGGCCACACGTGGCCTACGGAGTCTAACCTTTGCCTCCATCCGAACGATGTCCCAGTGGTATCCGAATCTATCTCGGATATCTCAACAAACCACAATCTGACTCACACATCTGCGGGAAGTTGGCATGATGGCGCTCTAAACCCAAACCAACGACGAGTCAGAACCTGCTCGTCTCCGCTCCACAACACAAAACAAGGCATACACTAGATGAAAGGTATTGTAAATTCTTAACCCTTTTTCTACAACAAATAGTAAACTTAGACGTACTTGATGACTGTCGGAGTGCTGGTGATCATGGGAAAACGACCTACAACAAAAGGTCAATCCACATAATTGTAACGGCCCAGTTTTCTATTCCGGTTCTCGAGGTGCTTTCGGTTCAGATTCAGTGGTTCAGTTGGGCCGTTAGAGCTGTTTTGACCCTTAGGGGTATTTTGGTCCTTTGGCTCTCCGTGCAGGATTTGTGGTTTTTTAGGGCTCGAGGTAGCTCCTGCCTTTGTCGAGGCTGGTTTGTTATTTCTTGCGAGTCCTGAGATGTTTGGGCTAGTCGTTTGGGAGTTCGGTTGTGATTTGGGTTTTTGGGCAAAGCGTTGGTTGGTCGTGTGCTTCCTTTGGGATTCGAGCCCGGGCCCTTGGTGTTGATTTGGAAGTTGGATTTTAGTGAGTTCTATTTATTGGGAGAGGTTGCTTCAGCCGGGTCTCGAAGGAGGAAGCCGGGAAATGGGATTTTTAAGGATAAAAGTGGATAAGGATGGATTTTGGATAAAATCCTTATTTTTCCTTTTATTTCCCATTTTCCTTTTCTTTTCCAAATTCATTTTCTTTTCTTTTATTTTTTTCCCCAAATTCACTTTCTCTCTCTTTCTCTCTCTCTCTCTCTCTCTCTCTCTCTCTCTCTCTCTCTCTCTCTCTCTCTCTCTCTCTCTCTCTCTCTCTCTCTCTCTCTCTCTCTCTCCTCAGACCTAGCCTCACTCCCGGCCAGCGGTAAGCCATTCCGAGATCGCGTCGTCGCGAGTCCGCCGCCGGCGCCGTCGCGACCTCGTCGCTCCGTCACGGCCGTGTGCCTCGCGCCCATATCACCGCCATTTACCCGAGCCGAGCGACGCATCGCCATCTCGGCCCGAGCTCGTCGTCGCCGGCCGCACCCACATCCACATCGCGTCGCGCGCGCCAGATCCATCGCCGGCCGAGCTCGCGCCTCGCCCGAGCCGTCGCGACGCCAGCTCGCCGAGCGAGGTCGCCGTGTCCGCGCGCGCCGCGCGCGCCAGTAGCCGAGCGCCCAGCGCCAGCGCCGTGCAGCGCCCAGCTTGCCTAGCCCGTGGCGGCCGGCCCGTCGAGTGTCACCGTGCCTCGTGAGTTGCTCCCGAGGTGAGCCACATTTGTTTTATTATATTTGGGCCTTTTGATTGTAATTATTGTTGTTTTTGTTAGGTTCTCGCTAGCTAGCTCGGGTTTGATCGCGACTTAGGTTTCTTGTGTTTAGAGGTCTTAGGCGGTAAGGATTTCTTACAGGAGTTGTGTGGACCTGCGATATATTATGTGATTGTTGATTGTATGCTTGTTTGTGTTTATTGACATGTTTGGTGATAAGTGCTCTATTCGAATTCCCGACTAGCATGATTTCTGTGTTGTTACTCATGTTAGTCCATGCTAGGTTGTTCCTTTCTCGGCATGCTCGATTCTCATCCTTACTTCGTAGTATCATGCTAGGTTCGTTGTATTCTTATTGAGCACGTATTGGATGATATTGCTTGTTTGTTGATTGCTAAGGCGAGTTAGAGTTGCGGTAGATAGCATCATCCGGCCGGGTGCATAACGTACCTTGCACCCAAGCGAGGACGTATGAGATGGAGCTCGCCTCCGATTCCGTTAGGGAATAGCTAACCCTAACGGTGGCCCCGCAATCTTGGGTGAGGGTGGCGATCGTTAAATGCCCCAACGGTCGGGATGATGACTTGGCATTGCCTCGTCCCGGCGATCGACACGTCCTCGGCGTGTCGGCCGTAGCCCTTTATTGCCACTGTTAAGGTAAGGACGGCTTCTTGGTGTAAGCCTACCACGACCCGTTCCTTAGCCCCAGGTGCGGTGGTTCAGGCTGACATAGTTTACGTGTCCAGGTCTCACACCCCTATGGTAAAGACCCGACCCAAAAAGGGCTCTAAATAGGCCTTTACCCCAATGCATGCATTCAAAGTAAAGGACAATATGCAAATAATTTTCGGATTCCCAATTAAAACAAAACAATCAAGGTTCAATCAGAAATAAAGATAGTTTGCTGAAACTTGTCCCTGTCTCCAAGCACCTGTTTCAAGGCAAATACATTTCCAAAACGTACACTCTGATCAGAGATTTCTTAAAACATTTGAAACATCCTCAAATTCAATAAAGCGAGAATCCACGAAAACATTGAGAGAAAACATCCTAGGGCTCCGTGCCCGACTACATGCATTCAGGGGAAAATAAAAAGACAAGAGTCATAGAAATAAAAAGTCAGAGACGACAGCAGGTTCCTATGATCACAGCTCCTCCTTCAGCCATCTTGTCCCACACCTTGGTTACCTGTGGAAAACCACAAAATAAGGGTGAGTAACGAATTACTCAGTAAGAATCCCCAACAGGGGTACAATACGATGCACATGGTCATCTAGATGAGTGTATGCAAGCTATGAATATAAACACAGAATAGAGCACATAGCTTAAGTCCACACTTGGACCTCGGATGCCAACTCAGGGTCTTAGTCCGGAGATAAATCACCACACAATACGCCCTATACGAGAAACGAGTCCCGGCCTCAGCCTGTCTACTGTCGATACGAAAGGTGCACTAGCTCAAGTTCTTGAGGAGCTCTCCGGTCGGCGCTATAATGAGCGTAAGCGCGCACCGCGTGCTACTGCAGACTATGGGGGGTGCCGGGTCTAGTGGCAAGCTGCCCATGTCTAGTCACCACGCCTAACTAAATCTACGGATCGAGTGTCACCGACATAGGGGTGTGAGACACGGACACGTGAACTATGTCACTGAACCACCGCACTGAGGCTAAGGAATCGGTCGTGGTAGGCTTACACCAGAAGCCGTCCTTGCCCTATCGGTGGCAATCAAGGGCTACTGCCGAACACGCCGAGGACGCGTGCCGACTTCGAGGGGACGAGGCAATGCCAAGTCATCATCCCGACCGTTGGGGCATTTAACGACCGCCACCCTCACCCAAGATTGCGGGGCCTACTGTGTCGGGTTAGCTAAACCCTAACGGGGTCCAGGGACGGAGAATCGTCTCGGCGCCCCCGCCATGGATGCAAGATACTTTATGCATCGGGCCGGATGATGCTACCTACACGAATTCTAACTCGCTTAACAATCGGCAACAATCCAATACGTGCTCAAAAGAATACTGCTGAGACCTAGCATGGTACTACGGAACAAGAATGAATATGAGCATGCGAGCGGAAGAACCTAGCATGGACTAACATGAAAGAACAACATACGAAGTCATGCCATCAGAAATCGTAACGAGCACCTAAACTATACATGCCGATAATCACAAACAAACATACAACATCAATCACATAGAACATCGCAGGGTCCACACAACTCCGGTAAGAAATCCTTACCTTGCTGGGAGGCAACTACACACAAAAATCCTAAGCTGCGATCGATCCCGAGCTAGCTAACGAGAACCTAACAAACACAATAATAATCACAATCCATAGGCCTAAACATAATAAAATAAACAAGGCTTGGCTCGAGCAACTCACGCGCGCGCGGTGACACGCATGACAGGCGCATAACATGGCGAGGCTGCTGCTGGGCGCTGATGGGCGCTGATGGGCGGCAGGGGTAGGGCGCTGGGCGCTGACGGGCGCAGATGGGCGGCAGAGTTGGGCGCACGCGCGCGCGCGGACGGCCGGCTGGCACAGGCGCACGGGCGCGGACAAGCTGGACGGGGAAAGACACGCGCGGGCGCGCTGGCTGGGACGAGCGACGGCGCGCGGCGCGGTGGTAGCCGACGTCTGGGCGTCGACGGTCTTCGCTGCCGCAGGGGCTCGGCAGGGCTCATCTCTTGGCTGGCGAGATCTCGGGCCGCGGCAGGGCTGTCGGGCGCGTTTGCTCGGCTGCTGAGCGACAGGCTGCTCGATGGCACTGCAGGGGCGATGGAGCTGGGCGACTCCGGGCGATGGAGCTGGGCGACTCCGGGCGATCTGGGCTTCTTCTTTGGTGCGATCTGGCGGTGGGGAGGCTGCGACGGTGGGCTGCTGCTGGTGGGGCTCCCTCGGCAGCCGCCAACAAACACACACACACACCCACACTCTTCTATTTACATTCGGCCAGCAAGAACTCAAATCGAAGAAGACGAAGAGACGAAGAAACTTACCGGAAAGACGATCGAACCACTGGCCGCAAAGGGAATGAAAATCGGCAGGGCTTGGGAGAGGAAGGGTTGGCGCGCCATGGAGCATTTGGAGAAGAAAACATAACAAAACCTAATTTCTTTTCATTTAACCAAATGCACCAAACTCCAAGGTCCAAGGATAACCATAATATGACGCAGTAAAGAGCAACAAGCGCTCTCCATAGCTCAAGCTGCACGCATCCTCACAGGCTTTCCCGGAGACCCGGGTTCGAATCCCAACTGCAACATAATTTCCTT
This sequence comes from Sicyos edulis, assembly GCA_036507275.1. Classification (NCBI taxonomy): domain Eukaryota; kingdom Viridiplantae; phylum Streptophyta; class Magnoliopsida; order Cucurbitales; family Cucurbitaceae; genus Sicyos; species Sicyos edulis. The sequence goes on from CM071848.1 coordinate 24,404,508, forward strand.
TATTTTTACTTTTGCATCTATCCATGCTCAAACCCATCCACAAAGCCTCAAAAACTTACATAAATCCATCCAATAATTTTAGCAATTGGAAAAGATATAAACGCTCCCGACGGCCCGACCAAATTACCAAAATACCCCGGGGCATACCTCGAAGACCGGGATGAAAACCTTGGCCGTTACAATATTCCCTCCTTTTTATGACTTTCGTCCTCGAAAGTCCTTAAGACTGAAATAGCACAGGATACTGCAATCTCATCCCGTCTTCCCCGCTCACAAGCGGCCTCCTCTGAACTCGACTCTCCACCGAACTTTTACCAAACGGATCCCACGATTATGCACAGCGTCTTCGTCTCAAAGACGAGAATACTCACAAAGCTTCCCTTGAAGCTCAAATCCTCAATCATTTGCAAAGGCTTAAAGTCCACTTTGAGCGATGGGTCCGACACATACCGCCTCACACCGATACATGAGAACACACGCGCACACGGCTGACAATGACAGAAAAAGCTAACCAATATGCAACTCTGCCAATCCTCTCGAGAATCTCAAATGGTCCAACAACAGGAGACTCCACTTCTCCCGCTTACCAAACCTCAACACAACTCACAACGACACAACCTTAAAACTACGCCTTTGCCCAACCTCAAACTCTAAAACTCGACGCCGAACATCGGGCGTAACTTTTCTCACCGCTCCGAGTTGACAACACTAGCTCTAAACTCCCGCACATCACCTCTGGTCAAATGCAAAGAACTCGGGACCCAAAACAAAATTGATGGCCACCAACCTTTTCCCTGAACATTGGAATCCTGCAATACTTACCTTGCAATGCCTCAATGGAACAACAAGAATTGACCGAGAAGCGCAACCCAAGGCAACCTCATAAAACCACACTAGTCCTCCGCTGCCTAATCACGGAAACACCAACTCACAACAAGTTCTAAAGGATCTCGCTCACTCTTCCCAAAAGACTATCGGTCAGAGGGTCAAAACTCTACATAAACTGCACTCGGCTCATAAGCCTCTTAACAACGCTCTCTCGTAACTACGGTTCATCAACGATCGCCTAGAACAAACCTTCGTTGCCACACCTGGTGACAACAACTCGACCTCAAACCGACATGCCTCTACTCCATAGAAATGGCATCTCGCACATTTGAAACGAGGTGCGAGCTCTAACTCATCAAATCAATCCTCCAAAAATCCGAACTCACACAACAACCTCAACTAGCCGACAGCCTCTCACACACGAAACTTACAATCCAACAACTTGAGTGCTACGAACTAGGAAGCTCAAACAACTACAAACTGCATAGCTATGCCAATCCACTCATCTCTAGCTCGACTCAAATCACTAGCTGGGCAAGACAACCTGCAAACAACCAGGCCCCAGAGGGCTCCATCCACTAAACTTACCTCCATGCAAACAACGGAACAAAGCTCGCCTCAAATATGAAACACATCTCACAAGTCCAAACGATAACACATACAGGCTTAACCCTCAAGCTTAGGCTTAATGCACCTTCCCACCGAAACTTCATAAACGGAACTCCACTACCGGTCAACACCAACTACCAAGAACAAGAATACCAACAATGGTGGCAGAGTGCAAGCTACACTAGCCAAACAAGGATCCTCAATAAGTCCGGACCTAATCCCGGCCACAAAGGTGCAACCTCATCCACAATCTGAAACAAAGGGGCCTTCAACTACAAAGGTGCAACAGCTTCCAAGCCAACACACAAACCTTAGCCAACTAGGCCAAACACTCATAGGAGGCATGACAACTCTTACTGCAATTTCCAGAACACCACTCAAGAGTCCGCTTAACTGGACAAACAACTACTTTCAGGTGACCAACAGACTTTCCCCCTACTAACACCACTACCGCCAAGTCCAAGACCAAGGGATAATCCGACAACTCCAAAAAGGAAACAGATCTCACAAGCGGACATCCGAAGAACAGGAGAGCCACAAACGCTCGCTAACTTGCTCACTAAGCACAACATCCAACTCTCTCATCGAGGCAACAACAGGGGTCCACCACAGACTGGACCGCCGACCACGAACAAGCAAGGACTCGCCCTCTAACACCAAATGAGGGCACTCTAAAACTCTGGGAACAGGAGAGACATCCTACAGGGCAAACCACTTACCCACGAACAAGACTAACTCCTTGGCAACTCGAAAACCACACCTTGGCCAACATCAAGCACCAACTTGCCACCACACCGGAACCAAATCCGGACTCTACTCCAAACAAACTCTGGCTTGCTAGCCTACCAAAACTGCCAGCAACTCACCCGAGGCTACAAACTACTCGACTGCGGCTTGCCAACTAAACTCGCTACTGGTCTCGTTGAGCTCTCGTGAGGCTCTCCACAACTAGGGTTCTTCGACAACCCTCGACACACACCGTCGTCTAACCGTCTAACAACCAACCGCTGAACAAACAACTCCTTTTCCCAAAGATCACAACCACGCTGGCCTGCTCGAACCTCGAAACCAAAAAGACCAGAAACGCTTCAGAATGTGTCATCCTCCTACTCAAAGCATCAGCCACAACGTAGCTTCCACCCAGGGTAAGGATTTGAGCAACACTCTTAGCAACTACGAACGGGAACTACGCGGCTTCACTACAACCACCATTTGTTCAAGCACCATCCGAACTCCAACCAAGAACAACAAGAGGTTCCACCAACCAAGCTTAGGTTCAACTTAACAAACTTGCCTAAGCAACAACCCGACTACGAGCACGGTATCCTTACAACCTCAACTAAAGCCTTACAACATCCACCTGGAGTCCAACTTCTCCAAGAACTGAGCACCAGTTCTCCAATGCAAACCCTACATGGTTCTGAAACTATCACCACCAGAACGAACTACACAAAACACACTTGTGTGAACAACTCTCAACCTTCCTTCAGAGATCCAAGACTAACAGGTGCTGTTCCAAAAGGCAACACTAACTTCTGGCAGAGATACAATCAACCCAAGGAACACCAAAAGTTCCATCTCCACACGATACTCGAAGCAGTGGCAACCTTGCTCTGCTAAAACATAACGATGCCAAACCGAACTTACTTTATACCAAGACTCTACCAAGTGTGCTTTACACATAAGACAACCTGCTCATCTCATAAGGCATCCAACTCATCTCATAAGCACCAAACTCATCTCATAAGCATCCAACTCACGGTCCCTCTACTGGACCGAAACTCGCATCTACAATGCTCACTCAACTCAGGTTTAGGCACCCGAAGGTAGTGGACCGCACTACCAACCACAAAGATCTCTTGGCCTTAGCACTAGCGTGAGACTCACACGCACTAACACTTACCAGCCGCCAACCTGCTGACTTACTCAACCCCCAGTAACACTGGGAAGAGGCTCCAGCTCCTCTCGAACATCCTTTCACTTGTAGTCCTTCGACTACCACTCAACTAGCCCTCTTGCACGACCTAAACAAGTGCATTTTCCATAAATGGATCCAATGGCTAAAGAAGTGTCTTTGAACTCCGGACGGGTCATAGAACCATCTGCTTATACCCATGCCACACTCAGGTCTGAACCAAACTTAGAGCCAAAGCGGCACACCAACCATTGCACCTCAAGTGCCACTACTACCAAATCCACATCTTACTACAAATGGGGCCAGCAAGGTCACAACCTCAAGTGACAAAAACTATGGCGAGGCATACAAGAGCTCAACTCAAACAACCATGCCTAAGGCATCTCATCAAACCAAGTCTCATCGCCTACTCTTGCATCTCCACATGATGCTCAACAAAACTCCGCCGCTCTCTCAACATGCAGCAGACTAGCCCTACTCTAGGGGCTCACCATAAGAAGAGTGCTCAACTCTACAGACAACTGGGAAACCACCAACGGATCACGTCCGATGGGAAACATCGCTCATTGCACCCTTAACCACTGTGGTTCGACTTACTAGCTGCAAAACAACAACACTTACAGGAGAACAAGGATGTCTCAAAGAACCACCTCGAAGGCTACCAACTCTGCAGGCTACTCACTGGGCAATCAACCATCCGCTAAGGTTCAAGATCAACACCGAACTACCTGGGCTAGTCCACACTAGGACCTGCTCCACAAGCATCAACATGAGAAAAAGCCAAAGCTAACTCCTCTCCTGGAGTGGTACTCCAGGGCAAAATACCTCCACCCTCTCACTAGGGGAATTAACAGTTGGGCCACACGTGGACTACGGGAGTCTAACCTCGCCTCCATCCGAACGATGTCCCGGCGGTATCCGAATCTATCTCGGATATCTCAACAAACCACAACATACAGACTCACATCATGCGGGAAGTTGGCATGATGGCGCTCTAAACCCAAACCAACGACGAGTCAGAACCTGCTCGTCTCCGCTCCACAACACAAAACAAGGCATACACTAGATGAAAGGTATTGTAAATTCTTAACCCTTTTCTAAAAACAGAAAACTTAGGCGTACTGATGAACTGTCTGAGTGCTGGTGATCATGGGAAAGACGACCTACAACAAAAGGTCAGTCTACAAAGTCTATGACTCTGAGCTCTGATACCAACTATAAAGACCCGACCCAAAAAGGGCTCTAAATAGGCCTTTACCCCAATGCATGCATTCAAAGTAAAGGACAATATGCAAATAATTTTGGATTCCCAATTAAAACAAAACAATCAAGGTTCAATCAGAAATAAAGATAGTTTGCTGAAACCTGTCCCTGTCTCCAAGCACCTGTTTCAAGGCAAATACATTTCCAAAACGTACACTCTGATCAGAGATTTCTTAAAACATTTGAAACATCCTCAAATTCAATAAAGCAGGAATCCACGAAAACATTCAAAAAACATCCTAGGGCTCCGTGCCCGACTACATGCATTCAGGGGAAAATAAAAAGACAAGAGTCATAGAAATAAAAAGTCAGAGACGACAGCAGGCTCCCATGATCACAGCTCCTCCTTCAGTCATCCTGTCTCGCACCTTGGTTACCTGTGGAAAACCACAAAATAAGGGTGAGTAACGAATTACTCAGGAAGAATCCCCAACCGGGGTACAATACGATGCACATGGTCATCTAGATGAGTGTATGCAAGCTATGAATATAAACACAGAATAGAGCACATAGCTTAAGTCCACACTTGGACCTCGGATGCCAACTCAGGGTCTTAGTCCGGAGATAAATCACCACACAATACGCCCTATACGAGAAACGAGTCCCGGCCTCAGCCTGTCTACTGTCGATACGAAAGGTGCACTAGCTCAAGTTCAAGAGGAGCTCTCCGGTCGGCGCTGTAATGAGCGTAAGCGCCCACCGCGTGCTCTTGCGGCACTATGGGGGTGCCGGGTCTAGTGGCAAGTCGCCCATGTTCGACCACCACGCCTAACTAAATCTCCGGATCGGTGTCACCGACATAGGGTGTGAGACCGGACACGTGAACTATGTCACCAACCACCGCACTTTGAGGCTAAGGAATCGGTCGTGGTAGGCTTACACCGAAGCCGCCCTTGCCCTATCGGTGGCAATCAAGGGCTACCGCGAACTCGCCGAGGACGTGCCGACTTCCGGGACGAGGCAATGCCAAGTCATCATCCCGACCGTTGGGGCATTTAACGACCGCCACCCTCACCCAAGATTGCGCAGGGCCTACCGGTCGGGTTAGCTAAACCCTAACGGGTCTAGGGACGGAGAATCTGTCTCGACGTCCCCGCCATGGATGCAAGATACTTTATGCATCGTGCCGGATGATGCTACCTACCGAATTCTAACTCGCCTTAACAATCAAAGCAACAATCCAATACGTGCTCAAAAGAATACAAAGCAGACCTAGCATGGTACTACGGAACAAGAATGACTATGAGCATGCCAGAACGGAAGAACCTAGCATGGACTAACATGAAAGAACAACATACGAAGTCATGCCAGTCAGGAAATCAGAACAGAGCACCTAAACTATACATGCTGATAATCACAAACAAACATACAACATCAATCACATAGAACATCGCAGGGTCCACACAACTCCGGTAAGAAATCCTTACCTGGCCGGGATGCAACTACACACAAAAATCCTAAGCTGCGATCGATCCCGAGCTAGCTAACGAGAACCTAACAAACACAATAATAATCACAATCCATAGGCCTAAACATAATAAATTAAACAAGGCTTGGCTCGGGAGCAACTCATGCGGCGCGGCTGACACGCAGACGGGCAGACAGCATGGCGAGGCCGCTTCTTGGCGCTGATGGCGCTGATGGCGGGGGTGGTCGGCGCTGGGCGCCGACACGGCGTAGATGGGTGGCAGAGCTGGGCGCGACGCGCTGCCGCGGACGGCCGGCTGGCGCAGGCGCACGGCGCGACAAGCCGGAAGCGGACGGACACGCTACGGGGCTCGGACAGGCCATGCTCAGGCGTCGCTCAAATCGCTGGCGAGAGGTCGCTCGATGGCACTGCAGGGGCGATGGAGCTGGGCGACTCCGGGCGATCTGGGCTTCTTTGTTGGTGCGATCCGCGGCCGGGAGCTGCGACGGTGGGAAATTTCTTGGGGGGCTCCTCTCGCAGTCGCCAACAAACACACACACACACCCACACTCTTCTATTTACATTCGGCAGCAAGAACTCAAATCGAAGAAGACGAAGAGACGAAGAAACTTACCCAGAAAGACGATCGAACCACGGGGCTGCAAAGGGAATGAAAATCGGCTTGGGGCTTGGGAGAGGAAGGGTTGGGCGGCCATGGAGCATTTGGAGAAGAAGACATAACAAAACCTAATTTCTTTTCATTTAACCAAATGCACCAAACTCCAAGGTCCAAGGATAACCATAATATGACGCAGAAAGAGCAACAAGAGCTCTCCATAGCTCAACTGGCACGCATCCTCACAGGCTTTCCCGGAGACCCGGGTTCGAATCCCAACTGCAACATAATTTCCTTTATTTCTACTTTGGATCTATCCATGCTCAAACCCATCCACAAAGCCTCAAAACTTACATAAATCCATCCAATAATTTTAGCAACTCGAAAAAGACATAAACGGCTCCCGACGGCTGACCAAATTATTAAAATACCCCGGGGCATACCTCAAGACCGGATGAAAACTCGGGCCGTTACAAGTGGATGGACATGGGGCGCTTGCCTCTAGACCCGCAGACCCCATAGTTCTGCAGTGAGCATGCGGTGCATGTTTACGCCATTATGTAGCACGATCGGAGAGCTCCTCGGGATCTTGAGCTAGTGTACCTTTTCGTCGATGATGAGATGCATCGAGGCCGGGACTTGTTTCTCGTATAGGGCGACTTGTGTATTGTGTGGATTTGGTGATTGATTTCCGAACTAAGACCCTGAGTTGGCATCCGAGGCCCAAGTGTGGGCTAAGCTATGTGCTCTATTCTGTGTTTATATTCATAGCTTGCATACGCTCATCGAGATGACCATGTATATCGATTGTACCCGGTTGGGGATTCTTACCGAGTAATTCGTTACTCACCCTTATTATGTGGTTTTCCACAGGTAACCATGGTGCGAGACAGGATGGTGGAGGAGGAGTCGTGATCATGGAAACCCGTTGTTCAACTCGAGTCTTATGTTTATGTTTTTGATTTAAGTGTCCTCTGAATGCATGTAGTTGGGCACGGAGCCCTAGGGTGTTTTTCAATGTATTTCCGGATTCTAGCATTGTTGTAACTATTGCAAAGCTTGTATGTTTTAAATAAATCTCGATCGAGTATGTTTTGGAAATGTATTTGTCTTGGAGCAGTGCTTGGAAACAGGGGATGAGTTTCAGTGAATTTATGTTGATTTTTAAATGGATGTTTTCATGTTTTAGTTTTTACTTAGAATCCAAACACCATCTTGCAAATTTTCTCAGAGATTTGTATGCATGCATTGAGGTAATGGCCTATTTAGAAACCCCTTTCGGTCGGGTCGTTATAGCTTGGTATCGAGCAGAGTCATAGATTCTCGTAGACTGACCTTTTGTTGTAGGTCGTTTTTTTCCATGATCACCAACACTCCGACAGTCATCAGGTACGCCTAAGTTTAGTATTTGTTGTAGAAAAAGGGTTAAGAATTTACAATACCTTTCATCTAGTGTATGCCTTGTGTAGTGTTGTGGAGCGGAGACGAGCAGGTTCTAACTCGTTATTGGTTTGGGTTTAGAGCGCCATCATGCCAACTTCCCGCAGCAGCGATGGTGGGCTGTCAGGCGTCTTCTTTGGGCCGCGACAGGCGGTCATGCTCAGGCGTCGGCTCGGCCGCTCAGCCGACATGGTCGCTCGATGGCACCGCAGGGCGATGGAGCGGGCGACTCGGCGATCTGGGCTTGCTGCTTGGTGCGATCCGTTTACTGGGAGCCGCGACAGTGGAAGTGCTTTGGTGGGGCTCCTCTCGGCTGGTTGCAAACAAACACACACACACACCCACACTCTTCTACTTACATTCGGCCAGCAAGAACTCAAATCGAAGAAGACGAAGAGACGAAGAAACTTACCCGAAAAGACGATCGAACCACGGGGCTGCAAAGGGGATGAAAATCGGCTTGGGGCTTGGGAGAGGAAGGGTTGGGCGGCCATGGAGCATTTGGAGAAGAAGACATAACAAAACCTAATTTCTTTTCATTTAACCAAATGCACCAAACTCCAAGGTCCAAGGATAACCATAATATGACGCAGAAAGAGCAACAAGAGCTCTCCATAGCTCAACGGCACGCATCCTCACAAAGCTTTCCTGAGACTCTCGGGTTCGAATCCCAGCTGCAACATAATTTCCTTTATTTTTACTTTTGCATCTATCCATGCTCAAACCCATCCACAAAGCCTAAAAAACTTACATAAATCATCAAATAATTTTAGCAATGGAAAAAGACATAAACGGCCCTGACGGCTCGACCAAATTACCAAAATACCCCCAGGGCATACCTCGAAGACCGGGATGAAAACCTGGGCCGTTACAGTAGACTATTTGGGAAAGTGGCTAAATTTTGATAAAGGTAGGTTAATATGGATAAAGCAAATCTTGTAATAGTGAGTCTTACAAATCAGCCAAGACAAGAAAGATTATGAAATAACAAAATCAAGAACAGAAAGAAATAGAAAGAAAGATAAATGTTCTGATTTGTTTTTTTTTTCTTTTTCGGATATATCGAACACTCAGAAGGAAACAAACAAATGAACGTCTGAAATTACTAATTTGAGTAAATGGCCTTCTTGAAGAATATAGATAATGCACCGATCTAAATTTTTGCAGAAGGATAATTTGTCAAATTCGGTTGTTAGCGAGGTGTTAGAACTGAAAACAAAAGTAGGCCACAAGGATAAAATAAAAGATAAAATCAATTCAAATATAGGGTTGGCCACAAGGATATAATGAAATCAAATCTAGAGTAGGCCACAAGGAATTTGATGGAAAAGAAAGATAAATATCTGGCAATTTGTTTCTTTTTTTTTCGGGTAAATTACACACTGAAAAAGAAACCCACAAAAGAATGTTTTACGATACTAATTTGAATAAGTCGTCTTCTTAAGGATTAAAGATAACGTACTGATCTAAATATTTGCAGAAGAACAGTTTGTCAAATTCGATCGTTATCGAGGTATTACAATAAAAAATATAAGCATTCAATGCAGCAGTTTAAAATTGGACAAGAATAATTCAAGATCGAACCATGAACTTTTTTTTTTTGTAGATCCAACAATGATGAAAAAAATAGAGAAACAAGATCTGAACAAGAAGATGAACGAATTGCTGAAAGTTAAAGATAAAATCAAATCTAGAGCCGGCCACAAAGATGCAACCTATGCTCTGATACCAAATGATAAGGCAACCCTAATTCTCAGCCCAAAGATCCAAGCTTATGATGAAGCAAGAACCCTTGAATTAAGAGATTAACACCTCCTTATAGATTTGGGAACAACCAAGAGAAAAAGCTAGAATTTGATTACCTCTTAAGATCAATGATCTAGAAGCAAGATATGGAAGATCTTGTTCTAGATTGAGTCACACCACAATCAAGCTTGATCAAGGCTGGATTGAATGGCTCAAATGCATTCTATCAATGGATTGCAAGGGAAACTTAGAAAAAGAGACAAAGAACATGCCCAAAAATTCTAAGAAAATGATCTCTCGTAGAGAGCTAATTTTCATTCAATCAAAATCTGAGTTTTACAACTTACTTCATGGCTATTTATAGCCTAGGAAAGTTAAACCTAAAATAAAGAAACTAACATAATTACTATAATGCAATTGTTGCAAAATTTAACCTAAAAACACATAAATGAAAATTTTAAACCTAAAATTACATGTAAATAGCCATAAATATGAAAATTGATAGTTTCTAAAGCATTCTTCATGATTTTGTATCCATCCACAAGTAAATGAAGATCCCTTCTAAGTAGCTTGAAGGTAAAATGTTGAGTCACATTCTGATCCATATCAATCCCGAGGGTTTTTTTTCGATTCCTAGGCGCAAACGTTTCATGCAAAATATTCCAACGTTGCGTTACAATGTTTCGGGAGCTAAAACGAAAAACTCAGATAGATTTCAACGTTTAAAACAGAAAGTTCGTCCCGATAGTGTTTTTTTCGATTCCTTGGCGCAAACGTTTCATTCAAAATATTCAAACGTTGCATTACGAAGTTTCGGGAGCTAAAACGAAATACTCGGATAGATTACAACGTTTAAAACTAAAAGTTCGTCCCGAGAGTTTTTTTTCGATTCTTTGGCGCAAACGTTTCAGTCCAAATATTCCAACGTTGCGTTACGATGTTTCAGAAGCTAAACCGAAAAACTCTGATTGATTTCAGCGTTTAAAACTGAAAGTTCGTCCCGAGAGTTTTTTTTGATTCCTTGCCGCAAACGTTTCATGCAAAATATTCCAACGTTGCGTTACGATGTTTCGGGAGCTAAAACAAAAAACTCGGATAGATTTAAGCGTTTAAAAGCGAAATTTCATCCCGAGAGTGTTTTTTTCGATTCCTTGGCGCAAACGTTTCATTCAAAATATTCAAACGTTGCATTACGAAGTTTCGGGAGCTAAAACGAAAAACTCGGATAGATTACAGCGTTTAAAACTTAAAGTTCGTCCCGAGAGTTTTTTTTTCGATTCCTTGGCGCAAACGTTTCATGCAAAATATTCCAACGTTGCGTTGCGATGTTTCGGGAGCTAAAACGAAAAACTCAGATAGATTACAACGTTTAAAACTTAAAGTTCGTCCCGAGAGTTGTTTTTTGATTCCTTGGAGCAAACGTTTCATGCAAAATATTCCAACGTTACGTTACGATGTTTCTGGAGATAAAACGAAAAACTCGGATAGATTTCAGCGTTTAAAACCGAAAGTTCGTTCCGAGAGTGTTTTTTTCGATTCCTTGGCGCAAACGTTTCATTCAAAATATTCAAACGTTGCATTACGAAGTTTCGGAAGATAAAACGAAAAACTCGGATAGATTACAGCGTTTAAAACTGAAAGTTCGTCCCGAGAGTTTTTTTTTCGATTCCTTGGCGCAAAGGTTTCATTCAAAATATTCCAACGTTGCGTTACGATGTTTCGGGAGCTAAAATGAAAAACTCAGACAGATTACAGCGTTTAAAACTTAAAGTTCATCCCGAGGGTTTTTTTTTTATTCCTTGGCACAAACGTTTCATGCAAAATTTTCCAACGTTGCATTACAATGTTTCCGGAGCTAAAACGAAAAACTCGGATAGATTTAAGCGTTTAAAACCGAAAGTTCATCCCGAGAGCGTTTTTTTCGATTCCTTGGCGCAAACGTTTCATTCAAAATATTCAAACGTTGCATTACGAAGTTTCGGGAGCTAAAACGAAAAACTCGGATAGATTACAGAGGGGCATAAAGCTCGTTTATGGCTGATTTATGTTGTAAAGGATGTAGTGCCTGTTGGCACCAAGCTTTGAGAGGAGGCATAGATTCAGGCCAGTTGGCACTTTTGTGATGGTGGTTCCATGGCCGCCCGGAGTTTAGCATCCCCACTAGTCTCGTTTCCATTTCCTGAGGTTGCACCTGTTTGGGTTGCATAAGAGATCTAGCTCGGTGGTAGTCAGAGAACTACAAGTATGAGGTCATTCGAGGGAAAGTAGGAGCATTTTAGGGTCACCGAGAGTTGGGTACAAAGGATGTTGTAGGCTGTTAAGAGCTAGCGCGTTCGAGTTCTCGCGCCTGTGTTGTGAGCTTGTGAGCCAGATTGATGGTAGTATGATTCGACTACCCTTTGAGTTACCCTAGTATGGGTAGTGTTGGCATCGAGGATACGTGATTGATCCAGTGTTAGAGCCATTGGATGGTTGATCGGAGCACGTTTAGTGGGCACATTGGCTTGAGGTATGGCAGCTTGGTGTGGATACACTCTTGTAAGAGTGAGTTGGCCAATGTGGGTTTTCGTGGTGAGTTGGCCCCGAGAGGGTTTGAACTCTTGTTGCTCCCTTGTTAGTAGTGGCTCTGTTGGAGGCAAAAGTTGCCCTGTGTGAGAGTCCTTGTTGGCATTGGATCTTAAGGAATCAAGTTGGAGCTGTACACCCCGGTGTACTATTGTGTAGCTCGTTCCGTGGTGTATGTTTGGAGAACCACGAGAGGTTCGTGTTAAGGAACCAGTGCTCAGTCTTTGAGGTGTCAAGGCTTTAGTTTTTGGCGAGTGCCCTGGCTTTGGTTGTAAGGATGCCGTGCTCGTTGCCAGATTGTTGTTTAAGCAAGTTTCGCTAGTTGGACCTTGGCCTGGTTAGAGGAACTTCTTTTGATCGTTGGTTAGAGTTCAGTTGGAACTGAACAAGGGAGTTGTTCGGATCCTTACCTTGGGCAGAAGGTATGTTGTGGTCGATGTTGAGTAGGAGGTTGACGCATTCTGTAGCGTCCCCGATCCTCTTGGTTTTCAAGAAGTTGGAGTTGGCCAGCGTAGTTGAGATGCTGGAGAGGGTTGTGCCCGTGTAGCCGGTTGTCTGTTAGATCGTTTGACGACCGTGTGTGTCGGAGGGTGATTAGAGAACCCTAGGTTGTGGAGAGCCGATCCAGAGCTCAGTCAGACCCAGGCAGTGTTCCTCGGGTGAGTTGCTGGCAGTCTTGGTAGACTAGCAAGCTAGTGTTTGTTTGGAGTAGAGTCCGGATTGGTTATGGTGTGGTGGCTAGTTGGTGCTTGGTGTTGACCAAGATTTGGTTCTCTTGTTGTTTCAAGAGCTAGCTCGGTTCGAGCAAGAGGGCGTTGCCCTAAGGACTTGTTCCTAGTCAGGAAGTTTTGGGAGTTGACCCCTCCCTCGGCGGTTGAGTAAGTTCTGCTAGTTCTGGGTTGGTGGTCCAATCAGTTGAGTTTTCCCTTGGGTGTTGCTTCCAAGAGAGTTGGTTGTTGTTGCCCTTGGGTTTGAGCAAGTCAGCGAGCGTGTGTGAAGTTTGCTGCCCTTCAGAAGTTAGCTTGCTGGGGAATTGTTTCCCGTTGAGGAGTAGTCAGCTTAGCTCCCTGCATTGTGTTGTTAGCAAGCGAAAGGTTGTTTGTCCCCGCAAGGGCGGAGGCCAGACAGTTTAAGAGTTGAGATTTTGCTGGAAAGTTGTTGGTTCTTTGGGGTTTGAGGATCCCCTAGTCTCTGTGGTGGTTGAGTTGCACCATGGATGCCAGCCTCGAGTAATATCTTTGGAGGTAGTCTTGCTGATTCGTGTGGCTCATGATCCGTAAGCTTTGAGGTTGTCGTTATCCGTTTTCCTTGCGAGGTTTCGGGAGTGGATCTTCTGGTTGGAAGATGAGATAGGCCTAGGCTATAAGGAGGAAGTCCTTTGAGTAGCCAGTTGGACTTAAGAGTTGAGTGGTAGCTTGGAGGCGAGCTTTGCTCGTTATGAGCTTGGTTTGAGTTTCTGCTGAGCAAGCCCTTCTCGGGCTTTGTTCCTAGTTGTTGTGCTTTCGCAGTTGGCGTTTAGCTGAGCCACAATTGAGTGAGTTGGAACAGAGGTGCCGTGGCTTTGGTTGGTTAAACCCTTGAGTTGCTATCCTCAAGGTGTTGTGTTGCTAGTGGCTGCGTGATGGTTTGGTCCTTGCTACCCGAGATTTTCCATGAGAGGAATGTTGGTTGTTTCCTTGCCTGGCAATGTTCTCTTTGGCCAGTTGCTAGTAGGTTTGCATGGAAAAGTTTTCCTTCGGCCGTTGAGAGGCTTCAGTTTGTTGGTTTGGCCGAGTGGAGCCTGTGCCTGGATTTTGGCCATTTAGGGTTGGCTGTAGCTGAAGTTTCAGCTGGTGCGAGTAGTGTTAGCCGTCTGGTGAACCAGGATTTTTTGCCCTTGCCTTTGGCGCGTCGTTTTCTCTTAAGATGGTTACTTAAGTGTTGTAAGCGCGTGCTAGTTGGAAAAGTTTGCCTTTAGGATCAATCGCCAGTTGGTGGTTCGATTGTTTTTCGTTAAGGCTGTAGGCAAGCCTTGTGGTTCGCTGGCCTCATGTGAAGTAAGAGTAGGCCGTTTAGTTTCTGGAACCTGAGAGGTTCAGTTGTTTGGCCAGCATGGTGTAGAGTTGAGGCTGTTTGTTAACAGCTGTGAGCATTCAGAGAAGTTATGCCAGTGCGTGGCGTTGAGTTTTGGAGTTTGTGGCCAGTCCTCGAGTTTGCTGAGAGTAGCACTGTTTGAGAGTTGGTGCGAGTTGAGGATGTGGTTTGCCGTCTAGCTTTATCGCATCCATTTCCTTCGGAGTTCAGTGTATGCCCAATCTTTGTTGAGATAGTTATGGCAGACTGGATAGCATTGTGGCTTAAAGCCTTTGGGAACCCAAGAGGGTTTGGTTTTCGAAGAAGGGCTAGTGTTGTCTTAGCCGAGAAGTTCAGTTGGTTAGGAATCAGTGGAGATTTCCTAGAGCTGTTTCGTTTTAGGACTTTCGAGGACGAAAGTCTTATAAGGAGGGAGTATTGTAACGGCCCAGTTTTCTATTCCGGTTTTCGAGGTGCTTCCGGTTCAGATTCAGTTGTTTGGTTGGGCCGTTAGAGCTATTTTGACCCTTAGGGGTATTTTGGTCTTTTGGCTCCCCGGCAGGATTTGTGGATTTTCAGGATCCCGAGGCAGCTCCTGCCTTTGTCGAGGCTTGTTTGTTGTTGGTTGCGAGTCCCGAGATGTTTGGGCTATTCGTTTGGATGTTCGGTTGTGATTTGGGTTTTGGCAAAGTTATGGTTGGTTGAGTGCATCCCTTGGGATTCAAGCCCGGGCCCATAGTGTTGATTTGAGAGTTGGATTTAAGTGAGTTTTATTTATTGGAAAAGGTTGCTTCAGTCGGGTCTCGAAGGAGGAAGCCGGGAAATGGGATTTTAAGGATTTTTAAGGCCTATTTAAAAGACGAAAAACTCGGATAGATTTCAGCGTTTAAAACTTAAAGTTCGTCCCGAGAGTGTTTTTTTCCATTCCTTGGTGCAAACGTTTCATGCAAAATATTCCATCGTTGCGTTTCTATGTTTATGGAGCGAAAACGAAAAACTCGGATAGATTTCAGCATTTAAAACTTAAAGTTCGTCCCGAGAGTGTTTATTTCTATTCCTTGGAGCAAACGTTTCATGCAAAATATTCCAACGTTGCGTTACGATGTTTCGGAA
Source organism: Sicyos edulis (assembly GCA_036507275.1). NCBI lineage: Eukaryota > Viridiplantae > Streptophyta > Magnoliopsida > Cucurbitales > Cucurbitaceae > Sicyos > Sicyos edulis. Next base: position 24,420,063 of record CM071848.1, read on the forward strand.
GCTAAAACGAGAAACTCGGATAGATTACAGCGTTTAAAACTTAAAGTTCGTCCCGAGAGTGTTTTTTTCCATTCCTTGGCACAAACGTTTCAAGAAAAATATTCCAACGTTGCGTTACGATGTTTCGGGAGCTAAAACGAAAAACTCGGATAGATTACAACGTTTAAAACTTAAAGTTCGTCCCGAGAGTATTTTTTTCGGTTCCTTGGCACAAATGTTTCATGCAAAATATTACAACGTTATGTTACGATGTTTGGGAGCTAAGACGAAAAACTCGGATAGATTTCAGCGTTTAAAACTTAAAGTTCGTCCCGAGAGTGTTTTTTTCCATTCCTTGGTGCAAACATTTCATGCAAAATATTCCATCGTTGCGTTTCTTTGTTTATGGAGCGAAAACGAAAAACTCGGATAGATTTCAGCATTTAAAACTTAAAGTTCGTCCCGAGAGTGTTTTTTTCTATTCCTTGGAGCAAACGTTTCATGCAAAATATTCCAACGTTGCGTTACGATGTTTCGGGAGCTAAAACGAAAAACTCGGATAGATTACAGCGTTTAAAACTTAAAGTTCGTCCTGAGAGTATTTTTTTCGGTTCCTTGGCGCAAACCATTCATGCAAAATATTATAACGTTGCGTTACGATGTTTCGGGAGCTAAGACGAAAAACGCGGATAGATTTCAGCGTTTAAAACTAAAAGTTCGTCCCGAGAGTGTTTTTTTTCATTCCTTGGTGCAAAAGTTTCATGCAAAATATTCCATCGTTGCGTTACTATGTTTCGGGAGCGAAAACGAAAAACTCGGATAGATTTCAGCATTTAAAACTTAAAGTTCGTCCCGAGAGTGTTTTTTTCGATTCCATGGCGCCAACGTTTCATGCAAAATATTCCAACCTTGCATTACGATGTTTCGGGAGCTAAGACGAAAAACTCGAATAGATGTCAGCGTTTAAAACCGAAAGTTCGTACCAAGAGTGTTTTTTTCGATTCGCGCAAACGTTTCATGAAAAATATTCCAACGTTGCGTTACGATGTTTCAGGAGCTAAAACGAAAATCTCGGATAGATTTCAGCGTTTAAAACTTAAAGTTCGTCCCGAGAGTGTTTTTTTCGATTGCTTGGCGCAAACGTTTCATGCAAAATATTCCAACGTGCGTTACGATGTTTCGGGAGCTAAAACGAGAAACTCAGATAGATTACAGCGTTTAAAACTTAAAGTTCGTCCCGAGAATGTTTTTTTCCATTCCTTGGCCCAAACGTTTCATACAAAATATTCCAACGTTGCGTTACGATGTTTCGGGAGCTAAAACGAAAAACTCTGATAGATTACAACGTTTAAAACTTAAAGTTCGTCCCGAGAGTATTTTTTCGGTTCCTTGGCACAAATGTTTCATGCAAAATATTCCATCGTTGCGTTACTATGTTTCGGGAGCGAAAACGAAAAACTCGGATAGATTTCAGCATTTAAAACTTAAAGTTCGTCCCGAGAGTGTTTTTTTAGATTCCTTGGTGCAAACGTGTAAAGACCCAACCCGAAGATGGGACTAAATCTAGATCTTTACTCAGCATGCAAGTGAAAAGCTTAAAAGGACCCGGCTGGGGTCGGTTTGTAAAACTTTTCAAATATAAGAGTGGAAAACATTAAAAACAAAGTAAACATTCATTAAGCAGAAACGAACCATTCAAATTAAAAAGCGATGGATCGATCAAGACTTTCCTTAAAACATAAAATAGTTCAAGTCATAGTTTTCCCTACGGACCTAAGTCCAACTACATCTTTGAAATCCAAAAGCAGTAAAATAAGACACGACAGAGTGTCAAGCGGCATCCATGATCTCCCGACTCTCTCCGCTAGCCACCTCGGTCTTTGTCCCAAGTTACTGTGGAAGAAACCACGATAAGGGTGAGTATAAACATACTCGGAAGAACCCCGACCAGAGTGCGATACGATGCAATCTATCATCTAGCAACCTAGTACACATGCCACAAATATCAACACGGATCTTAGCTCAACGAGCTCACAAGGCAAATCCGGAATCCTCGGAAGTCTCCTACTTCCGGCCTAATGATTGGCTCTCAAACCAATCCGGGACATCTCCAAGGGTCTTTCTCCCTTGGCCAATTGATCACTCAAAAACCGATCCCAAGATGTCCGACACCCTCGAGGGTCTTTCTCCTCGACCAATTGATTAACTCTAAAGTCAATCCCAATGGGTGTCCTCAAGGGCCTCTTTACCCTCGCTTATATCCGGACTATCGGGAGAGTACCCAAGTCCGGCTCTAAACGGGAAGGAACTGGTGTACTCACGAACATTAGCCCGGGAGCTCTCCGAACCGGCTACTAACGCGTGCAGCGCGCACACCGCATGCTCTTCTCGCAACCGGCGTAAATGCGGAGGCCTAAGGGCAAACTACGCGGGCAGTGCACGCATGCCTAAGACTCGGAAAGCGGTGTCACCGAACACGTGAGTGCGAGGCCCTCGGCACTCATCCGTGCGGACTGTACCACCGACACGAAGCTAAGAACCGGCCAAGGTAGGCTTGCACCGTTGGCAGGGTTCCGCTCTAGCAGGCTACAAACTAGGCTTATGCCAATGAGGTAGCTAATCCTCACTGGCTGCCGGGGGGAAGCAAGGTACGTTATGCTTCGCTCTACTCCCGACCGGTGGGGACAAGGTACGTTATGTCCGCTCTCAGCCTCTAGATGATGACAAACCCTATCATACTAGCTTAGACTACCAAGTACGTGATTCCTGGCTAACATTCACAAAGACATCTGTCATACATAGCCTAGCATGATACTACGAGCTTAAAGCAGGAATCTCAAGCTAGCTAGAAGAACAATCCTAGCATGGCACTAACATGTACAAAAAGGCAAAACATGCTAGCAAGAATTCAATCACTAGCTATCCTATCCACTAACATGCTCATAAAGGTAAACAAGCATACAAGGCACAATTAAGAAAGCATAGCAGGGTCCACACAACCACGGTAGGAAGTCCTTACCTGGAACAAGTGGAGAATAGCTATCACAACCAAAAAGACCCTCGAGCTTAATACGAACTCGAGCAACCACCGAGAAGACACGGGCCTCGGCAGCAAGGAGGGTGGCTTGGGCGCTGCTGGTGCGGCTGGGGCGCTGGCGCTGGGCGCGCGGCACGTCGGGCGGATGCGCAGGGCAGCGCGCGGGTGTTCGGCTGCAAGGCGACGCGCGAGCGAGCGGCTCGCTGGGTTGGCGCGCGGCGAGGGATCGGGCTGGAGCGGCGGGAAGCGGCGGCGGCGCGCGTCGAGGCTGCGTTGCGGCCTTGCGGCGACCACGAGCGACGTCCGGCGGTCTTTGGCGCGCCACGCGCGCGTCAGGCGGCGATGGGTGTGCGACGGTGGGGCTTCTGGTCTGCAGGCGTGCAGTGGCTGGGCGAAGCAGAGGCTGGGCGGAGCAGAGGCTGGGCGGAGCAGAGGCTGGTGCGGCGCAGGGGCTGAGCGGGCAGGGGTGGTGCGATGGAGCAGGTGGTGCGTGCGGCTAGGGCTGGGTGGCTCGGGGGTGGTTCGATGGTGGTTCGATGGTGGTTCGATGGTGTGGCTAGGGCTACTCGGCTAGGGTTTTAGGAGAGAGAGAGAGAGAGAGAGAGAGAGAGAGAGAATGCGGCTATGAGGGGAAAATTAGGGGTTTTCTTGATTTTCCTTCTTTTCCTTATTTTTAAATAGGTTAGGAGACCTAAATTCCCTTCCCAAGGCTTTTCTCTTGCGGGTCCCGGCTAAAGCAACCTTCTTTTCTTTTTCTTTTTAATTAAGACTCTTTTCTTAAAACTCCAAATTCACCATTTAGGGCAAGGTTCAAATCCCAAAAGATTCAATTAATTTTCCAATTAATTTTGTTTTTATAGGAAGGAAAGCGGGGCCGTTACAATACTCCCCCTTAAAAGACTTTCGTCCCCGAAAGTCCTAAGACTGGAACAACTCGGGTAATGAGTCCTCATCTCATCCTCTAGCTCCCACGTCGCTTCCTCCGCCTCCGATGCCTCAAAGAACCTTTACTAAACTTATCTCTCTCGCTGCAATACCTTGCGCTCATAAGCCAAAATTTGCACAGGCTTCTCCTCGAAGGATAAATCTTTACTCAACTCTAGGGGCTCATGCTCTAGCACATGCGAAGGATCTCGCCACGTACTTTCTCAACATCGAAACGTGGAACACATTATGCACCGCCCGACAAAGACGGGGTAAAGCTAACCGATAGGCCACCGCTCCGATCCGCTCAAGGATCTCAAAAGGCCCCTACAAAAACTGGGGCTCGGCTTGCCTCGCTTTCCAAACCTTAACACCCCACGCATAGGTGCTACTTTCGGGAAAACATGTTGACCCACCTCAAACTCCAAGTCTCTACGCCTCACATCGGCGTAACGTTTTTGCCTTACTGTCTTTGTCAACATGCGAGCCCTTATCTTTTGCACGCTGCGTCGTTTGTCATCTGCGCAGAACTCGGGTCCAGAACGCCTATCCCCAACCTCCCCCGAACACTTTGGGGATCTGCAGCGCTTACCATACAACGCTCGAATGGGGCCATCTCGAATAGTCGCGCCGATAGTTTGTTGTTGTAAGCGAACTCCATCAAGTCACAGTCATGGTCCCAAAGCGCACGGGAAGTCCAAGACACGGGCTCTCAACATGTCTTCCAGAATCGATTCACCCTCTCGGTCGACCATCGGTTTGAGGTGGAAGGCGATCTTGAAGCCGCACTCGCTTCCCAAACCATTCGAGCGCTCTCCGAGGCGAGATGTGAACCGAGAATCCCGATCGATACTATCTTTGCGGGTACTCCGTGGTACCGCACACCGCTCAAGGAACACTGTGCCCACTGTTCCGCAGTATAACTAATCCTCCGGGAATAAAGTGTGCACTCTTGGTCACCGCCCACTACTACCCAGATCTGCGTAAACCCTCTCGGTGTCCTCGGCAACCCAGAGATAAAATCCATCGAAATCTCATCCCATTTCCACCGTGGAACACTTAATGGGTGTAATAAACCTGCGCAGGTTTCGTGCGGGGCCTTCACTTGTTGACAAGTGAGACACCGGCTAACAAACTCCGCTATATCTCGCTTCATGCCCATCCACCGTAACGCCCGCTTGAGATCTGGTACATCTTGGTACCTCCCGGGTGCCAAGTGAATGGGGAACTATGTGCCTCGGCGAGCAACTCTGCTCGAACCTCTGCGTCATCCGGGACGCACAATCGACTCTCGGTACCTCAAGCCTTCGTGCGGTGCCACAACAAAGTCGAAATCGCCATCGGCCTCAACCCTCTCGAGCAATCTCCTCAACTTGGGATCACTCGGTGATCGTCGATGATCCTCTCGCTAAGCGACGGTGAAGCGATGCATTTGGGCTACCACGGCGGTAACCTCTCCCAACAAGATCGCAATACCGGTTCGCTCAAACTCTTTCCGCAATTCAACTTGGGAGCTCAAAAAAGCTGCTGAATGCGACGTCTTCCTACTCAGCATGCATCAGCCACAACATTGGCTTTTCCGGATGATACAAAATCTCACGATCGTATTCCTTTACTAACTCGAGCCACCTCCTCTGCCTCATGTTCAACTCTTTCGAGTGAAGAAATATTTGAGGCTCTGGTGGTCCGTGAACAACTGAATCCTCTCACCATATAAGTAGTGCCTCCAAATCTTTAGAGCAAAAACAATCTGCAGACCAACTCCATATCATGAGTTGGATAGTTCTTCTCATAAGGCTTCAATCACGGAAGCATAAGCTATCACCTTCCCATCTTTGCATCAACACACGCCCTAAACCATACTTGGAAGCATCACTATAAACTACGAAACCTCCTGTTCCTTAGAATCGCCAACACAGTCTTTGTCGTCAAGTGAGCTTAAAGTTGGGCAAAACTTTCCTCACATCTAGCATCCCAAACAAAGTCAACACCCTTCTTGGTCGAGACGGGTTAGGGTCTTTGCCTTAGCGGAAAAGTCTTTCACGAAACGCCGGTAATAACTCGCCGGACCCAAAAGGCTGCGTATCTCGGCGACCGTCGTTTGGTCCGCCCATGAGCTAATCGCCTCTATCTTTGCGGGGTCCACCGCTATACCATCTGCCGACACGATATGTCCAAGGAAGGCTACTCTCTCTAGCCAAAATTCACACTTAGAGAACTTTGCGAACAAGCTGGTTCTCACGCAATCTTTGTCAAAACTTGCCTCAAATGTGAAGCATGGTCCTCCTTTGTCTCGAATAAATCAAAATGTCGTCTATGAATACGATGACAAAGTTATCCAAGAATGCCTTGAACACTCTGTCCATCATGTCCATAAACGCTGCGGGGGCGTTCGTGAGTCCGAAAGACATGACCACGAACTCATAATGACCATACCTCGATCCGAACGCGGTCTTCGGGATATCTCGCATCTCGAATCCTCGGTGATGGTACCACGACCTCAAATCAATCTTAGAAAACTCGAGGCTCTCTGAAGCCGATCAAACAGATCATCTATACGCGGCGGGGATACTTATTCTTCACCGTGACTTTATTGATTCTCTATAGTCTATACACAAGCGCATGGATCCATCCTTCTTCTTAACAAACAGACGGGTGCTCCCACGGGGACACACTCGGACGGATGAAACCTCGATCCGGCATCTCTTGCAACCGCACTTTGAGTTCTCTCAACTCGGTGGCGCCATACGATCACGGGGCTTTGGAAATGGGAAGAGTCCACGGCTCCGGCTCAATGGTGAAGTCCAACTCCCGCTTGGGGTAAACCGGCAACTCTTCAGGGAAAACATCTCGCAAACTCTTGCACCACAGGGACCATGTCAACGATCCAACGCAAGACTACTATCTATCTCGACGGCTTTGCCAAGAAGCCCCAAGCTCCTCGAGCCAACAATCTATGGGCTTTATTCTTTGAGATCAATGGCGGGCAAGTTCCGCCTCGACACCGCATGAAACTTGAAGCTCGGCCTCGAGGGCGCCTAAACACCACTTCTTTCCGTGGCAGTCTATCAATGCATGGTTCTCTACCAACCAATCCATGCCAAGGATCACATCGAAACCGCTCATAGACAAAGCACTATGAGGGTAGCCTCTAAAATCTCATCGGATCTCAGATCGCCATGCTTAACTCTCTACCGCTAGCTAACATACTCACACCCGAAGGAGTGGCAACACACAGCTCAAACCCTAGAGGTTCGAGCTCCACACAAGCTTGTCTAACGAATGCATCGAAACAAAGGAATGGGTCGAACCCGAATCAAACAATACGAATGCATAGTGTTGTAAGACAAGCGGCGTACTGCAATCGCATCATCGAGACGCTCCGCCTCTGGCGAGTAGTGGCAAACACCCGCCCGCTTTGTTGGGCGGTCCCGCTGCTACTAAATCCCGAGTGCGAGACGGCCAAATGCCCTCCTTGCCACATCTCGTAGCAAGCACGGGCGATGCTCCACAGACCATAATGTGCCTTTCCGCACTTGTTGCAATGAGTGGTTGCTCGCCCCGCCTGCTGGGCGATCCGGGCTCTACCTCGAGGTCGGCGCGATCTCGACCATCGGATGGCCCTGCCGGCGAGAGTCTGCTGACCAGTTGAGCGGAAACCACTAGAAGTCCTGACTTCCTCTTCTCGCCCGGAATATCTGGGAAGGCTGAATTGACCGAGCCAGAAGTGGCGCAATGAGAATCCTCGTGATTGGCGGATACTTCGGGTTATAAATTGTAAAGACCCACCTAAAAAGGGGCTCTAAATGGCCTTTACCCCAATGCATGTATTGAAAATAGAAGACATTATAAAAACACATTTCGGATTCCAAGTAAAAACAGAAACATTCAACAACCAAAACATACATTTCTAAAAGCATACTCGATCGAGATTTATTTAAACCATTAAAACAATCCACAAGTACAAATATGCTGGAATCCATAAAACGTAAGAAAACATCCCGGGCTCTCGTGCCCGTCTACATGCATTCAGGGGAAATAACAAAAGTCAAGAGTCATGATAAAATAAAATAGTCGAGATGACAAAGCAGGATTCCATGATCACGGCTCCTCCTTCAACCATCCCTGTCTCCCGCCTTGATTACCCGTGGAAAACCACGAGAATAAGGGTGAGTAACGAATTACCAGTAAGAATCCCCAACCCAGGGTACAATACGATATACATGATCATCTAGAAGAATGTATGCAAGCTATGAGTACAAACACAGAGCGGAGCACATAGCTAAGTCCACACTTGGACCTCGGATGCCAACTCGTGGTCTTAGTCCGTAAATACCACAACACACTAAACGCGCTATACGGGAACAAGTCCGGCCTCGGCTCATCATCGCCATCGTCTGAAAGGTGCGGCTCAAGATCCCGAGGAGCTCTCCGCCGGTGGCGCTGTAATGAGCATAAGCGCGCACCGCATGCTCACGCAAACTCGGGGTGCCGGGTCTAGTGGCAAGCCGCCGTGTTGATCACCATGCCTAACTAAATCTCCGGATCGGTGTCACCGACATAGGGGTGTGAGACACTGGACACGTGAACTATGTCGGCTGTACCACCGCACCGAGGCTAAGGAACCCGGTCGTGGTAGGCTTACACTAGGAAGCGGTCCTTGCCCTAACAGTGGCAATCAAGGGCTACGGCCGAACACGCCGAGGACGCGTGCCGATCGCCGGGACGAGGCAATGCCAAGTCATCATCCCGACCGTTGGGGCAATTAATGATTTGCCACCCTCACCCAAGATTGCGGGGACGGCCGTTAGGGTTAGCTAAACCCTAACGGGATCGAGGACGAGTACCATCTCGCACGTCCTCGTCGGGGATGCAAGTTACGTTATGCATCCGGCCCGGATGATGCTACCTACCCGAACTCTAAACCATAGCAATAATAACAATTCAATCAATGCGGTCCAATACGTGCTCACAGATACAAGGAACCTAGCATGATACTACGAAGCAAGAACAGATATCGAACATGCGAATGGAACAACCTAGCATGGGCTAACATGAGAAACAATACAAGAGTTCATGCCATCAGAATTGTAACAGAGCACCTAGGGCTAAACATGCTAGTAATCATACACAGCATACAAAACAACAATCACAAATATACCGCGCAGGCCCACACAACTCCGTTAAGAAATCCTTACCTTGGTGGGAGGCTTCTACACACAAATCCTAAGCTGCGGAACAATCCCGAGCTAGCGAGCGGGAACCTAGCAAACCAATAATAATCAAGCATCTAAAACGTCTAAACAACAAAAGAACAGCAAGCTCGGCTCAAAGGGAACTCACGCACGGCGGCGACACGAGCTTGGAGTCGCGGCAAGCGGGCACGCAGCAGCAGTGGGCAGCAGCGCGCTGGCCGGCACGACAAGGCTGGCGCTGCTGCTTGTGGCCGCACGGCACGGCAGGGGACGTGGCGCTGGCCGCGCTGCCATTGCACGCAAGACGGAAGGGACGCGCGCTGGCCGCGCTGCACGACACTGGGCAGGACGCGCTTGTGCGCAGCAGCGTCTGGCGTCGCGCGCGAAGCCGGCGGCGCGCAGCGGGCGCTGGGCGTGGCGCGGCGACAGCGGCGCGGCGCGGCCGGGCGCGCGCGGCAAGCAGCGAGCGCGGCGCGCGCAGCTGGCGGCGCTGGCGTCTCGCGCGTCGCTGGCTGGCGCGATCCGCACGATCCGCGAGCGATGGCGTGCGGCGGAGGGGCCGCTTCAACAGATCTGGGCGATCTCGGTGCGACGGCAGGCCGCTCAACGGATCCGGGCGATTCGTGCGCGATGGCGTCATGGATGGTCTCGCGGCCGCTGTCCCGGCTTTGGCGTCTGGCAGGCCTTCAACAGATCTGGCGCGAGGGGTGGCCGGTGGACGGCGACGATGGTCGCTTCTCTCGGTGGCTGCAATCAACACAAACACACACAACACTCTACTTCTTACCTTCGGCCAAAGCATCAATAACCAAATGAGGAGATGAAGAGGATGAAGACTTAACAGGAATGATGATGATCGAACCCAAGGAGATGCAAGGGAAAGAAGAATCGGCAAAGGCTATGGAGAGGAGAGCTTGTGCGTGCCAAGAGGAGATTTGGAGAAGAAGATGGAATAAACCTAATTCTATTTCATTTAACCAAATGCACCAAAACTCCAAAATCCAAGGTTAACTAAGATGTGATGCAGAAAGAACAACAAGAGCACCTAATGGCTCAATTGGCACACATCTCTACAAGCTTCCCGGGAGACCGGGTTCAAACCCTACTGCAAGACAAATTCCTTTATTTTTACTTTTGCATCAAACCTTGCTCAAACCAAACCTCAAACCCCTCCAAAAACCTACATAAAACCATCCAATAATTTTAGTAGCTGGAAAGACACAAAACGACCGACGGCCCGACCAAATTACCAAATTACCCCTAGGGCATACCGGAAGACCGGGAAGAAAAACACGGGTCATTACATAAATCGTGGCCAACTCTCTCTGCTCGATCATAACTCTCGGGAGCGAGTGCTCGAACATCTGAGCAACCTCCTTCCTCACCCCACAAATGAACTTCTTAGTCTTGAGCTCCTCGGTGGCAATGAGCTCAGGTCATGAAATAGCTATACTCAGAGAACTTCTTCTCATAGGTAGCAATACTATCTCGATCCCGCTTTTTGATTTGAGAAGGCCTCTGCCATCTCTATTTGAGCCTCGTCATTAACATACTTAGCTCGAACTTCGTTCTAAAGAACTCCTGTGTGGTGGAGAAGACCCACTGGTCTAGCTCTATCTGTGGACTCCCACCACCACTCACGGTGTGTCGAGAGAACATGGGCCGCACATCTCGGCCTCTGTACATCTGGGCATCCCATAACTCTAAAGATGTACTCCATTCTTGCCAACCACACGATCGCCACAAGTGGGTTCTCTGAAGCATCAAATTCTCTTGGCTTCCACTTGGTGAAATCTTTCAACCACTTGCCAAACTCAGCGACTCCTTTGCACTATCAAGTGAGTCCGTGGTGGTCTCGATGACCCCTGCTTCTCCGGTTGAGCTACCGGAGCTACCGGGCTACTGGAGCTCTTTGGGGTGCCTCTTTGCATGAGCCGTGTCAACTGGGCTATCTCTGTGCCCTAGACTCCTCTCTCTCTCTGCTGCTGCTAGCTGCGCCGAGTCTCGCTCTCTGCTCGGCCATTAGGCCCATCATCATGTCTCTCATAGCGTAAATATCTCCACTGAGTGTGTACCTTGAGGCATAGCGACCTCCGCCCCTTCTCTGGGCAAGTTAACCTCTGGTGCCACGGGCAGCCTACGAGCCTGATATACCACAGGCTCGGCGGCTCTGAAGCATCTCTATTTGCGATTCAGACGGACTGCTCCACTACGTGTAAAGCATCTATTGGCGATCTACACGGAAACCACAACAGGTTAGTCCACGCTCGGACTTTCTCGCCAACAAAGATAACACATGTGTACTGCATATAGTATCATAAACAAAACCCTTAGCTTATTGAACTTAGACAAACTGGCGGCCTTGGAGTCTTTGGAGATCATGGGAACACAACCTACAAACAGGTTAGTCTACAGAATCTATGACTCTGTGCTCTGATACCAACTGTAAAGACCCAACCCGAAGATGGGACTAAATCTAGATCTTTACTCAGCATGCAAGTGAAAAGCTTAAAAGGACCATTTACTGGGTCGGTTTGTAAAACTTTTCAAATATAAGAGTGGAAAACATTAAAAACAAAGTAAACATTCATTAAGCAGAAACGAACCATTCAAATTAAAAACAGTGACTGATCAGTACTTTCCTTAAAACATAAAATAGTTCAAATCATAGTTTTCCCTACGGACCTAAGTCCAACTACATGTGAAATCCAAAATAAAGATAAAATAAGACACGGCCAGTGTCAGTGGCATCCATGATCTCCCGGCTCTCTCCGCTAGCCACCTCGGTCTTTGTCCCAAGTTACCTGTGGAAGAAACCACGATAAGGGTGAGTATAAACATACTCAGTAAGAACCCCCGACCGGGGTACGATACGATGCAATCTATCATCTAGCAACCTAGTACACATGCCACAAATATCAACACGGATCTTAGCTCAACGAGCTCACAAGGCAAATCAGAATCCTCGGAAGTCTCCTACTTAGGCCTAATGATTGGCTCTCAAACCAATCCCAGGACATCTCCAAGGGTCTTTTCTCCTTGGCCAATTGATCAGCTCAAAACCGATCCCAAGATGTCCGACACCCTCGAGGGTCTTTCTCCCTCGACCAATTGATTAACTCTAAAGTCAATCCCAATGGGTGTCCTCAAGGGCCTCTTTACCCTCGCTTATAATCTGGACTATCGAGAGTACCCGAAGTCCGGCTCTAAACGGGAAGGAATCGGTGTACTCACGAACATTAGCCGGGAGCTCTCCGGCGGCTACTAACGCTGCATGTGCGCGACACCGCATGCTCTTCTCTCGCAACCGGCGTAAATGCGGGGCCTAAGGGCAAACTACGCGGGCCGGTATGCATGCCTAAGACTCGGAAAGCGGTGTCATCGAACACAAGAGTGCGAGGCCCTCGGCACTCATCTGTGCGCACTGTACCACCGACACGAAGCTAAGAACCGCCAAGGTAGGCTTGCACCGTTGGCGTGGTTCCGCTCTAGCGGAGCTACAAACTAGGCTTATGCCAATGAGGTAGCTAATCCTCACCGGTCGCGGGGAAGCAAGGTACGTTATGCTTCGCTCTACTCCCGACCGGTGGGGACAAGGTACGTTATGTCCGCTCTCACCTCTAGATGATGACAAACCCTATCATACTAGCTTAGACTACCAAGCACGTGATTCTGGCTAACATTCACAAAGACATCTGTCATACATAGCCTAGCATGATACTACGAGCTTAAAGCGGGAATCTCAAGCATCTTTGGAAGAACAATCCTAGCATGGCACTAACATGTACAAAAAGGCAAAACATGCTAGCAAGAATTCAATCACTAGCTATCCTATCCACTAACATGCTCATAAAGGTAAACAAGCATACAAGGCACAATTAAGAAAGCATAGCAGGGTCCACACAACCACGGTAGGAAGTCCTTACCGGAACAAGTGGAGAATAGCTATCACAACCAAAAAGACCCTCGAGCTTAATACGAACTCGAGCAACCACCGAGAAGACACGGGCCTCGCAGCAAAGGAGGGTGGCTTGGGCGCCGCTTTGGTGCGGGTGGGCGCCGGCGCTGGCGCTGGGCACGCGCGACACGTCGGGCGGATGCGCAGGCGCGCAGCGGGTGTGCGGCGCGCAAGGCGACGCGAGCAGCAGCTCAGCGCCGGGTTGGCGCTGGCGGCGAGGATCGCTATTGGAGCGGCGGGCAGCGCGGCGGGCGCGCGCTGTCTGGCTGCGTTGCGGCATCAGGCGACCACGAGCGACGCCGGCGGCGGTCTTTGGCGGCCACGCGCGCGGCGTCGCGGCGGCGATGGGTGTCGACGCGGTGGGGGTCCGCAGCGCAGCGTCACGCCGGGCGAAGCGCAGGTCGGGCGAGCAGAGGGCCGGGCGAGCAGAGAGGCAGTGCGCGCAGGGCCGAGCGCGCAGGGTCGCGCGGCGGGGTGGTGCGATGGAGCGGTGGTGCGTGCGGCTAGAAAAGTGGGTGGCTCGGGGTGGTTCGATGGTGGTTCGATGGTGGTTCGATGGTGTGGCTAGGGCTGCTCGGCTAGGGTTTTAGGAGAGAGAGAGAGAGAGAGAGAGAGAGAGAATGCGGCTATGAGGGGAAAATTAGGGGTTTTCTTGATTTTCCTTCTTTTCCTTATTTTTAAATAGGTTAGGAGACCTAAATTCCCTTCCCAAGGCTTTTCTCTTGCGGGTCCCGGCTAAAGCAACCTTCTTTTCTTTTTCTTTTTAATTAAGACTCTTTTCTTAAAACTCCAAATTCACCATTTAGGGCAAGGTTCAAATCCCAAAAGATTCAATTAATTTTCCAATTAATTTTGTTTTTAACCGGGAAGGAAAACGGGGCCGTTACAAAACGTTTCATGCAAAATATTCCATCGTTGCGTTTCTATGTTTATGGAGCGAAAACGAAAAACTCGGATAGATTTCAGCATTTAAAACTTAAAGTTCGTCCCGAGAGTGTTTTTTTCTATTCCTTGGAGCAAACGTTTCATGCAAAATATTCCAACATTGCGTTACGATGTTTCGGGAGCTAAAACGAGAAACTCGGATAGATTACAGCGTTTAAAACTTAAAGTTCGTCCCGAGAGTGTTTTTTTCCATTCCTTGGCACAAACGTTTCAAGAAAAATATTCCAACGTTGCGTTACGATGTTTCGGGAGCTAAAACGAAAAACTCGGATAGATTACAACGTTTAAAACTTAAAGTTCGTCCCGAGAGTATTTTTTTCGGTTCCTTGGCACAAATGTTTCATGCAAAAAATTACAACGTTGCGTTACGATGTTTCGGGAGCTAAGACGAAAAACTCGGATAGATTTCAGCGTTTAAAACTTAAAGTTCGTCCCGAGAGTGTTTTTTTCCATTCCTTGGTGCAAACGTTTCATGCAAAATATTCCATCGTTGCGTTTCTATGTTTATGGAGCGAAAACGAAAAACTCGGATAGATTTCAGCATTTAAAACTTAAAGTTCGTCCCGAGAGTGTTTTTTTCTATTCCTTGGAGCAAACGTTTCATGCAAAATATTCCAACGCTATGCTATTTACGATGTTTCGGGAGCTAAAACGAAAAACTCGGATAGATTCTGACGTTTAAAACTTAAAGTTCGTCCCGAGTGTTTTTTCCATTCCTTGGCGCAAACGTTTCATGCAAAATATTCCAACGTTGCGTTACGATGTTTCTGGAGCTAAAACGAAAAACTCGGATAGATTACAGCGTTTAAAACTTAAAGTTCGTCCTGAGAGTATTTTTTTCGGTTCCTTGGCGCAAACCATTCATGCAAAATATTATAACGTTGTGTTACGATGTTTCGGGAGCTAAGACGAAAAACTCGGATAGATTTCAGCGTTTAAAACTAAAAGTTCGTCCCGAGAATGTTTTTTTTCATCCCTTGGTGCAAACGTTTCATTGCAAAATATTCCATCGTTGCGTTACTATGTTTCGGGAGCGAAAACGAAAAACTCAGATAGATTTCAGCATTTAAAACTTAAAGTTCGTCTCGAGAGTGTTTTTTTCGATTCCATGGCGCCAACGTTTCATGCAAAATATTCCAACCTTGCATTACGATGTTTCGGGAGCTAAGACGAAAAACTCGAATAGATGTCAGCGTTTAAAACCGAAAGTTCGTCCCAAGAGTGTTTTTTTCGATTCGCGCAAACGTTTCATGAAAAATATTCCAACGTTGCGTTACGATGTTTCAGGAGCTAAAACGAAAATCTCGGATAGATTTCAGTGTTTAAAACTTAAAGTTCGTCCCAAGAGTGTTTTTTTCGATTGCTTGGCGCAAACGTTTCATGCAAAATATTCCAACGTGCGTTACGATGTTTCGGGAGCTAAAACGAGAAACTCAGATAGATTACAGCGTTTAAAACTTAAAGTTCATCCCGAGAATGTTTTTTTCCATTCCTTGGCCCAAACGTTTCATACAAAATATTCCAACGTTGCGTTACGATGTTTCGGGAGCTAAAACGAAAAACTCTGATAGATTACAACGTTTAAAACTTAAAGTTCGTCCCGAGAGTATTTTTTCGGTTCCTTGGCACAAATGTTTCATGTAAAATATTACAACGTTGCGTTACTATGTTTCGGGAGCTAAGACGAAAAACTCGGATAGATTTCAGCGTTTAAAACTTAAAGTTCGTCCCGAGAGTGTTTTTTTCCATTCCTTGGTGCAAACGTTTCATGCAAAATATTCCATCGTTGCGTTTCTATGTTTATGGAGCGAAAACGAAAAACTCGGATAGATTTCAGCATTTAAAACTTAAAGTTCGTCCCGAGAGTGTTTTTTTCGATTCCTTGGCGCCAACGTTTCATGCAAAATATTCCAACCTTGCATTACGATGTTTCGGGAGCTAAGACGAAAAACTCGAATAGATTTTTGTTTTAAATCGAAAGTTCATCCAGTGTGTGTTTTTCGATTTCTTGGCGCAAACGTTTCATGCAAAATATTCCAAGCTTGTTTTACAATGTTTCGAGAGTTAAGACGAAAAACTCGGATAGATTTCAGCGTTTAAAATCGAAAGTTCATCCCAAGAGTGTTTTTTTTATTCCTTGGCGCAAACTTTCATTAACAATATTCAAACGTTGCATTACGATCTTCGGGAGCTAAAACGAAAAATTCGGATAGATTCTGACATTTAAAACTTAAAGTTCGTCCGAGAGTGTTTTTTTCTATTCCTTGGAGCAAACGTTTCATGCAAAATATTCCAACGTTGCGTTACGATGTTTCGGGAGCTAAAACGAGAAACTCGGATAGATTACAGCGTTTAAAACTTAAAGTTCGTCCCGAGAGTGTTTTTTTCCATTCCTTGGCACAAACGTTTCAAGCAAAATATTCCAACGTTGCGTTACGATGTTTCGGGAGCTAAAACAAAAAACTCGGATAGATTACAACGTTTAAAACTTAAAGTTCGTCCCGAGAGTATTTTTTTCGGTTCCTTGGCACAAATGTTTCATGCAAAATATTACAACGTTGCGTTACGATGTTTCGGGAGCTAAGACGAAAAACTCGGATAGATTTCAGCGTTTAAAACTTAAAGTTCGTCCCGAGAGTGTTTTTTTCCATTCCTTGGTGCAAACGTTTCATGCAAAATATTCCATCGTTGCGTTTCTATGTTTATGGAGCGAAAACGAAAAACTCGGATAGATTTCAGCATTTGAAACTTAAAGTTCGTCCCGAGAGTGTTTTTTTCTATTCCTTGGAGCAAACGTTTCATGCAAAATATTCCAACGTTGCGTTACGATGTTTCGGGAGCTAAAACGAAAAACTCGGATAGATTACAGCGTTTAAAACTTAAAGTTCGTCCCGAGAGTGTTTTTTTCCATTCCTTGGCGCAAACGTTTCATGCAAAATATTCCAACGTTGCGTTACGATGTTTCGGGAGCTAAAACGAAAAACTCGGATAGATTACAGCGTTTAAAACTTAAAGTTCGTCCTGAGAGTATTTTTTTTGGTTCCATGGCGCAAACCATTCATGCAAAATATTATAACGTTGTGTTACGATGTTTCGGGAGCTAAGACGAAAAACTCGGATAGATTTCAGCGTTTAAAACTAAAAGTTCGTCCCGAGAGTGTTTTTTTTCATTCCTTGGTGCAAACGTTTCATGCAAAATATTCCATCGTTGCGTTACTATGTTTCGGGAGCGAAAACGAAAAACTCGAGATAGATTTCAGCATTTAAAACTTAAAGTTCGTCTCGAGAGTGTTTTTTTCGATTCCATGGCGCCAACGTTTCATGCAAAATATTCCAACCTTGCATTACGATGTTTCGGGAGCTAAGACGAAAAACTCGAATTGATGTCAGCGTTTAAAACCGAAAGTTCGTCCCAAGAGTGTTTTTTTCGATTCGCGCAAACGTTTCATGAAAAATATTCCAACGTTGCGTTACGATGTTTCAGGAGCTAAAACGAAAATCTCGGATAGATTTCAGTGTTTAAAACTTAAAGTTCGTCCGAGAGTGTTTTTTCGATTGCTTGGCGCAAACGTTTCATGCAAAATATTCCAACGTGCGTTACGATGTTTCGGGAGCTAAAACGAGAAACTCAGATAGATTACAACGTTTAAAACTTAAAGTTCGTCCCGAGAATGTTTTTTTCCATTCCTTGGCCCAAACGTTTCATACAAAATATTCCAACGTTGCGTTACGATGTTTCGGGAGCTAAAACCAAAAACTCTGATAGATTACAACGTTTAAAACTTAAAGTTCGTCCCGAGAGTATTTTTTCGGTTCCTTGGCACAAATGTTTCATGTAAAATATTACAACGTTGCGTTACGATGTTTCGGGAGCTAAGACGAAAAACTCGGATAGATTTCAGCGTTTAAAACTTAAAGTTCGTCCCGAGAGTGTTTTTTTCCATTCCTTGGTGCAAACGTTTCATGCAAAATATTCCATCGTTGCGTTTCTATGTTTATGGAGCGAAAACGAAAAACTCGGATAGATTTCAGCATTTAAAACTTAAAGTTCGTCCCGAGAGTGTTTTTTTCGATTCCTTGGTGCCAACGTTTCATGCAAAATATTCCAACCTTGCATTACGATGTTTCGGGAGCTAAGACGAAAAACTCGAATAGATTTCAGCGTTTTAAATCGAAAGTTCATCCAGAGAGTGTGTTTTTCGATTTCTTGGCGCAAACGTTTCATGCAAAATATTCCAAGCTTGTGTTACAATGTTTCGAGAGCTAAGACGAAAAACTCGGATAGATTTCAGCGTTTAAAATCGAAAGTTCATCCCAAGAGTGTTTTTTTTATTCCTTGGCGCAAACTTTCATTAACAATATTCAAACGTTGCATTACGATCTTTCGGGAGCTAAAACGAAAAATTCGGATAGATTACAGCATTTAAAACTTAAAGTTCGTCCCGAGAGTGTTTTTTTCTATTCCTTGGAGCAAACGTTTCATGCAAAATATTCCAACGTTGCGTTACGATGTTTCGGGAGCTAAAACGAGAAACTCGGATAGATTACAGCGTTTAAAACTTAAAGTTCGTCCCGAGAGTGTTTTTTTCCATTCCTTGGCACAAACGTTTCAAGCAAAATATTCCAACGTTGCGTTACGATGTTTCGGGAGCTAAAACAAAAAACTCGGATAGATTACAACGTTTAAAACTTAAAGTTCGTCCCGAGAGTATTTTTTTCGGTTCCTTGGCACAAATGTTTCATGCAAAATATTACAACGTTGCGTTACGATGTTTCGGGAGCTAAGACGAAAAACTCGGATAGATTTCAGCGTTTAAAACTTAAAGTTCGTCCCGAGAGTGTTTTTTTCCATTCCTTGGTGCAAACGTTTCATGCAAAATATTCCATCGTTGCGTTTCTATGTTTATGGAGCGAAAACGAAAAACTCGGATAGATTTCAGCATTTGAAACTTAAAGTTCGTCCCGAGAGTGTTTTTTTCTATTCCTTGGAGCAAACGTTTCATGCAAAATATTCCAACGTTGCGTTACGATGTTTCGGGAGCTAAAACGAAAAACTCGGATAGATTACAGCGTTTAAAACTTAAAGTTCGTCCCGAGAGTGTTTTTTTCCATTCCTTGGCGCAAACGTTTCATGCAAAATATTCCAACGTTGCGTTTACGATGTTTGGGAGCTAAAACGAAAAACTCGGATAGATTACTGACGTTTAAAACTTAAAGTTAAATCCCGAGAGTATTTTTTTGGTTCCATGGCGCAAACCATTCATGCAAAATATTATAACGTTGTGTTACGATGTTTCGGGAGCTAAGACGAAAAACTCGGATAGATTTCAGCGTTTAAAACTAAAAGTTCGTCCCGAGAGTGTTTTTTTTCATTCCTTGGTGCAAACGTTTCATGCAAAATATTCCATCGTTGCGTTACTATGTTTCGGGAGCGAAAACGAAAAACTCGGATAGATTTCAGCATTTAAAACTTAAAGTTCGTCTCGAGAGTGTTTTTTTCGATTCCATGGCGCCAACGTTTCATGCAAAATATTCCAACCTTGCATTACGATGTTTCGGGAGCTAAGACGAAAAACTCGAATAGATGTCAGCGTTTAAAACCGAAAGTTCGTCCCAAGAGTGTTTTTTTCGATTCGCGCAAACATTTCATGAAAAATATTCCAACGTTGCGTTACGATGTTTCAGGAGCTAAAACGAAAATCTCGGATAGATTTCAGTGTTTAAAACTTAAAGTTCGTCCCGAGAGTGTTTTTTTCGATTGCTTGGCGCAAACGTTTCATGCAAAATATTCCAACGTGCGTTACGATGTTTCGGGAGCTAAAACGAGAAACTCAGATAGATTACAACGTTTAAAACTTAAAGTTCGTCCCGAGAATGTTTTTTTCCATTCCTTGGCCCAAACGTTTCATACAAAATATTCCAACGTTGCGTTACGATGTTTCGGGAGCTAAAACCAAAAACTCTGATAGATTACAACGTTTAAAACTTAAAGTTCGTCCCGAGAGTATTTTTTCGGTTCCTTGGCACAAATGTTTCATGTAAAATATTACAACGTTGCGTTACGATGTTTCGGGAGCTAAGACGAAAAACTCGGATAGATTTCAGCGTTTAAAACTTAAAGTTCGTCCCGAGAGTGTTTTTTTCCATTCCTTGGTGCAAACGTTTCATGCAAAATATTCCATCGTTGCGTTTCTATGTTTATGGAGCGAAAACGAAAAACTCGGATAGATTTCAGCATTTAAAACTTAAAGTTCGTCCCGAGAGTGTTTTTTTCGATTCCTTGGTGCCAACGTTTCATGCAAAATATTCCAACCTTGCATTACGATGTTTCGGGAGCTAAGACGAAAAACTCGAATAGATTTCAGCGTTTTAAATCGAAAGTTCATCCAGAGAGTGTGTTTTTCGATTTCTTGGCGCAAACGTTTCATGCAAAATATTCCAAGCTTGTGTTACAATGTTTCGAGAGCTAAGACGAAAAACTCGGATAGATTTCAGCGTTTAAAATCGAAAGTTCATCCCAAGAGTGTTTTTTTTATTCCTTGGCGCAAACTTTCATTAACAATATTCAAACGTTGCATTACGATCTTTCGGGAGCTAAAACGAAAAATTCGGATAGATTCTGACATTTAAAACTTAAAGTTCGTCCGAGAGTGTTTTTTCTATTCCTTGGAGCAAACGTTTCATGCAAAATATTCCAACGTTGCGTTACGATGTTTCGGGAGCTAAAACGAGAAACTCGGATAGATTACAGCGTTTAAAACTTAAAGTTCGTCCCGAGAGTGTTTTTTTCCATTCCTTGGCACAAACGTTTCAAGCAAAATATTCTAACGTTGCGTTACGATGTTTCGGGAGCTAAAACGAAAAAGTCGGATAGATTACAACGTTTAAAACTTAAAGTTCGTCCCGAGAGTATTTTTTTCGGTTCCTTTTCACAAATGTTTCATGCAAAATATTACAACGTTGCGTTACGATGTTTCGGGAGCTAAGACGAAAAACTCGGATAGATTTTAGCGTTTAAAACTTAAAGTTCGTCCCGAGAGTGTTTTTTTCCATTCCTTGGTGCAAACGTTTCATGCAAAATATTCCATCGTTGCGTTTCTATGTTTATGGAGCGAAAACGAAAAACTCGGATAGATTTCAGCATTTAAAACTTAAAGTTCGTCCCGAGAGTGTTTTTTTCTATTCCTTGGAGCAAACGTTTCATGCAAAATATTCCAACGTTGCGTTACGATGTTTCGGGAGCTAAAACGAAAAACTCGGATAGATTGACGTTTAAAACTTAAAGTTCGTCCCGAGAGTGTTTTTTCCATTCCTTGGCGCAAACGTTTCATGCAAAATATTCCAACGTTGCGTTACGATGTTTCGGGAGCTAAAACGAAAAACTCGGATAGATTACAGCGTTTAAAACTTAAAGTTCGTCCTGAGAGTATTTTTTTCGGTTCCTTGGCGCAAACCATTCATGCAAAATATTATAACGTTGTGTTACGATGTTTCGGGAGCTAAGACGAAAAACTCGGATAGATTTCAGCGTTTAAAACTAAAAGTTCGTCCCGAGAATGTTTTTTTTCATCCCTTGGTGCAAGCGTTTCATGCAAAATATTCCATCGTTGCGTTACTATGTTTGGGAGCGAAAGCGAAAAGCTTCGGATAGATTTCAGCATTTAAAACTTAAAGTTCGTCTCGAGAGTGTTTTTTTCGATTCCATGGCGCCAACGTTTCATGCAAAATATTCCAACCTTGCATTACGATGTTTCGGGAGCTAAGACGAAAAACTCGAATAGATGTCGTTTAAAACCGAAAGTTCGTCCCAAGAGTGTTTTTTTCGATTCGCGCAAACGTTTCATGAAAAATATTCCAACGTTGCGTTACGATGTTTCAGGAGCTAAAACGAAAATCTCGGATAGATTTCAGTGTTTAAAACTTAAAGTTCGTCCCGAGTGTTTTTTTTCGATTGCTTGGCGCAAACGTTTCATGCAAAATTTTCCTACGTGCGTTACGATGTTTCGGGAGCTAAAACGAGAAACTCAGATAGATTACAACGTTTAAAACTTAAAGTTCGTCCCGAGAATGTTTTTTTCCATTCCTTGGCCCAAACGTTTCATACAAAATATTCCAACGCGTTGCGTTACGATGTTTGGGAGCTAAAACCAAAAACTCTGATAGATTACAACGTTTAAAACTTAAAGTTCGTCCCGAGAGTATTTTTTCGGTTCCTTGGCACAAATGTTTCATGTAAAATATTACAACGTTGCGTTACGATGTTTCGGGAGCTAAGACGAAAAACTCGGATAGATTTCAGCGTTTAAAACTTAAAGTTCGTCCCGAGAGTGTTTTTTTCCATTCCTTGGTGCAAACGTTTCATGCAAAATATTCCATCGTTGCGTTTCTATGTTTATGGAGCGAAAACGAAAAACTCGGATAGATTTCAGCATTTAAAACTTAAAGTTCGTCCCGAGAGTGTTTTTTTCGATTCCTTGGTGCCAACGTTTCATGCAAAATATTCCAACCTTGCATTACGATGTTTCGGGAGCTAAGACGAAAAACTCGAATAGATTTCAGCGTTTTAAATCGAAAGTTCATCCAGAGAGTGTGTTTTTCGATTTCTTGGCGCAAACGTTTCATGCAAAATATTCCAAGCTTGTGTTACAATGTTTCGAGAGCTAAGACGAAAAACTCGGATAGATTTCAGCGTTTAAAATCGAAAGTTCATCCCAAGAGTGTTTTTTTTATTCCTTGGCGCAAACTTTCATTAACAATATTCAAACGTTGCATTACGATCTTTCGGGAGCTAAAACGAAAAATTCGGATAGATTACAGCATTTAAAACTTAAAGTTCGTCCCGAGAGTGTTTTTTTCTATTCCTTGGAGCAAACGTTTCATGCAAAATATTCCAGCGTTGCGTTACGATGTTTGGGAGCTAAAGCGAGAGCTTCGGATAGATTACAGCGTTTAAAACTTAAAGTTCGTCCCGAGAGTGTTTTTTTCCATTCCTTGGCACAAACGTTTCAAGCAAAATATTCTAACGTTGCGTTACGATGTTTCGGGAGCTAAAACGAAAAAGTCGGATAGATTACAACGTTTAAAACTTAAAGTTCGTCCCGAGAGTATTTTTTTCGGTTCCTTTTCACAAATGTTTCATGCAAAATATTACAACGATGCGTTACGATGTTTCGGGAGCTAAGACGAAAAACTCGGATAGATTTCAGCGTTTAAAACTTAAAGTTCGTCCCGAGAGTGTTTTTTTCCATTCCTTGGTACAAACGTTTCATGCAAAATATTCCATCGTTGCGTTTCTATGTTTATGGAGCGAAAACGAAAAACTCGGATAGATTTCAGCATTTAAAACTTAAAGTTCGTCCCAAGAGTGTTTTTTTCGATTCCATGGCGCCAACGTTTCATGCAAAATATTTCAACCTTGCATTACGATGTTTCGGGAGCTAAGACGAAAAACTCGAATTGATTTCAGCGTTTAAAACCGAAAGTTCTTCCCAAGAGAGTTTTTTTCGATTCGCGCAAACGTTTCATGAAAAATATTCCAACGTTGCGTTACGATGTATCAGGAGCTAAAACGAAAAACTCTCATAGATTTCAGCGTTTAAAACTTAAAGTTCGTCCCGAGAGTGTTTTTTTCGATTCCTTGGCGCAAACGTTTCGTGCAAAATATTCCAACCTTGCGTTACGATGTTTTGGGAGGTAAGACATAAAACTCGGATAGATTTCAGCTTTTAAAACCGAAAGTTCGTCCCAAAACTGATTTTTCGATTCCTTGGGGCAAACGTTTCATAAAAATATTCAAACGTTGCATTACAATGTTTCGTGAGCTAAAATGAAAAAATCGGGTATATTACAGCGTTTAAAATTTAAAGTTCGTCCCGAGGGTGTTTTTTTCGATTCCTTGGCGCAAACGTTTCATGCAAAATATTACAACGTTGCTATACGATGTTTTGGGAGCTAAAACGAGAAACTCGGATAAATTACAGCGTTTAAACTTAAAGTTCGTCCCGAGAGTGTTTTTTTCGATTCCTTGGAGTAAACTTTTCGTGCAAAATATTCCATCGTTGCGTTACGATGTTTCAGGAGCTAAAACGAAAAAATCGGATAGATTTCAGCGTTTAAAACTTATAGTTTGTCCCGAGAGTGTGTTTTTCGATTCCTTGGCGCAAACGTTTCATGCAAAATATTCCAACCTTGTGTTACGATGTTTCGAGAGCTAAGACGAAAAACTCGGATAGATTTCAGCGTTTAAAACCGAAAGTTCATCCCAAGAGTGTTTTTTTTTATTCCTTGGTGCAAACTTTCATTAACAATATTCAAACATTGCATTACGATGTTTCGGGAGCTAAAACGAAAAACTCAGATAGATTACAGCGTTTAAAATTTAAAGATCGTCCCGAGAGTGTTTTTTTCGATTCCTTGGCGCAAACGTTTCATGCAAAATATTCCAACGTTGTGTTACGATGTTTCGGGAGCTGAAACGAGAAACTCAGATAGATTAAAACGTTTAAAACTTAAAAGTTTGTCCCGAGAATGTTTTTTTCCATTCCTTGGCCCAAACGTTTCATACAAAATATTCCAACGTTGCGTTACGATGTTTCGGGAGCTAAAACGAAAAACTCTGATAGATTACAACGTTTAAAACTTAAAGTTCGTCCCGAGAGTATTTTTTCGGTTCCTTGGCACAAATGTTTCATGCAAAATATTACAACGTTGCGTTACGATGTTTCGGGAGCTAAGGCGAAAAACTTCGGATAGATTTCAAATTTAAAACTTAAAGTTCGTCCGAGAGTGTTTTTTTCCATTCCTTGGTGCAAACGTTTCATGCAAAATATTCCATCGTTGCGTTTCTATGTTTATGGAGTGAAAACGAATAACTCGGATAGATTTCAGCATTTAAAACTTAAAGTTCGTCCCGAGAGTGTTTTTTTCGATTCCTTGGCAACAACGTTTCATGCAAAATATTCCAACATTGCATTACGATGTTTCGGGAGCTAAGACAAAAAACTCGAATAGATTTCAGCGTTTAAAATCGAAAGTTCATACCGAGCGTGTGTTTTTCGATTCCTTGGCGCAAACGTTTCTTGCAAAATATTCCAACCTTGTGTTACGATGTTTCGAGAGCTAAGACGAAAAACTCGGATAGATTTCAGCGTTTAAAATCGAAAGTTCATCCCAAGAGTGTTTTTTTTATTCCTTGGCGCAAACTTTCATTAACAATATTCAAACGTTGCATTACGATGTTTCGGGAGCTAAAACGAAAAACTCAGATAGATTAAAGCGTTTAAAACTTAAAGTTCGTCCCGAGAGTGTTTTTTTCTATTCCTTGGAGCAAACGTTTCATGCAATATATTACAACGTTGCGTTACGATGTTTCGGGAGCTAAAACAAGAAACTCGGATAGATTACAGCGTTTAAAACTTAAAGTTCGTCCCGAGAGTGTTTTTTTCCATTCCTTGGTGCAAATGTTTCTTGAAAAATATTCCAACGTTGCGTTACGATGTTTCGGGAGCTAAAACGAAAAACTCGGATAGATTACAACGTTTAAAACTTAAAGTTCGTCCTGAGAGTATTTTTTTCGGTTCCTTGGCGCAAACGTTTCATGCAAAATATTACAACGTTGCGTTACGATGTTTCGTGAGTTAAGACGAAAAACTCGGATAGATTTCAGCGTTTAAAACTTAAAGTTCGTCCCGAGAGTGTTTTTTTCCATTCCTTGGTGCAAACGTTTCATGCAAAATATTCCATCGTTGCGTTACTATGTTTATGGAGCGAAAAGGAAAAACTCGGATAGATTTCAGCATTTAAAACTTAAAGTTCGTCCCGAGAGTGTTTTTTTCGATTCCTTGGTGCCAACGTTTCATGCAAAATATTCCAACCTTGCATTATGATGTTTCGGGAGCTAAGACGAAAAACTCGAATAGATTTCAACGTTTAAAATTGAAAGTTCATCCCGAGAGTGTGTTTTTCGATTCCTTGGCGCAAACGTTTCATGCAAAATATTCCAAACTTGTGTTACGATGTTTCGAGAGCTAAGACGAAAAACTCGGATAGATTTCAGCGTTTAAAATCGAAAGTTCATCCCAAGAGTGTTTTTTTTTATTCCTTGGCGCAAAATTTCATTAACAATATTCAAACGTTGCATTACGATATTTCGGGAGCTAAAACGAAAAACTCGGATAGATTTCTGCGTTTAAAAATTAAAGTTTGTCCCGATAGTGTTTTTTCCGATTCATTGGCACAAACGTTTCATGCAAAGTATTCCAACGTTGCGTTACGATGTTTCGAGAGCTAAAAGGAAAAAACTCGGATAGATTTCAGCGTTTAAAACTTAAAGTTCGTCCCGAGAGTGTTTTTTTTATTCCTTGGTGCAAACGTTTCAGGCAAAATATTCCAACGTTGCGTTACGATGTTTCAGAAGCTAAAACGAAAAACTTGGATAGATTTCAGCGTTTAAAACTTAAAGTTCGTCCCGAGAGTGTTTTTTTCAATTCCTTGGCGCAAACGTTTTATGCAAAATATTCCAACCTTGCGTTACGATGTTTCGGGAGCTAAGACGAAAAACTCGTATAGATTTCAGCGTTTAAAACCGAAAGTTCGTCCAAAAAGTGTTTTTTCGATTTCTTGGCGCAAACGTTTCATACAAAATATTCGAACATTGCATTACGGTGTTTCAGGAGCTAAAATGAAAAACTCTTATAGAATACAGCGTTTAAAACTTAAAGTTCGTCCCGAGAGTGTTTTTTTCCATTCCTTGGCTTAAACGTTTCATGCAAATTATTCCATCGTTGCGTTACGATGTTTCTGGAGCGAAAACGAAAAATTCGGATAGATAAGCGTTTAAAATTTAAAGTTCGTCCCGAGAGTGTTTTGTTTTATTCCTTGGCG
The DNA here is from genome assembly GCA_036507275.1 of Sicyos edulis. NCBI lineage: Eukaryota > Viridiplantae > Streptophyta > Magnoliopsida > Cucurbitales > Cucurbitaceae > Sicyos > Sicyos edulis. Next base: position 24,446,983 of record CM071848.1, read on the forward strand.
AAAACTTTTCATGCAAAATATTCCAACGTTGCGTTACGATGTTTCAGGAGCTAAAACGAAAAACTCAGATAGATTACAGCGTATAAAACTTAAAGTTCGTCCCGAGAGTGTTATTTTCGATTCCTTGGTGCAAACTTTTCATGCAAAATATTCCATCGTTGCGTTCTGATGTTTCGGGAGCTAAAACGAAAAACTCTGATAGATTTCAGCGTTTAAAACTTAAAGTTCGTCCCGAGAGTGTGTTTTTCGATTCCTAGGCGCAAACGTTCCATGCAAAATATTCCAACCTTGTGTTACGATGTTTCGGGAACTAAGATGAAAAACTCGGATAGATTTCAGCGTTTAAAACCGAAAGTTCATCCCAAGAGATCTTTTTTTATTCCTTGGCGAAAATGTTACATTAACAATATTCAAACGTTGCATTACGATGTTTCGGGAGCTAAAACGAAAAACTCGGATAGATTACAACGTTTAAAACTTACAGTTCGTCCCGAGAGTGTTTTTTTCGATTCCTTGGCGCAAACATTTCATGCAAAATATTACAACGTTGCGTTACGATGTTTCGGGAGCTAAAACGAGAAACTCGAATAGATTACAACGTTTAAAACTTAAAGTTCGTTCCGAGAGTGTTTTTTTCGATTCCTTGGCGCAAACTTTTCGTGCAAAATATTGCATCGTTGCGTTACGATGTTTCGGGAGCTAAGACGAAAAACTCAAATAGATTTCAGCGTTTAAAATCGAAAGTTCATACCGAGAGTGTGTTTTTCGATTCCTTGGCGCAAACGTTTCATGCAAAATATTCCAACCTTGTGTTACGATGTTTCGAGAGCTAAGACGAAAAACTCGGATAGATTTCAGCGTTTAAAATCGAAAGTTCATCCCAAGATTGTTTTTTTTATTCCTTGGCGCAAACTTTCATTAACAATATTCAAACGTTGCATTACGATGTTTCGGGAGCTAAAACGAAAAACTCGAATAGATTACAGCGTTTAAAACTTAAAGTTCGTCCCGAGAGTGTTTTTTTCTATTCCTTGGAGCAAACGTTTCATTCAAAATATTCCAACGTTGCGTTACGATGTTTCAGGAGCTAAAACGAGAAACTCGGATAGATTACAGCGTTTAAAACTCAAAGTTCGTCCCGAGAGTGTTTTTTTCCATTCCGTGGTGCAAACGTTTCATGCAAAATATTCCAACGTTGCGTTACGATGTTTCGGGAGCTAAAACGAAAAACTCGGATAGATTACAGCGTTTAAAACTTACAGTTTGTCCTGAGAGTGTTTTTTTCGATTCCTTGGCGCAAACGTTTCATGCAAAATATTACAACGTTGCGTTACGATGTTTCGGGAGCTAAAACGAGAAACTCGGATAGATTACAGCGTTTAAAACTTAAAGATCGTCCCGAGAGTGTTTTTTTCGATTCCTTGTCGCAAACTTTTCGTGCAAAATATTCCATCGTTGCGTTACGATGTTTCGGGAACTAAAACGAAAAACTCGGATAGATTTCAGCGTTTAAAACTTAAAGTTTGTCCCGAGAGTGTGTTTTTTGATTCCTTGGCGCAAACGTTTCATGCAAAATATTCCAACCTTGTGTTACGATGTTTCGAGAGCTAAGACGAAAAACTCGGATAGATTTCAGCGTTTAAAATGGAAAGTTCATCCCAAGAGTGTTTTTTTTATTCCTTGGCGCAAACTTTCATTAACAATATTCAAACGTTGCATTACGATGTTTCGGGAGCTAAAACGAAAAACTCGGATAGATTACAGCGTTTAAAACTTAAAGTTCATCCCGAGAGTTTTTTTTTTCGATTCCTTGGAGCAAACGTTTCTTGCAAAATATTCCAACGTTGCGTTACGATGTTTCGGGAGCTAAAACGAGAAACTCGGATAGATTACAGCGTTTAAAACTTAAAGTTCATCCCGATAGTGTTTTTTTCCATTCCTTGGCGCAAACGTTTCATGCAAAATATTCCAACATTGCGTTACGATGTTTCGGGAGCTAAAACGAAAAACTCGGATAGATTACACGGCGTTTAAAACTTAAAGTTACGTCCGAGAGTATTTTTTTGGTTCCTTGGCGCAAACGTTTCATGCAAAATATTACAACGTTGCGTTACGATGTTTTGGGAGCTAAGACGAAAAACTCGGATAGATTTCAGCGTTTAAAACTAAAAGTTCGTCCCGAGAGTGTTTTTTTCCATTCCTTGGTGCAAACGTTTCATGCAAAATATTCCATCGTTGCGTTAGTATGTTTCGGGAGCGAAAACGAAAAACTCGAATAGATTTCAGCATTTAAAACTTAAAGTTCGTCCCGATAGTGTTTTTTTCGATTCCTTGGCGCCAACGTTTCATGCAAAATATTCCAACCTTGCATTACGATGTTTCGGGTGCTAAGACGAAAAACTCGAATAGATTTCAGCGTTTAAAACTGAAAGTTCGTCCCAAGAGTGTTTTTTTCGATTCGCGCAAACGTTTCATGAAAAATATTTCAACGTTGCGTTACGATGTTTCAGGAGCTAAAACGAAAAACTCGGATAGATTTCAGCGTTTAAAACTTAAAGTTCGTCCCAAGAGTGATTTTTTCGATTCCTTGGCGCAAACGTTTCGTTCAAAATATTCCAACCTTGCGTTACGATGTTTTGGGAGCTAAGACGAAAAACTCGGATAGATTTCAGCCTTTAAAACCGAAAGTTCTTCCCAAAACTAATTTTTCGATTCCTTGGCGCAAACGTTTCATAAAAATATTCAAACGTTGCATTACAGTGTTTCGTGAGCTAAAATGAAAAAATCGGGTATATTACAGCGTTTAAAATTTAAAGTTCGTCCCGAAGGTGTTTTTTTCGATTCCTTGGCGCAAACGTTTCATGCAAAATATTACAACGTTGCGATACGATTTTTCGGGAGTTAAAACGAGAAACTCGGATAAATTACAGCGTTTAAACTTAAAGTTCGTCCCGAGAGTATTTTTTTCGATTCCTTGGCGCAAACTTTTCGTGCAAAATATTCCATCGTTGCGCTACGATGTTTCAGGAGCTAAAACGAAAAACTCAGATAGATTACAACGTTTAAAACTTAAAAGATCGTCCCGAGAATGTTTTTTTCCATTCCTTGGCCCAAACGTTTCATACAAAATATTCCAACGTTGCGTTACGATGTTTCGGGAGCTAAAACGAAAAACTCTGATAGATTACAACATTAAAAACTTAAAGTTCGTCCCGAGAGTATTTTTTTCGGTTCCTTGGCACAAATGTTTCATGAAAAATATTACAACGTTGCGTTACGATGTTTCTGGAGCTAAGACGAAAAACTCGGATAGATTTAAGCGTTTAAAACTTAAAGTTCGTCCCGAGAGTGTTTTTTTCCATTCCTTGGTGCAAACGTTTCATGCAAAATATTCCATCGTTGCGTTTCTATGTTTATGGAGCGAAATCGAAAAACTCAGATAGATTTCAGCATTTAAAACTTAAAGTTCGTCCCGAGAGTGTTTTTTTCGATTCCTTGGCGCCAACGTTTCATGCAAAATATTCCAACCTTGCATTACGATGTTTCGGGAGCTAAGACGAAAAACTCAAATAGATTTCAGCGTTTAAAATTGAAAGTTCATACCGAGAGTGTGTTTTTCGATTGCTTGGCGCAAACGTTTCATGCAAAATATTCCAACCTTGTGTTACGATGTTTCGAGAGCTAAGACGAAAAACTCGGATAGATTTCAGCGTTTAAAATCGAAAGTTCATCCCAAGAGTGTTTTATATTCCAACGTTGCGTTACGATGTTTCGGGAGCTAAAACGAGAAACTCGGATAGATTACAACGTTTAAAACTTAAAGTTCATCCCGAGAGTGTTTTTTTCCATTCCTTGGCGCAAACGTTTCATGCAAAATATTCCAATATTGCGTTACGATGTTTCGGGAGCTAAAACGAAAAACTCGGATAGATTACAGCGTTTAAAACTTAAAGTTCGTCCCGAGAGTATTTTTTTCAGTTCCTTGGCGCAAACGTTTCATGCAAAATATTACAACGTTGCGTTACGATGTTTCGGGAGCTAAGACGAAAAACTCGGATAGATTTCAGCGTTTAAAACTAAAAGTTCGTCCCGAGAGTGTTTTTTTCCATTCCTTGGTGCAATCGTTTCATGCAAAATATTCCATCGTTGCGTCAGTACGTTTCGGGAGCGAAAACAAAAAACTCGAATAGATTTCAGCATTTAAAACTTAAAGTTCGTCCCGAGAGTGTTTTTTTCGATTCCATGGCGCCAACGTTTCATGCAAAATATTCCAACCTTGCATTACGATGTTTCGGGAGCTAAGACGAAAAACTCGAATAGATTTCAACGTTTAAAACCGAAAGTTCGTCCCAAGAGTGTTTTTTTCGATTCGCGCAAACGTTTCATGAAAAATATTCCAACGTTGCGTTACGATGTTTCAGGAGCTAAAATGAAAAACTCGGATAGATTTCAGCATATAAAACTTAAAGTTCATCCCGAGAGTGATTTTTTCGATTCCTTGGCGCAAACGTTTCGTGCAAAATATTCCAACCTTGCGTTACGATGTTTTGGGAGCTAAGACGAAAAACTCGGATAGATTTCAGCGTTTAAAACCGAAAGTTCGTCCCAAAACTTATTTTTCGATTCCTTGGCGCAAACGTTTCATAAAAATATTCAAACGTTGCATTACAGTGTTTCGTGAGCTAAAATGAAAAAATCGGGTGAATTACAGCGTTTAAAATTTAAAGTTCGTCCCGAGGGTGTTTTTTTCGATTCCTTGGCGCAAACGTTTCATGCAAAATATTACAACGTTGCGATACGATGTTTCGGGAGCTTAAACGAGAAACTCGGATAAATTACAGCGTTTAAACTTAAAGTTCGTCCCGAGAGTGTTTTTTTCGATTCCTTGGCGCAAACTTTTCGTGCAAAATATTCCATCGTTGCGTTACGATGTTTCAGGAGCTAAAACGAAAAACTCGGATAGATTTCAGCGTTTAAAACTTAAAGTTTGTCCCGAGAGTGTGTTTTTCGATTCCTTGGCGCAAACGTTTCATGCAAAATATTCCAACCTTGTGTTACGATGTTTCGAGAGCTAAGACGAAAAACTCGGATAGATTTCAGTGTTTAAAACCGAAAGTTCATCCCAAGAGTGTTTTTTTTATTCCTTGGCGCAAACTTTCATTAACAATATTCAAACGTTGCATTACGATGTTTCGGGAGCTAAAACGAAAAACTCAGATAGATTACTGCGTTTAAAATTTAAAGATCGTCCCGAGAGTGTTTTTTTCGATTCCTTGGCGCAAACGTTTCATGCAAAATATTCCAACTTTGCATTATGATGTTTCGGGAGCTAAGACGAAAAACGCGTATAGATTTCAGCGTTTAAAACTTAAAGTTCGTCCCGAGAGTGTTTTTTTCCATTCCTTGGCGCAAACGTTTCATGCAAAATATTTCCTCGTTGCGTTACGATGTTTCGGGAGCGAAAACGAAAAACTCGGATATATTTAAACATTTAAAACTTAAAGTTCGTCCCGAGAGTGTTTTTTTCGATTCCTTGGCGCAAACGTTTCATTTACAATATTCAAACGTTGCATTACGATGTTTCGGGAGCTAAAACGAAAAATTTGGATAGATTACAGCGTTTAAAACTTAAAGTTCGTCCCGAGAGTGTTTTTTTCGGTTCCTTGGCACAAACGTTTCATGGAAAATATTACAACGTTGCATTACGATGTTTCATGAGCTAAGACAAAAAATTCGGATAGATTTCGGCGTTTAAAACTTAAAGTTCATCCCGAGAGTATTTTTTCGATTCCTTGGCACAAACGTTTCATGTAAAATATTCCAACTTTGCATTACGATGTTTCGGGAGCTAAGAAGAAAAACACTCATAGATTTCAGCGTTCAAAACTTAAAGTTCGTCACAAGAGTGGTTTTTTCCATTCCTTGGCGCAAACGTTTCAGGCAAAATATTCCATCGTTGCGTTACGATGTTTTGGGAGCTAAAACGAAATACTCGGATAGATTTCAGCATTTAAAACTTAATGTTCGTCCCGAGAGTGTTTTTTTCGATTCCTTGGCAGAAACGTTTCATTTACAAAATTCAAACGTTGCATTACGAAGTTTCGGGAGTTAAAACGAAAAATTCGGATAGATTACAACGTTTAAAACTTAAAGTTCGTCCCGAGAGTGTTTTTTTTGGTTCCTTGGCGCAAACGTTTCATGCAAAATATTACAACGATGCGTTACGATGTTTCATGAGCTAAGACAAAAAAACGCGGATAGATTTCAGCGTTTAAAACATAAAGTTCGTCCCGAGAGTATTTTTTTTCGATTCCTTGGCGCGAACGTTTCATGCAAAATATTCCAACTTTGCATTACGATGTTTCGGGAGCTAAGACGAAAAACTCGGATAGATTTCAGCGTTTAAAAATTAAAGTTCGTCACGAGAGTGTTTTTTTCCATTCCTTGGCGCAAACGTTTCATGCAAAATATTCCATCGTTGCGTTATGATGTTTCGGGAGCTAAAACGAAAAATTCGGATAGATTTCAGCATTTGAAACTTAAAGTTCGTCCCGAGAGTGTTTTTTTCGATTCCTTGGCGCAAAAGTTTCATGCAAAATATTCCAACCTTGCATTACAATGTTTCGGGAGCTAAGACGAAAAACGCGGATAGATTTCATCGTTTAAAACCGAAAGTTAATCCCAAGAGTGTTTTTTTCGATTCTTTGGCGCAAACGTTTCATTAACAATATTCAAACGTTGCATTACGATGTTTCAGGAGCTAAAACTAAAAATTCGGATAGATTACAGCGTTTAAAACTTAAAGTTCGTCCCGAGAGTGTTTTTTTCGGTTCCTTGGCGCAAACGTTTCATGCAAGATATTACAACGTTGCGTTACGATGTTTCATGAGCTAAGACGAAAAACTCTGATAGATTTCAGCGTTTAAAACATAAAGTTCCTCCCGAGAGTGTTTTTTTCCATTCCTTGGCGCAAAAGTTTCATGCAAAATATTCCATCGTTGCGTTACGATGTTTCGGGAGCTAAAACGAAAAACTCGGATAGATTACAGCGTTTAAAACTTACTGATTTGTCACGAGTGTTTTTCGATTCCTTGGCGCAAACGTTTCATGCAAAATATTACAACGTTGCGTTACGATGTTTCGGGAGCAAAGACGAAAAACTCGGATAGATTTCAACGTTTAAAACCGAAAGTTTATCCCAAGAGTGCTTTTTTCGATTCCTTGGCACAAACGTTTCATTTACAATATTCAAACGCTGCATTACGATGTTTCGGGAGCAAAAACGAAAAATTCGGATAGATTACAGCGTTTAAAACTTAAATTTCGTCCCGAGAGTGTTTTTTTCGGTTCCTTGGCGCAAACGTTTCATGCCAACTATTACAACGTTGCGTTACGATGTTTCATGAGCTAAGACGAAAAACTCGGATAGATTTCAGCGTTTAAAACTTAAAGTTCGTCCCGAGAGTGTTTTTTTCGATTCCTTGGCACAAACGTTTCATGCAAAATATTCCAACGTTGCGTAACGGTGTTTCGGGTGCTAAAACGAGAAACTCGGATAGATTACATCGTTTAAAACTTAAAGTTCGTCCCGAGAGTGTTTTTTTCGATTGCTTGGCGCAAACGTTTCATGCAAAATATTCCAACCTTGCATTACGATGTTTCGGGAGCTAAGACGAAAAACTCGGATAGATTTCAACGTTTAAAACTTAAAGTTCGTCCCGAGAGTATTTTTTTCGATTCCTTGGCGCGAACGTTTCATGCAAAATATTCCAACTTTGCATTATGATGTTTCGAGAGCTAAGACGAAAAACTCGTATAGATTTCAGCGTTTAAAACTTAAAGTTCGTCCCGAGAGTGTTTTTTTCCATTCCTTGGCGCAAACGTTTCATGCAAAATATTTCCTCGTTGCGTTACGATGTTTCGGGAGCGAAAACGAAAAACTCGGATAGATTTAAACATTTAAAACTTAAATTTCGTCCCGAGAGTGTTTTTTTCGATTCCTTGGCGCAAACGTTTCATTTACAATATTCAAACGTTGCATTACGATGTTTCGGGAGTTAAAACGAAAACTATGGATAGATTACAGCGTTTAAAACTTAAAGTTCGTCCCGAGAGTATTTTTTTCGGTTCCTTGGCACAAACGTTTCATGGAAAATATTACAACGTTGCATTACGATGTTTCATGAGCTAAGACAAAAAACTCGGATAGATTTCAGCGTTTAAAACTTAAAGTTCATCCCGAGAGTATTTTTTCGATTCCTTGGCACGAACATTTCATGTAAAATATTCCAACTTTGCATTACGATGTTTCGGGAGCTAAGAAGAAAAACTCTCATAGATTTCAGCGTTCAAAACTTAAAGTTCGTCACAAGAGTGGTTTTTTCCATTCCTTGGCGCAAACGTTTCAGGTAAAATATTCCATCGTTGCGTTACGATGTTTTGGGAGCTAAAACGAAATACTCGGATAGATTTCAGCATTTAAAACTTAATGTTCGTCCCGAGAGTGTTTTTTTCAATTCCTTGGCAGAAACGTTTCATTTACAAAATTCAAACGTTGCATTACGAAGTTTCGGGAGTTAAAACGAAAAATTCGGATAGATTCTGACGTTTAAAACTTAAAGTTCGTCCCAGAGTGTTTTTTGGTTCCTTGGCGCAAGCGTTTCATGCAAAATATAACAACGATGCGTTACGATGTTTCATGAGCTAAGACAAAAAAACGCGGATAGATTTCAGCGTTTAAAACATAAAGTTCGTCCCGAGAGTATTTTTTTCGATTCCTTGGCGCGAACGTTTCATGCAAAATATTCCAACTTTGCATTACGATGTTTCGGGAGCTAAGACGAAAAACTCGGATAGATTTCAGCGTTTAAAAATTAAAGTTCGTCACGAGAGTGTTTTTTTTCCATTCCTTGGCGCAAACGTTTCATGCAAAATATTCCATCGTTGCGTTATGATGTTTCGGGAGCTAAAACGAAAAATTCGGATAGATTTCAGCATTTGAAACTTAAAGTTCGTCCCGAGAGTGTTTTTTTCGATTCCTTGGCGCAAACGTTTCATGCAAAATATTCCAACCTTGCATTACAATGTTTGGGAGCTAAAGACGAAAAAGCGCGGATAGATTTCATCGTTTAAAACCGAAAGTTCATCCCAAGAGTGTTTTTTCGATTCTTTGGCGCAAGCGGTTCATTAACAATATTCAAGCGTTGCATTACGATGTTTCGAGGAGCTAAAACTAAAAATTCGGATAGATTACAGCGTTTAAAACTTAAAGTTCGTCCCGAGAGTGTTTTTTTCGGTTCCTTGGCGCAAACGTTTCATGCAAGATATTACAACGTTGCGTTACGATGTTTCATGAGCTAAGACGAAAAACTCTGATAGATTTCAGCGTTTAAAACATAAAGTTCCTCCCGAGAGTGTTTTTTTCCATTCCTTGGCGCAAAAGTTTCATGCAAAATATTCCATCGTTGGGTTACAATGTTTCGGGAGCTAAAACGAAAAATTCGGATAGATTACATCGTTTAAAACTTAAAGTTCGTCCCGAGAGTGTTTTTTTCGATTGCTTGGCGCAAACGTTTCATGCAAAATATTCCAACCTTGCATTACGATGTTTCGGGAGCAATGACGAAAAACTCGGATAGATTTCAACGTTTAAAACCGAAAGTTTATCCCAAGAGTGCTTTTTTCGATTCCTTGGCACAAACGTTTCATTTACAATATTCAAACGCTGCATTACGATGTTTCGGGAGCAAAAACGAAAAATTCGGATAGATTACAGCGTTTAAAACTTAAATTTCGTCCCGAGAGTGTTTTTTTCGGTTCCTTGGCGCAAACGTTTCATGCCAACTATTACAACGTTGCGTTACGATGTTTCATGAGCTAAGACGAAAAACTCGGATAGATTTCAGCGTTTAAAACTTAAAGTTCGTCCCGAGAGTGTTTTTTTCGATTCCTTGGCACAAACGTTTCATGCAAAATATTCCAACGTTGCGTAACGGTGTTTCGGGTGCTAAAACGAGAAACTAGGATAGATTACATCGTTTAAAACTTAAAGTTCGTCCCGAGAGTGTTTTTTTCGATTGCTTGGCGCAAACGTTTCATGCAAAATATTTCAACCTTGCATTACGATGTTTCGGGAGCTAAGACGAAAAATTCGGATAGATTTCAACGTTTAAAACCGAAAGTTCATCCCAAGAGTGTTTTTTTCGATTCCTTGGCGCAAACGTTTCATTTACAATATTCAAACGTTGCATTACGATGTTTCGGGAGCTAAAACGAAAAATTCGGATAGATAACATCGTTTAAAACTTAAAGTTCGTCTCGAGAGTGTTTTTTCGGTTCCTTGGCGCAAACTTTTCATGCCAAATATTACAGCGTTGCGTTACGATGTTTCATGAGTCGAGACGAAAAACTTCGGATAGATTTCAGCGTTTAAAACTTAAAGTTCGTCCGAGAGTGTTTTTCGATTCCTTGGCGCAAGCGTTTCATGCAAAATATTCCAACGTTGCGTTACGATGTTTCAGGTGCTAAAACGAGAAACTCGGATAGATTTCAGCGTTTAAAACTTAAAGTTCGTCCCGAGAGTGTGTTTTTCGATTCCTTGGCGCAAATGTTTCATGGAAAATATTTCAACCTTGTATTACGATGTTTCGGAAGCTAAGACGAAAAACTCTGATAGATTTCAGAGTTTAAAACCGAAAGTTCATCCCAAGAGTGTTTTTTTCGATTCCTTGGCGCAAACGTTTCCTTAACAATATTCAAACGTTGCATTACGATGTTTTGGGAGCTAAAACGAAAGCTCTGATAGATTACACCGTTTAAAACTTAAAGTTAAATCACGAGTGTTTTTTCGATTCGTTGGCGCGAGCGTTTCATGAAAAGTACTCCAACTTTGCATTACGATGTTTCGGGAGCTAAGACTAAAAACTCGGATAGATTTCATCGTTTAAAACTTAAAGTTCGTCTCGAGAGTGTTTTTTTCCATTCCTTGGTGCAAACGTTTCATGCAAAATATTCCATCATTGCGTTACGATGTTTCGGGAGCTAAAACGAAAAACTCGGATAGATTTCAGCATTTAAAACTTAAAGTTCATCCCGAGAGTGTTTTTTTCGATTCCTTGGATCAAACGTTTCATGCAAAATATTCCAACGTTGCGTTACGATGTTTCAGGAGCAAAAACGAGAAACTCGGATAGATTACAGCGTTTAAAACTTAAAGTTCGTCCCGAGAGTGTTTTTTTCGATTCCTTGGCGCAAACGTTTCATGCAAAATATTCCATCGTTGCGTTACAATGTTTCGGGAGCCAAAACGAAAAACTTGGATAGATTACAGCGTTTAAGACTTAAAGTTCGTCCCGAGAGTGTTTTTTCGATTCCTTGGCGCAAACGTTTCATGCAAAATATTCCATCGTTGCGTTACGATGTTTCGGGAGCTAAAACGAAAAAGGTCGGATAGATTTCAGTGTATAAAACTTAAAGTTCGTCCCGAGAATGTGTTTTTCGATTTTTTGGCGCAAACATTTCAGGAAAAATACTCCAACCTTGTGTTACGATGTTTCGGGAGCTAAGACGAAAAACTCTGATAGATTTCAGCGTTTAAAACCGAAAGTTCGTCCCGAGAGTGTTTTTTTCGATTCCTTGGCACAAACGTTTCATGCAAAATATTCCAACGTTGCGTAACGATGTTTCGGGTGCTAAAACGAGAAACTCGGATAGATTACATCGTTTAAAACTTAAAGTTCGTCCCGAGAGTGTTTTTTTCGATTGCTTGGCGCAAACGTTTCATGCAAAATATTCCAACCTTGCATTACGATGTTTCGGGAGCTAAGACGAAAAACTCGGATAGATTTCAACGTTTAAAACTTAAAGTTCGTCCCGAGAGTATTTTTTTCGATTCCTTGGCGCGAACGTTTCATGCAAAATATTCCAACTTTGCATTATGATGTTTCGAGAGCTAAGACGAAAAACTCGTATAGATTTCAGCGTTTAAAACTTAAAGTTCGTCCCGAGAGTGTTTTTTTCCATTCCTTGGCGCAAACGTTTCATGCAAAATATTTCCTCGTTGCGTTACGATGTTTGGGGCGAAAGCGAAAAACTCGGATAGATTTAAACATTTAAAACTTAAATTTCGTCCGAGAGTGTTTTTTCGATTCCTTGGCGCAAACGTTTCATTTACAATATTCAAACGTTGCATTACGATGTTTCGGGAGCTAAAACGAAAACTATGGATAGATTACAGCGTTTAAAACTTAAAGTTCGTCCCGAGAGTATTTTTTTCGGTTCCTTGGCACAAACGTTTCATGGAAAATATTACAACGTTGCATTACGATGTTTCATGAGCTAAGACAAAAAACTCGGATAGATTTCAGCGTTTAAAACTTAAAGTTCATCCCGAGAGTATTTTTTCGATTCCTTGGCACGAACATTTCATATAAAATATTCCAACTTTGCATTACGATGTTTCGGGAGCTAAGAAGAAAAACTCTCATAGATTTCAGCGTTCAAAACTTAAAGTTCGTCACAAGAGTGGTTTTTTCCATTCCTTGGCGCAAACGTTTCAGGTAAAATATTCCATCGTTGCGTTACGATGTTTTGGGAGCTAAAACGAAATACTCGGATAGATTTCAGCATTTAAAACTTAATGTTCGTCCCGGGAGTGTTTTTTTCAATTCCTTGGCAGAAACGTTTCATTTACAAAATTCAAACGTTGCATTACGAAGTTTCGGGAGTTAAAACGAAAAATTCGGATAGATTACAGCGTTTAAAACTTAAAGTTCGTCCCGAGAGTGTTTTTTTTGGTTCCTTGGCGCAAACGTTTCATGCAAAATATAACAACGATGCGTTACGATGTTTCATGAGCTAAGACAAAAAAACGCGGATAGATTTCAGCGTTTAAAACATAAAGTTCGTCCCGAGAGTATTTTTTTCGATTCCTTGGCGCGAACGTTTCATGCAAAATATTCCAACTTTGCATTACGATGTTTCGGGAGCTAAGACGAAAAACTCGGATAGATTTCAGCGTTTAAAAATTAAAGTTAAATCACGAGTGTTTTTTCCATTCCTTGGCGCAAACGTTTCATGCAAAATATTCCATCGTTGCGTTATGATGTTTCGGGAGCTAAAACGAAAAATTCGGATAGATTTCAGCATTTGAAACTTAAAGTTCGTCCCGAGAGTGTTTTTTTCGATTCCTTGGCGCAAACGTTTCATGCAAAATATTCCAACCTTGCATTACAATGTTTCGGGAGCTAAGACGAAAAACGCGGATAGATTTCATCGTTTAAAACCGAAAGTTCATCCCAAGAGTGTTTTTTTCGATTCTTTGGCGCAAACGGTTCATTAACAATATTCAAACGTTGCATTACGATGTTTCAGGAGCTAAAACTAAAAATTCGGATAGATTACAGCGTTTAAAACTTAAAGTTCGTCCCGAGAGTGTTTTTTTCGGTTCCTTGGCGCAAACGTTTCATGCAAGATATTACAACGTTGCGTTACGATGTTTCATGAGCTAAGACGAAAAACTCTGATAGATTTCAGCGTTTAAAACATAAAGTTCCTCCCGAGAGTGTTTTTTTCCATTCCTTGGCGCAAAAGTTTCATGCAAAATATTCCATCGTTGGGTTACAATGTTTCGGGAGCTAAAACGAAAAATTCGGATAGATTACATCGTTTAAAACTTAAAGTTCGTCCCGAGAGTGTTTTTTTCGATTGCTTGGCGCAAACGTTTCATGCAAAATATTCCAACCTTGCATTACGATGTTTCGGGAGCAATGACGAAAAACTCGGATAGATTTCAACGTTTAAAACCGAAAGTTTATCCCAAGAGTGCTTTTTTCGATTCCTTGGCACAAACGTTTCATTTACAATATTCAAAATTTGCATTACGATGTTTGGGAGCAAAAGCGAAAAATTCGGATAGATTACTGACGTTTAAAACTTAAATTTCGTCGAGAGTGTTTTTTTCGGTTCCTTGGCGCAAACGTTTCATGCCAACTATTACAACGTTGCGTTACGATGTTTCATGAGCTAAGACGAAAAACTCGGATAGATTTCAGCGTTTAAAACTTAAAGTTCGTCCCGAGAGTGTTTTTTTCGATTCCTTGGCACAAACGTTTCATGCAAAATATTCCAACGTTGCGTAACGGTGTTTCGGGTGCTAAAACGAGAAACTAGGATAGATTACATCGTTTAAAACTTAAAGTTCGTCCCGAGAGTGTTTTTTTCGATTGCTTGGCGCAAACGTTTCATGCAAAATATTCCAACCTTGCATTACGATGTTTCGGGAGCTAAGACGAAAAATTCGGATAGATTTCAACGTTTAAAACCGAAAGTTCATCCCAAGAGTGTTTTTTTCGATTCCTTGGCGCAAACGTTTCATTTACAATATTCAAACGTTGCATTACGATGTTTCGGGAGCTAAAACGAAAAATTCGGATAGATAACATCGTTTAAAACTTAAAGTTCGTCTCGAGAGTGTTTTTTTCGGTTCCTTGGCGCAAACTTTTCATGCCAAATATTACAACGTTGCGTTACGATGTTTCATGAGCTGAGACGAAAAACTCGGATAGATTTCAGCGTTTAAAACTTAAAGTTCGTCCCGAGAGTGTTTTTTTCGATTCCTTGGCGCAAACGTTTCATGCAAAATATTCCAACGTTGCGTTACGATGTTTCAGGTGCTAAAACGAGAAACTCGGATAGATTTCAGCGTTTAAAACTTAAAGTTCGTCCCGAGAGTGTGTTTTTCGATTCCTTGGCGCAAATGTTTCATGGAAAATATTTCAACCTTGTATTACGATGTTTCGGAAGCTAAGACGAAAAACTCTGATAGATTTCAGAGTTTAAAACCGAAAGTTCATCCCAAGAGTGTTTTTTTCGATTCCTTGGCGCAAACGTTTCCTTAACAATATTCAAACGTTGCATTACGATGTTTTGGGAGCTAAAACGAAAGCTCTGATAGATTACACCGTTTAAAACTTAAAGTTCGTCACGAGAGTGTTTTTTTCGATTCGTTGGCGCGAACGTTTCATGAAAAGTACTCCAACTTTGCATTACGATGTTTCGGGAGCTAAGACTAAAAACTCGGATAGATTTCATCGTTTAAAACTTAAAGTTCGTCTCGAGAGTGTTTTTTTCCATTCCTTGGTGCAAACGTTTCATGCAAAATATTCCATCGTTGCGTTACGATGTTTCGGGAGCTAAAACGAAAAACTCGGATAGATTTCAGCATTTAAAACTTAAAGTTCATCCCGAGAGTGTTTTTTTCGATTCCTTGGATCAAACGTTTCATGCAAAATATTCCAACGTTGCGTTACGATGTTTTGAGAGCAAAAGCGAGAAACTTCGGATAGATTCTGACGTTTAAAACTTAAAGTTCGTCCCGAGAGTGTTTTTTTCGATTCCTTGGCGCAAACGTTTCATGCAAAATATTCCATCGTTGCGTTACAATGTTTCGGGAGCCAAAACGAAAAACTTGGATAGATTACAGCGTTTAAGACTTAAAGTTCGTCCCGAGAGTGTTTTTTCGATTCCTTGGCGCAAACGTTTCATGCAAAATATTCCATCGTTGCGTTACGATGTTTCGGGAGCTAAAACGAAAAAGGTCGGATAGATTTCAGTGTATAAAACTTAAAGTTCGTCCCGAGAATGTGTTTTTCGATTTTTTGGCGCAAACATTTCAGGAAAAATACTCCAACCTTGTGTTACGATGTTTCGGGAGCTAAGACGAAAAACTCTGATAGATTTCAGCGTTTAAAACCGAAAGTTCGTCCCGAGAATGTGTTTTTTGATTCCTTTGCGCAAACGTTTCATGAAAAATATTCCATCAATGAGTTACGATGTTTCGGGAGCGAAAACGAAAAACTCGGATAGATTTCAGCATTTAAAACTTAAAGTTAGTCCCGAGAGTGTTTTTTTCGATTCCTTGGCGCAAACGTTTTGTGCAAAATATTCAAACGTTGCATTACGGTGTTTCGGGAGCTAAAACGAAAAACTCGGATAGATTACAACGTTTAAAATTTAAAGTTCGTCCCGAGAGTGTTTTTTTCGATTCCTTGGCGTAAACGTTTCATGCAAAATATTCCAACGTTGCGTTACGATACTTCGTGAGATAAAACGAGAAACTCGGATAGATTACAGCGTTTATGTAACGGCCCGAAAATTTCATCCCGGTCTTCCCGGGTTGCCCAGGGGCATTTTGGTAATTTTGGTCGGGCCGACAGGGCCGGGTTATGTATTTGCTAATTGCCAGAAAAATTATGAGACGATTTGAATGGGATCGGGAATTTTGGTGAAGACATTTGGGCTTGGAAGAATGTGGAAATAAATAGGAAATTAAATAGCTCGTCGAGTGAGATTCGAGCTAGGGTCGCATTGCAAGCTAGGCAAGGGTCGCTGCCAATCGAGCCACTGGGCATGTTTGTTAATCTTCGCGCGCGATCTTGTATATGACCATGTTTTCGTGCGTTCGGTTTAAAGCAGAGCAGCCGAGTCTTCTCCCCCATTCTATTTCATCTCCTTCGCGACATTTCCTAGACCGACCAAGCTTCGTCTTCGCGAATTCTTCCTTCTCCAGCTCCAATTCGACCGAGTTCCTCTCCCAAATTCGAAGTCAATCTCCCTCCGAGCTGCTGGTGAGTTCTTCTTCTCCCTCTCCGTCAAAATCCGATTCCTTTCTCCCCTGTTTCTGGCTTCGCCATTTCCGGCCGAGTCGAGGTAATTTGAGGTATGGATGTTGTGCAGCTAGTGTAGGGGAGTTCTCCATCAACGAATCGGCCGTCGAATCCTCTCCAATCGCTTGAATTCGAGCTCGTTCTTCTCCTCTGCCCAGATCGCCCTCGCCAGATCGCACGCGCGGCCGCGTCGTGCCTCGCTTCAGCGTCTTGTGATCGCGGCGCACCCGAGCAAAGATCGCTAACGCCTGTTCGCCAACGCCCACACGCCCATTCCTGCGCCCCAGCGCGCCCAGCCAACCCTATTGCTGCCCCGTTCGTGCAATCGGCTCATTCGTGCGTTCGTCGCGCCTCGTGAGTTGCTCCCGGGCTGAGCCTTGTTTATTTTATTGTATTTAGGCATATTGTGTGATTTTTGTTGTGATTGATAGGTTCTCGATAGCTAGTTCGGGTTCGTTCGCCGCTTAGGTTTTCATGTCAAATCGTCCCCGACCAAGGTAAGGATTTCTTACCGGAGTTGTGTGGACCCTGCGATATATTATGCGATTGCTGATTGATTGCTTGTTTGTGTTTATTGACATATTTAGTAATAGGTGCTCGTTTCTGAATTCCCGGTTAGCATGATTTTCCTAATTAATTCTCATGTTAATCCATGCTAGGTCGTTCCTTTCTGGCATGCTCGTATCTGTTCCTTGCTTCGTAGTATCATGCTAGGCTCGTTGTATTCTTATTGAGCACGTATTGGATTTTATTGAGCTCCATTGCTTTGATTGCTAAGGCGGGTTAGAGTGGCAGGTAGATAGCATCATCCAGGTCGGGTGCATAACGAACCTTGCATCCACGACAGGGACGTATGAGATGGAGCTCCGCCCTGATCCCGTTAGGGAATAGCTAACCCTAACGGCTCGCCCCGCAATCTTGGGTGAGGGTGGCAGACTGTTAAATGCCCCAACCGTCGGGATGATGACTTGGCATTGCCTCGTCCGGCGATCGGCACGTCCTCAGCGTGTTCGGCCGTAGCCCCTGATTGCCACCTGTTATGGTAAGGGCGGCTTCCTGGTGTAAGCCTACCACGACCCGTTTCCTTAGCCTAAGGTGCGGTGGTTCAGGCTGACATAGTTTACGTGTCCAGGTCTCACACCCCTATGTCAGTGACACCGATCCAAAGAATTAGTTAGGCGTGGTGACTGGACATGGGCAGCTTGCCTCTAGACCCGACACCCCCCATGGTCTGCAGTAGCACGCGGTGCATGTTTACGCTCATTAGGCGCCGATCGAGAGCTCCCGGGATCTTGAGCGAGTGTACCTTTCGTCGGCGATGAAGCGGTGAGGCCGGGACTTGTTTCTCGTATAGGGCGACTTGTGTGATGGATTGTGTGGTGGATATTATTCCGAACTAAGACCCTGAGTTGGCATCCGAGGCCCAAGTGTGGGCTAAGCTATGTGCTCTATTCTGTGTTTATACTCATAGCTTGCATACGTTCATCGAGATGACCATGTATATCGTATTGTACCCCGGTTGGGGATTCTTACTGAGTAATTCGTTACTCACCCTTATCATTGTGGTTTTTCCACGGGTAACCAAGTTGCGAGACATGATGGTGAAGGAGGAATTTGTGATCATGGGGCTCGAGTCATCAAACTCGATTTTGTGTTATGACTCTTTATGTTTTATTTTCCCCTGAATGCATGTAGAGGGCACTGAGCCCTAGGATGTTTTCTCGAATATTTTGTGGATTCAGCATTATTGTATTTAGACATGTTTTGAATGATTTTAAGAAATCTCACGATCGGAGTATACTTTGGAAATGTATTTATCTTGGAGCAGTGCTTGGAAAGCAGGGGACGAGTTCTAGGGAAATTGTCTAGTTTTTAAAGGGGTTATTTTGAATGTTTTGTTTTAATTGGAATCCGAAATCATGTCTGTTTAATGTCCTTTACTTTGAATGCATGCATTGAGGTAAGGGCCCATTTTGTGCCCCATTCGGGTCGGTCCCTTACAGTTGGTATCAGAGCTCAGAGTCATAAATTTTGTAGATTGACCTTTTGTTGTAGGTCGTTTTCCCATGATCACTAGCACTCCGACAGTCATCAGGTACCCCAAAGTTTACTATTTGTTGTAGAAAAAGGGTTAAGAATTTACAATACCTGTCATCTAGTGTATGCCAAGAGTGTTTTTTTCGATTCCTTGGCGCAAACGTTTCCTTAAAAATATTCCAACGTTGCGTTACGATGTTTCGGGAGCTAAAACGAAAAACTCGGATAGATTACAGCGTTTAAAATTTAAAGTTCGTCCCGAGAGTGTTTTTTTCGATTCCTTGGCGCAAACGTTTCATGCAAAATATTCCATCGTTGCGTTACGATGTTTCGGGAGCTAAAACGAAAAACTCAGATAGATTTTAGCATTTAAAACATAAAGTTCGTCCCGAGAGTGTTTTTTTCGATTCCTTGGCGTAAACGTTTCATGCAAAATATTCCAACGTTGCGTTACGATGTTTCGGGAGCAAAAACGAGAAACTCGGATAGATTACAGCGTTTAAAACTTAAAGTTCGCCAGAGAGTGTTTTTTTCGATTCCTTGGCGCAAACGTTTCATGCAAAATATTCCATCGTTGCGTTACGATGTTTCGAGAGCCAAAACGAAAAACTCGGATAGATTTCAGTATTTAAAACATAAAGTTCGTCCCATGAGTGTTTTTATCGATTCCTTGCGCAAACGTTTCGTGCAAAATATTCCAACCTTTCATTACGATGTTTCGGGAGTTAAGACGAAAAACTCGGATAGATTTCAGCGTTTAAAACAGAAAGTGCATCCAAAGAGTGTTTTTTTCAATTCCTTGGCGCAAACATTTCATTCAAAATATTCAAACGTTGCATTACGGTGTTTCGGGAGCTAAAACGAGAAACTCGGATAGATTACAGCGTTTAAAACTTAAAGTTCATCCCGAGAGTGTTTTTTTCGATTCCTTGGTGCAAACGTTTCATGCAAAATATTCCATCGTTGCGTTACGATGTTTCGGGAGCCAAAACGAAAAACTCTGATAGATTTCTGCGTTTAAAACTTAAAGTTCGTCCCGAGAGTGTGTTTTTCGATTCCTTGGCGCAAACGTTTCATGCAAAATATTCCAACCTTGTGTTACGATGTTTCGGGAGCTAAGACGAAAATCTCGGATAGATTTCAGCGTTTAAAACCGAAAGTTCATCCCAAGAGTGTTTTTTTCGATTCCTTGGCACAAATGTTTCCCTAAAAATATTCAAACGTTGCATTACGATGTTTCGGGAACTAAAACGAAAAACTCGGATAGATTACAACATTTAAAACATAAAGTTCGTCCCGAGAGTGTTTTTTTCGATTGCTTTGGGTAAGTGTTTCATGCAAAATATTACAACTTTGCGTTACGAAGTTTCATGAGCTAAGACGAAAAACTCGGATAGATTTCAGCGTTTAAAACTTAAAGTTCGTCCCGAAAGTATTTTTTTTCGATTCTTTAGCGCGAACGTTTCATGTAAAATATTCCAACTTTGCATTACGATGTTTCGGGAACTAAGACGAAAAACTCGGATAGATTTCAGCGTTTAAAACTGAAAGTTCACCCCAAGAGTGTTTTTTTCGATTCCTTGGCGCAAACATTTCATTCAAAATATTCAAACGTTGCATTACGGTGTTTCGGGAGCTAAAACCAAAAACTTGGATAGATTTAAGCGTTTAAAACTTAAAGTTCGTCCCGAGAGTATTTTTTTCGATTCCTTGGCGTGAACGTTTCATGCAAAATATTCTAACTTTGCATTACGATGTTTCGGGAGATAAGACGAAAAACTCGGATAGATTTCAGCTTTAAAACTTAAAGTTCGTCGCGAGAGTGTTTTTTTCCATTCCTTGGTGCAAACGTTTCATGCAAAATATTCCATCGTTGCGTTACGATGTTTCGGGAGCTAAAACGAAAAACTCGGATAGATTTCATCATTTAAAACTTAAAGTTCGTCCCGAGAGTGTTTTTTTCGATTCCTTGGATCAAACGTTTCATGCAAAATATTCCAACGTTGCGTTACGATGTTTCAGGAGCAAAAACGAGAAACTCGGATAGATTACAGCGTTTAAAACTTAAAGTTCGTCCCGAGAGTGTTTTTTTCGATTCCTTGGCGCAAACGTTTCATGCAAAATATTCCATCGTTGCGTTACAATGTTTCGGGAGCCAAAACGAAAAACTTGGATAGATTTCAGCATTTAAAACTTAAAGTTCGTCCCGGGAGTGGTTTTTTCGATTCCTTGGCGCAAAAGTTTCGTGCAAAATATTCCAACCTTCCATTACGATGTTTCAAGAGTTAAGACAAAAAACTCGGATAGATTTCAGCGTTTAAAACCGAAAGTTCATCCAAAGAGTGTTTTTTTCGATTCCTGAGGAGCTCTCTGGTCGGCGCTATAATGAGCATAAGCGCGCACCGCGTGCTACTGCAGACTATGGTGGGTGCCGGGTCTAGTGGCAAGCTGCCCATGTCCAGTCACCACGCCTAATAAATCTCTGGATTGGTGTCACTGACATAGGGATGTGAGACCTGGACACGTGAACTATGTCAGCCTGAACCACCGCACCTGAGGCTAAGGAACCGGTTGTGGTAGGCTTACACCAGGAAGCCGTCCTTGCCCTAACGGTGGCAATCAAGGGATACGGCCGAACACGGCGAGGACGCGTGCCGATCGCCAGGGGCGAGGCAATGCCAAGTCATCATCCCGACCGTTGGGGCATTTAACAGTCTGCCACCCTCACCCAGGATTGGAGGGCCAGCCGTTAGGGTTAGCTAGTCCCTAACGGGATCAGGGACGGAGCACCATCTTGTACGTCCCTGTCGAGGATGCAAGGTTCGTTATGCACCCAGCCCGGATGATGCTATCTACCTGAACTCTAACCTGTCATAGCAATCAACAAACAATCCAATACATTCCAATACGTGCTCAATAAGAATACAACGAACCTAGCATGATACTACGAAGCAAGAACAGATACGAGCATGCCAGAGAGGAACAACCTAGCATGGACTAACATGAGAAACAACATAGGAAATCATGCTAGTCGGGAATTCAGAATAGAGCACTTATCACTACACATGTCAATAAACACAAACAAGCATTCAATCAGCAATCACATAATATATCGCAGGGTCCACACAACTCCAGTAAGAAATCCTTACCTTGGTCGGAAGGCGATTAACACGAAATCCTAAGCTGCGAACGAACTCGAGCTAGCTACCGAGAACATAACAATCACAACAATAATTACAAACCATCACCTAAATTTAACAAAACAAATAGGCTCGGCTCGGGAGCACTCACACGGCTTTGCGACATGAGGCTGGGCGCCGCTGGGCTGCGACAGGACACGCGACACGGCGCGGCGAGCAGGCCCACAAACAGAAGATGGCACGGCGCACGGACAGGGCAGGACGCTCGGGCGCGACGCACGGCGAGATTTTGTGCGCGGCGCGGCTTGGCGATCTGGTGCGGTGGAGCTGGCGAGCTCGTCGGTTGGCGCGATGGAGCCTGCTTTTGCGCACGATCGAGGGGGCGAGCTGGGTCGGCTGCTGCGCGTGATTGAGAGGAGAACGACGATGGAACTGGCGAGCTCGGGCAATCGAGGCGACGAGCTGGCGAATTGCTGCTGGTTGTTTCCTCTCGGCTAGCTGCACACGACTCACCAACAATTCTCTTCACTCTCTCGGCCAGCAAAGCGAAAACGAAAATGAAGGAGAAGAAGAAGGAGAAGAAGGCTTACCGGGATGACGATCGGACCTCCGGCTGCTCGAGATGAGAATTGGCTTAGAATTGGGGAGGGAGAGCTCGGCGAATTGTTGGTCGGCGAGGGAGAAATCGCGAGAAGAGCTTGGTCGGTCGAGGGAAATATGGAGAAGAAGACTCGGCTGCCAATTTCCTTCTTTTAAACGAAAAACCAAAACTCATTTGAACCACGACATAATAATAAGTTGGTGCAAAAGATTAACAAGAGCGCCTGGAAGCTCAATTGGCAAAGCCACCCAACTAGCCTCCCAAGCCACCAAGGTTCGAAACCCACCCGACGCACTTTTTAATTCCCTATTTTCTTTTGCATTTCACCAAGCCCAAATACCTTCACAAAGCTTCACAATCCTATTTAATCCCTCCATAATTTTAGCAATTGGAAAAGACATAAACGACCCTATCGGCCTGACCAAATTACCAAAATACCCCTAGGGCACACCGGGAAGACCGGGATGAAATTCTAGGTCGTTACAATATTCCCTCCTTTTTATGACTTTCGTCCTCGAAAGTCCCTAAGACTGGCACAGCTCTGGATAATGCAATCTCATCTCATTTTCCCGCTCCCAAGTGGCTTCCTCTGAATTCTGACTTCTCCAGTGAACTTTTACCAAACGATCTCACGGTTACGCAACGTCTTTGTCTCAAAGGCAAGAATCCCCACTGGCTTCTCCTCGAAGCTCAAATCCTCATTCAGCTGCAAAGGCTCACGATCCAACAATGTGCGGACGGGTCCGGTCCGCGCATCTTGCCTCATCATCGAAACATGAAAACACCGTGTGTACGATAATGACGGAGGCGGGGATAACCGATAAGCAACTTTGCCAATCCTCTCCGAGAATCTCAAGCGGACCAAAAAAAGCGGGGACTCGGCTTTCCACGCTTACAAACCTCAAAACACCTCGCATCGGTGCAACCTTTAGGAACACATCTTTGTCCAACCTCAAATTCCAAGTCTCGGCGCGCGCACATCGGCGTAACTCTTCTACTGCTCACGAAATTTGTCAACATGCGAGCTCTAATCTTACGTGACGGCACCATTAGTCAAGCTGCGAGCAACTTGGGACCCAAAAGCGTCTATCACCAACCTCTTCCCGAGAACACGAGAGACCAAGCAGCGCTTACCATACAAAGCTTGAATGGAGCCATCTCGAATCGTCGATCGATAAGCGTTGTTATAGGCAAAATCCATCGAATCTGAATCATCTGGTCCCAACTTCCGGGAAATCCAACACACAAGTCCTCAACATGTCCTCGAGAATCTGGTTCACCCTCTCGATCTGTCCATGCATGCGAGGGTGAAAAGTTGTCTTTGGCGCACTCGGTGCCTAAACCTTTACGGGCGCTCTCTCGAAGCGAGAAGTGAACCTCGAATCACGGTCGGACACAATCCTCACGGGCACACCATGATAACGAATGATCTGCTCCAAAAACAACTGCGCCCACTATTCCACGGTATAAGTGTCCCTACCGGGAATGAAGTGTGCGCTCTTAGTCAATCGGTCGACTATCACCCAGATCTGAGAGAACTTCCTCGGAGTCCTCGGCAAACCAGAAATAAAGTCCATGGAGATCTCTTCCCATTTCCATCGAGGTACACTCGGGTGCAACATAAACCGGTGGCCTCTGCACAGGTGCCTTCACTTGGCGACAAGTGAGACCACGACCGACAAACTCGCAACATCTCTTTTCATACCCATCCACGGAATGCGCTTAAGGTCCTGATACATCTTGGTACCCCCGGGATGCCAAGCAAACGGAGAACTGTGGCCTTAGAGAGCAACTCTGCTCGCAATCCTGCCACATCCAGAACGCACAACCGGCCTCTGTAAGTCAGCCCACTATCTGGTGAGTATACGAAGTCAAAATCTTCGTCAGCACTAACTTTGTCAAACAATCTCTTAAGGGCGGGGTCACTCAGCTGGCTATCGATAATCCGCTGCCTAATCGATGGCTGAACTGTCAACTGAGCTACTCTGGCAGCGACCTCCCCTAACAACACTGCGACCTCGGCCCGCTCGAACTCTCTCCTCAATCTGGGCTAGGAACTCAACAACACCGCGGAGTGCGACGTCTTCCTACTCAAAGCATCAGCTACAACATTGGCTTTACCCGGATGGTACAAAATCTCGTAGTCATAATCCTTTACCAACTCTAACCATCTCCTCTCGCCTCATATTCAACTCCTTACGAGTAAAGCAGATACTTGAGGCTCGGTGATCGGTAAACATATGAATCCGCTCACCATACAAGTAATGCCTCCAAATCTTGATTGCAAACACCCGCACTTTGCCAACTCCATATCATGAGTCGGGTAGTTCGACTCATATGGCCGGTGGCGGGAAGCATAAGCAATGACCTTCCGTCTTTGCATCAACACACAACCTAACCTTTAACTTGGAAGCATCGGCTGTAGACCACGAAACCACTGTCCCCTCGGGACTACCAACACAGTCTTTGAAGTCAAAGCTGCGCTTGAGTGCGCAAAGCTCTCATCACACTTACTGTCCCAAATAAACTCGACACCCTTCCTAGTCAGATGAGTGAGGGGCGAGGCTATGGCGGAGAAGTCCTTAACGAACCGACGGTAGTAACCTGCCAAACCCAGAAAGCTGCGTATCTCGGCAACTGAAGTCGGCTTGGCCCACGAACTCACGGGCTCAATCTTAGCGGGGTCCACGGCTATACCGTCCCTCGAAACTACCTGACCTAGGAAGGCCACTTGCTCCAACCAGAAATCGCATTTGGAAAACTTCGCATAAAGCTGGTTTTCCCTCAAAGCTGCCAACACTTGCCTCAAATGCTCTGCATGATCCTCCCTGGTCCTCGAATAGATTAGAATATCATCAATGAACACGATGACGAAGCTGTCCAAAAATGATTTGAACACCCTATCCATCATGTCCATGAACACTGCTAGGGCATTAGTCAATCCAAACGACATGACCCCAAACTCATAGTGTCCACATCTAGACCTGAAAGCTGTCTTAGGAATGTCGGCGTCCCTGATCCACAACTGATGATAATCGGATCTCAAATCTATCTTGGAGAACACGGAAGCTCCCTGAAGCTGGTCGAACAAATCGTCAATACGGGGCAACGGATACTTATTCTTCACTGTCACCTTATTAAGCTCGCGATAATCAATACATAAGCGCATCAAACCATCCTTTTTCTTCACAAACAGAACTGGTGCTCCCCACGGGGACACACTCGGACGGATGAACCCTCGACAAGCTCCAAAGTGGGCTCTTCCACAAGTAGCACAGGCAGGAATCTTCCTGGGACCGCCCTGCTGGCGAGGCTGGAAACGGGCCGAAACTCTACGCTGATCCCGGTTCTGAAATTGCCCCTGACGGCGCTAGCCGCCTCCTTTGAAATCAAACTTTCTTTTTACCTTTGCTTGCGGTGGGATGATGAGCTGAGCCGGGCGGCAACAACCCGCTCAACAGGATACTTTCCATTGTAAATGGTGGCTAGCTGAACAGCTCTAGCATAAGTGTCAGGAGCTAAGCCCTGACATCCTGGGACACACCCTGCCTCAAACCAGAAATGAACTTCCGAATCTTCAACTCAGGGGTGGCTATCAACTGCAGAGCAAAATAACCATACTCCGAGAACTTTCTCTCATACTCCTCTATAGAATCGGAACCCTGTTTCAGGTTCTGGAAAAGCTCCACCATCTTCTCCTGGGCCTCATCGCTAATATACTTGACTCTAAACTCAGACTTGAAGAACTCCCAGGTAGCAGGTGGAGACCCAGCTGGTCTCTCACTCAGAGTGGACTCCCACCACCATCTAGCTGTGCCTTCTAGCACATGGGCTGCACACCTCGGCCTCTGAACATTGGGGCACACCATAATCAGGAAGGTGTACTCCAAATGGGCAATCCATCTGGCTGCTGCTAAAGCATCACTCAACAGGTCGACCACCATAGCCCTCATAGAATCAGAAAATTCTGCTCTAAGAGTAGTCTCACGGCGCTCGGACGCCTCAACGCCTACTCTAGGCGCAACAGGGGGAGCTACAGGTGGAATGCTATCATTCTCAGCTTGGAACGATGTCCCTGCAGTCTCAGATCCGATCTTGATACCCCGACCTGCTCTCGCACCTCCTCTTCCGGCGCGGGGGATTGGCATGCTAGCGATCTACGCTCAAACCAACAACGAGTCAGAACCTGCTTGTCTCCGCTCTACAACACTATACAAGGCATACACTAGATGAAAGGTATTGTAAATTCTTAACCCTTTTCTAAAAAAATATTAAACTTAGGCGTACCTGATGACTGTCGAAGTGCTGGTGATCATGGGAAAACGACCTACAACAAAAGGTCAGTCTACAGAATCTATGACTCTAAGCTCTGATACCAACTGTAAAGACCCGGCCCGAATGGGGCTCTAAATGGGACTTCACCTCAATGCATGCATTCAAAGTTAAAGACGATAAGCAGGAATGACTTCCGGATTCCAATTAAAAACAAAACATTCAAACATTCAATTCAAAGTCAAGATAATTTTCCTGAAACCTGTCCCTGTCTCCAAGCACCTGTTTCAAGATAAATACGTTTCCAAAAGATTACTCTGATCAGAGATTTATTAAAGCATTCAAAACCTTCGGCGGTTGCAGCGATCTTTGGAATCAAGTAAAAACATTGAGAAAACATCCGAGTGGCTCGTGCGGTTACATGCATTTGGAGGAAACAAAAACATAAAGAGTCATAACACAAAATCAGAGTTTGACGGCTGGTCCCCATGATCACAGCTCCTCCTTCAGCCATCCTGTCTCGCACCTCGGTGACCTGTGGAAAACCATAAAATTAAGGGTGAGTAACGAATTACTTAGTAAGAATCCCCAACAGGGGTACAATACGATATGCATGGTCATCTAGATGAATGTATGCAAGCTATGAGTATAAACACAGAATAGAGCACATAGCTTGAGTCCATACTTGGACCTCGGATGCCAACTCAGGGTCTTAGTCCGGAATAATCCACCACACAATACGCCCTATACGAGAAACAAGTCCCGGCCTCAGCCTGTCTACTGTCGAATGAAAGGTGCACTAACTCATGATCCCGAGGAGCTCTCCGGTCGGCACTGTAATGAGAGTAAGCGCGCATCGCGTGCTACTGTAGACTATGGGGGTTGCCGGGTCTAGTGGCAAGCTGCCCATGTCCAGTCACCACGCCTAACTAAATCTCTGGATCGGTGTCACTGACATAGGGGTGTGAGACCTCGACACGTGAACTATGTCAGCCTGAACCACCGCACCTGAGGCTAAGGAACCGGTCATGGTAGGCTTACACTAGGAAGCCGTCCTTGCCCTAACAGGTGGCAATCAAGGGCTACGGCCGAACACGCTGAGGACATGCCAACTGCCGGGGACGAGGAAATGCCAAGTCATCATCCCGACCATTGGGACTTTTAACAGTCTGCCACCCTCACCTCGGATTGCAGGGCCAGCCGTTAGGGTTAGCTAGTCCCTAACAGGATCAGGGACGGAGCACCATCTCGTACGTCCCTGTCGGGGATGCAAGGTTCGTGGCAATCAAGGGCTACGGCCGAACACGCTGAGGACATGCCAACTGCCGGGGACGAGGAAATGCCAAGTCATCATCCCGACCATTGGGACTTTTAACAGTCTGCCACCCTCACCTCGGATTGCAGGGCCAGCCGTTAGGGTTAGCTAGTCCCTAACAGGATCAGGGACGGAGCACCATCTCGTACGTCCCTGTCGGGGATGCAAGGTTCGTTATGCACCCGGCCCGGATGATGCTATCTATCTGAACTCTAACCTGTCATAGCAATCAGCAAACAATCCAATACATTCCAATACGTGCTCAATAAGAATACAACGAACCTAGCATGATACTACGAAGCAAGAACAGATACGAGCATGCTAGAGAGGAACAACCTAGCATGGACTAACATGAGAAACAACATAGGAAATCATGCTAGTTGGGAATTCAGAATAGAGCACTTATCACTACACATGTCAATAAACACAAACAAGCATTCAATCAGCAATCACATAATATATCGCAGGGTCCACACAACTCCAGTAAGAAATCCTTACCTTGGTCGGGAGGCGATTAACATGAAATCCTAAGCTGCGAACGAACTCGAGCTAGCAACCGAGAACCTAACAAGCACAACAATAATTACAAACCATAACCTAAATTTAACAAAACAAACAGGCTCGGCTCGGAAGCACTCACACGGCTCTGCGACACGGGGCTGGGCGCCGCTGGGCTGCGATAGGACACGCGACACGGCGCGGCAAGCAGGCGCGCGAACAGAAGATGGCACGGCGCTGGGGCGCGGGCTGCGCACGGACAGGGCAGAGCGCTCGGTTGCGACGCACTGCGTGATTTGGTGCGCGGCGCGGCTTGGCGATCTGGCGCGGTGGAGCTGGCATGCTCGGCGGTTGGCGCGATGGAGTCTGCTTCTGCGCGAGATCGAGGGGGTGAGCTCGGCCGGCTGCTGAGCGCGATTGAGAGGAGAACGACGATGGAACTGGCGAGCTCGAGCGATCGAGGCGACAAGATGGCAAATTGCTGCTGGTTGTTTCCTCTCGGCTAGCTGCACACGACTCACCAACAATTCTCTTCACTCTCTCGGCCAGCAAAGCCAAAACGAAAACAGGGGAAGAAAATGAAGGAGAAGAAGAAGGAGAAGAAGGCTTACCAGGATGACGATCGGACCTCCGGCTGCTCGAGATGAGAATTGGCTTGGAATTGGGTAGGGAGAGCTCGGTGAATTGTTGGTCAGCGAGGGAGAAATCGCGAGAAGAGCTTGGTCGGTCGAGGGAAAAATGGAGAAGAAGACTCGGCTGCCAATTTCCTTCTTTTAAACTAAAAACCAAAACTCATTTGAACCAAGGCTTAATAATAAGATGGTGCAGAAAGATAAACAAGAGCGCCTGGAAACTCAATTGGCAAAGCCACCCAACTAGCCTCCCAAGCCACCATGGTTCGAAACCCACCCGACGCACTTTTTAATTCCCTATTTTCTTTTGCATTTCACCAAGCCCAAATACCTTCACAAAGCTTCACAATCCTATTTAATTCATCCATAATTTTAGCAATTGGAAAAGACATAAACGGCCCTATCGGCCCGACCAGATTACCAAAATACCCCTAGGGCACACCGGGAAGACCGGGATGAAGTTCTGGGTCGTTACACAAACGTTTCGTGCAAAATATTCCAACCTTGCATTACGATGTTTCGGGAGCTAAGACGAAAAACTCGGATAGATTTCAGCGCTTAAAACCGAAAGTTCATCCCAAGAGTGTTTGTTTCGATTCCTTGGCGCAAACATTTCATTCAAAATATTCAAACGTTGAATTACGGTGTTTCGGGAGCTAAAACGAAAAACTCTGATAGATTACAGCGTTTAAAATTTAAAGTTCGTCCCGAGAGTGTTTTTTTCGATTCCTTGGCTCAAACGTTTCATGCAAAACATTCCAACGTTGCGTTACGATATTTCGGGAGCAAAAACGAGAAACTCGGATAGATTACAGCGTTTAAAACTTAAAGTTCGTCCCGATAGTGTTTTTTTCGATTCCTTGGCGCAAACGTTTCATGCAAAATATTCCATCGTTGCGTTACGATGTTTCGGGAGCCAAAACGAAAAACTCGGATAGATTTCAGCATTTAAAACATAAAGTTCGTCCCGAGAGTGTTTTTTTCGATTCCTTGGCGCAAACGTTTCGTGCAAAATATTCCAACCTTTCATTACGATGTTTCGGGAGTTAAGACGAAAAACTCGGATAGATTTCAGCATTTAAAATGGAAAGTTCATCCAAAGAGTGTTTTTTTCGATTCCTTGGCGCAAACATTTCATTCAAAATATTCAAACGTTGCATTACGGTGTTTCGGGAGCTAAAACGAAAAACTCGGCTAGATTACAGCGTTGAAAATTTAAAGTTCTCCCGAGAGTGTTTTTTTCGATTCCTTGGCGCAAACGTTTCATGCAAAATATTCCAACGTTTCGTTACGATGTTTCGGGAGCTAAAACGAGAAACTCGGATAGATTAGAGCGTTTAAAACTTAAAGTTTATCCCGAGAGTGTTTTTTTCGATTCCTTGGCGCAAACTTTTCATGCAAAATATTCCATCGTTGCGTTACGATGTTTCGGTAGCCAAAACGAAAAACTCGGATGGATTTCAGCGTTTAAAACTTAAAGTTCGTCCCGAGAGTATTTTTTTTCGATTCCTTAGCGCGAACGTTTCATGCAAAATATTCCAACTTTGCATTACGATGTTTCGGGAGCTAAGACGAAAAACTCGGATAGATTTCAGCGTTTAAAACCGAAAGTTCATCCCAAGAGTGTTTTTTTCGATTCCTTGGCGCAAACGTTTCCTTAACAATATTCAAACGTTGCATTACGATGTTTCGGGAGCTAAAACGAAAAACTCGGATAGATTACAACATTTAAAACTTAAAGTTCGTCCCGAGAGTGTGTTTTTCGATTCCTTGGCGCAAACGTTTCATGCAAAATATTCCAACGTTGTGTTACGATGTTTCGGGAGCTAAGACGAAAAACTCGGATAGATTTCAGCGTTTAAAATCGAAAGTTCATCACAAGAGTGTTTTTTTCGATTCCTTGGCGCAAACGTTTCCTTAAAAATATTCAAACGTTGCATTACGATGTTTCGGGAAATAAAACGAAAAACTCGGATAGATTACAGCATTTAAAACATAAAGTTCGTCCCGAGAGTGTTTTTTTCGATTCCTTGGCGTAAACGTTTCATGCAAAATATTACAACTTTGCGTTACGATGTTTCATGAGCTAAGACGTAAAACTCGGATAGATTTCAGCGTTTAAAACTTAAAGTTCGTCCCGAGAGTAGTTTTTTTCGATTCCTCAGCGCGAACGTTTCATGCAAAATATTCCAACTTTGCATTACGATGTTTCGGGAGCTAAGACGAAAAGCTCGGATAGATTACAGCCTTTAAAATTTAAAGTTCGTCCCGAGAGTGTTTTTTTCGATCCTTGGCGCAAACGTTTCATGCAAAATATTCCATCGTTGCGTTACGATATTTCGGGAGCTAAGACGAAAAACTCTGATAGATTTCAGCGTTTAAAACTTAAAGTTCATCCAGAGAGTGTGTTTTTCGATTCCTTGGAGCAAACGTTTCCAGCAAATATTCCAACCTTGTGTTACGATGTTTCGGGAGCTAAAACGAAAAACTCGGATAGATTTCAACATTTAAAACTTAAAGTTCGTCTCGAGAGTGTTTTTTTCGATTCCTTGGCGCAAACGTTTCGTGCTAAATATTCCAACCTTGCATTACGATGTTTCGGGAGCTAAGACGAAAAACTCGGATAGATTTCATCGTTTAAAACCGAAAGTTCGTCCCAAGAGTGTTTTTTTCAATTTCTTGGCGCAAACGTTTCATTAACAATATTCAAACGTTGCATTACGATGTTTCGGGAGCTAAAACGAAAAACTCGGATAGATTACAGCGTTTAAAATTTAAAGTTCGTCCCGAGAGTGTTTTTTTCGATTCCTTGGCGCAAACTTTTCATGCAAAATATTCCAACGTTGCGTTACGATGTTTCGGGAGCCAAAACGAAAAACTCAGATGGATTATAGCGTTTAAAACTTAAAGTTCGTCCCGAGAGGGTTTTTTTCGATTCCTTGGTGTAAACGTTTCATGCAAAATATTCCATCGTTGCGTTACGATGTTTCGGGAGATAAAACAAAAAACTCGGATAGATTTCAGCGTTTAAAACTTAAAGTTCGTCCCGAGAGTGTTTTTTTCGATTCCTTGGCGCAAACGTTTCATGCAAAATATTCCAACCTAGCGTTACGATGTTTCGGGAGCTAAGACGAAAAACTCGGATAGATTTCAACGTTTAAAATCGAAAGTTCGTCCCAAAAGTGTTTTTTTCGATTCCTTGGCGCATACGTTTCATTATAAATATTCAAACGATGCATTACGATGTTTCGAGAGCTAAAACGAAAAACTCAGATAGATTACAACGTTTAAAACTTAAAGTTCGTCCCGAGAGTGTTTTTTTTTATTCCTTGGCGCAAATGTTTCATTCATAATATTCAAACGTTGCATTACGATGTTTCGGCAGCCAAAACTAAAAACTCGGATAGATTACAGCGTTTAAAACTTAAAGTTCTTCCCGAGAGTGTTTTTTTCGATTCCTTGGCGCAAACGTTTCATGCAAATTATTCCAACCTTGCGTTACGATATTTCGGGAGCTAAGACGAAAACTTGGATAGATTACAGCGTTTAAAACTTAAAGTTCGTCCCAAGAGTGTTTTTTTCGATTCTTTAGCGCAAACGTTTCATGCAAAATATTCCAACCTTGCGTTACGATGTTTCGGGAGCTAACACGAAAAACTCTTATAGATTATAGCATTTATGTAACAGCCCAGTTTCCTATTCCAGTTTTCGAGGTGCCTTCGGGTTAAGATTCGGATGTTTGGTTGGGTCGTTAGAGCGGTTTGGACCCTTGAGGGTATTTTGGTCTTTTGGCTCCCCGGGTAGGATTTGTGGTTTTCAGGGCTTCGAGGAAGCTCCTGCCTTTGTCGAGGCTTGTTTGTTGTTGGCTGCGAGTCCCGTGGTGTTTGGGCTAGTCGGTTGGATGCTCGGTTGTGGTTCGGGCTTTGGCTAAGTAATGGTTGGTTGTGTGCTTCCTTTGGGATTCGAGCCCGGGCCCTTAGTGTTGCTTTGGGAGTTGGATTTAAGTGAGTTTTATTTATTGGAAAAGATTGCTTCGGTCGGGTCTCGAAGGAGGAAAGCGGAAATGGGATTTTAAGGTTTTGATTTGGATAAAAGTGGATAAGGATGGATTTTATGGATAAAATCCCATTTATTTCCTTTTATTCCCATTTTTTCTTTTATTTTCCCATTTTCTTTTATTTTCTTTTCAAAATCCATTTTCTCTCTCTCTCTCTCTCTCTCTCTCTCTCTCTCTCTCTCTCTCTCTCTCTCTCTCTCTCTCTCCCGAGCCCCCCACCTAGCCGAGCAGCCCCTTTTGTCGCTTCAACCCACCCGGCCCGAGCAAAAGCCCCGGCCCGGTCAGGCCCCTGCGCTCGAAGCGTCGCCCCCACCCACGCGTCCTCACCCCGCCGGGTTCGTGTCGCCCGGTGCGCCTTTGTCGCGAGCCGCGTATAGTGCCCCGTCGCGTCGCCAGTTTCGTCTGCCCCCATGTCGGCCAGATCGGGCGTCTTGTAGCCCGACGCGTCGAGTCGCTCGCGCCCGCGTGCCGTCCCTGTGCCGAGCCGCGCCTCGCGCCAGCGCCCAGCCGAGCTAGTGCCCGCATCTGCGCGCCCCTACGTCGCCCAAAGACCGTTAGTGCGCAGCGGCCGCTTCTTCCTTACCTCGTCTGTCTGCGCCCGGTGCTTTGCCTAGCCGTGTGGCGCGCTCGCTCGTTCGCGTGTCAGCCGCGCCTCGTGAGTTGCTCCCGAGCTGAGCCCTGTTTATTTTAGTGTATTTAGGGCTATTTTATGATTATTGATGTTTTTGCTTGGCTCGTTATAGGTTGCTCGGGTTCGATCGCAGTTAGGTTTGTTGTGTGTTTTTGCCTTCCGACCAGGTAAAGATTTCTTACCGGAGTTGTGTGGGCCCTGCGATATATTATGTGATTGCTGATTGTATGCTTGTTGTGCTTATTGACATGTTTGATGATAAGTGCTCTATTCTGAATTCCCGACTGGCATGATATCCTATGTTGTTTCTCATGTTAGTCCATGCTAGGTTGTTCCTTTCTGGCATGCTCGTATCTGTTCTTGCTTCGTAGTATCATGCTAGGTTCGTTGTATTCTTTTAAGCACGTATTGGATTGATTTGATTGTTTGCTGATTGCTATGACAGGTTAGAGTTCAGGTAGATAGCATCATCGGGCGGGTGCATAAAGTACCTTGCATCCCGAAGCAGGACGCACGAGATTGAGCTCCGTCCCTGATCCCGTTAGGGACTAGCTAACCCTAACGGCGGGCCCCGCAATCTTGGGTGAGGGTGGCAGACTGTTAAAGGCCCCAACGGTCGGGATGATGACTTGGCATTGCCTTGTCCCCGACAGCCGGCACGTCCTCAGCGTGTTTTGGTTGTAGCCCTTGAGTTGCCACCTTATAGGGCAAGGACGGTTTCCTGGTGTAAGCCTACCACGACCCGTGCCTTAGCCTCAGGTGCGGTGGTTCAAGCTGACATAGTTCTCGTGTCCAGGTCTCACACCCCTATGTCAGTGACACCGATCCAGAGATTTAGTTAGACGTGGTGACTGGACATGGGCAGCTTGCCACTAGACCCCGCACCCCCCATAGTTTGCAGAAGCACGCGGTGCGCGCGCACGCTCATTATAGCGCCGACTGGAGAGCTCCTCGGGATCTTGAGCCAGTGCACCTTTCGTCGACAGTAGACAAGCTGAGGCCGAGACTTGTTTCTCGTATAGGGCGTATTGTGTGATGAGTTATTTCCGGACTAAGACCCTGAGTTGGCATCCGAGGCCCCAGTGTGGGCTAAGCTATGTGCTCTATTCTGTGTTTATATTCATAGCTTGCATACCTTTCTGCTAGATGAGCATGTGTATCGTATTGTACCCCGGTTGGGGATTCTTACTGAGTAATTCGTTACTCACCCTTATTATGTGGTTTTTCCACAGGTAACCATGGTGCGAGACAGGATGGCTGGAGGAGGAGCTGTGATCATGGAAACCCGTTGTTCAACTCTGAGTTTTATGTTTATGATTTAAATGTTCTCTGTATGCATGTAGTTGGGCACGGAGCCCTAGGGTGTTTTCTGAATGTATTTCCGGATTCTAGCATTGTTGTAAAGTTTGTATGTTTTAAATAAATCTCTGATCAGAGTAAGTTTTGTAAATGTATTTGTCTTGGAACAGGTGCTTGGAACAGGGACAGGTTTTAGGAAATTATGTTAACTTTTTAAATGGATGTTTTATGTTTTAGTTTTTACTTAGAATCCGAACACCGTCTTGCGAATTTTCTGTGGATTTGTAATGCATGCATTGAGGTAACGGCCTAGTTAGAACCCTTTCGGGTCGGGTCGTTACAGGTTGGTATCAGAGCTCAGAGTCATAGATTCTGTAGACTGACCTTTTGTTGTAGGTTGTTTTTCCATGATCATCAGCACTCCGACAGTCATCAGGTACGCCTAAGTTTAGTTTTTTAAAGAAAGGGGTAAGAATTTACAATACTTTTCATCTAGTGTATGCCTTGTGTAGAGTTGTGGAGCGGAGACGAGCAGGTTATGACTCGTTGTTGGTTTGGGCTTAGAGAGCCATCATGCCAACTTCCCGTAGTGCGAGCATGATTTAGCAGCTTGTTGAGGTATCCAGATAGATTCGGATGCCCTGGGACGTCGTCCTTGAGGGAGGCAGAGCTTAGACTCCCGTAGGCCATTTGTGGCCCAGTTGCTGCTTTTCCCCTAGTGAGAGAGTGGAGGTGCTCTGTGCAGATCGCCAGTATGTTGATCGCAAATAGAGGAGCAGGACGCTTGGCATGTCCGACCGAGGAGTTGGACTGATCGTGTTGATGTTGAGGCCGCGTCCAGGGTCGTTTAGACCCGTTGGCCAGAGTTGGCCCTGGCAGTTGAGTTGCCTAGAGGAGGGGGTAGAGGCTAGCACGCCTCAGAGTGAGACTCCTTGAGCAGAGTGTGCTCCAGCCATGAGAGATTTTATGGCAGGTCTTGTAACGACCCAGGTTTTTCTTCCCGGTCTTCCAGGTATGCCCTAGGGGTAATTTGGTAATTTGGTCGGGCCGTCAGGGTCGTTTATGTCTTTTTCCAGTTGCTAAAATTATTGGATGGATTTATGTAGGTTTTTGGAAGGATTTGTGGTTTGGTTTGAGCAAGGTTTGGTGCAAAAGTAAAAATAAAGGAATTTGTGCTTTGCAGTGGGGTTTGAACCCGGGTCTCTGGGAAGCTTGTAGAGATGTGTGCCAATTGAGCCATTAGGTGCTCTTGTTACTCTTTCTGCATCACATCTTAGTTAACCTTGGATTTTGGAGTTTTGGTGCATTTGGTTAAATGAAATAGAATTAGGTTTATTCCATCTTCTTCTCCAAAACTCATCTTGGCCGCACAAGCTCTCCCTCTCCATTGCCTTGCCGAATTCTTCTTCCCTTGCATCTCCTTGGGTTCGATCATCATCTTTCCGGGTAAGTCTTCATCCTCTTCATCTCCTCATTTGGTTTTTGATGCTGGCCGAAGGTAAGATGTAGAGTGTGTGTGTGTTTGTGTTGGTTGCGGCCCACCGAGAGAGGAGCAGCCATCATCGCCGGCCAGCTCGCACGCCCAGATCTGTTGAAGCAACCAGTCGCACGCCCAGATCTGTCGAAGCAGCCAGCTCGCACGCCCAGATCTGTCGAAGCAACCAGTCGCACGCCCAGATCCGTCGAAGCAGCCAGTCGCACGCCAGATCGCGCCAGGAGGCCTTCGCCCGAGCTGCTCGCCCGATCGCTCGCGCGCCAGGAGGCCTTCGCCCGAGCTGCTCACCCGATCGCTCGCGACGCCAGAGGCCTTCATCCGAAGCTTTCGCCGCGCGCGCCAGCCCGCGCGCGTCGCGCCGTCGCCGCGCCAGCGCCGCGCGCCGCGCGCGCCGAGCCTTCGCCGCCCAGCGCGCGTCCGTGCGTCTGCGTGCCGTGCGCGCGTGCGGCCGGTAGTAGCGTCCCTCGCGACCATCCTCGCCGTGCCGTGCGTGCGGTAGCAGCCGGCGCCCACCACTGCCGTGCGGTAGCGCGGCCAGTAGCGCGTCCTTGCGTGCCGGCTTGCGGTAGCCCCAAGCTCGTGTCGTCGCGCGCGCGTGAGTTCCCCGAGCCGAGCTTGTCGTTCTATTGTTGTTTAGATATTTTAGATGCTGATTATTGTTGGTTTGCTAGGTTTCCGCTCGCTAGCTCGGGATTGTTCCGCACTTAGGATTTGTGTGTAGAAGTCTTCCGACCAAGGTAAGGATTTCTTACCAGGGTTGTGTGGACCTCGCGGTATATTTGTGATTGTTGTTTTGTATGCTGTGTATGATTACTAGCATGTTAGCCCTAGGTGCTCTGCTTGAATTCTCGATTGGCATGAACTCTTGTATTGTTTCTCATGTTAGCCCATGCTAGGTTGTTCTATTCTAGCATGTTCGATATCTATTCTTGCTTCGTAGTATCATGCTAGGTTCCTTGTATCTGTTGAGCACGTATTGGGTGCATTGATTGAATTGTTATTATTATTATTGTTAAGGTTTAGAATTCGGGTAGATAGCATCATCCGGCCCGATGCATAAAGTATCTTGCATCTATGGCAAGGACGTTCGAGACGTTCTCCGTCCTTGACCCCGTGAGGGATTAGCTATCCCAACCGGTAGGCCCCGCAATCTTGGGTGAGGGTGGCAGATCGTTAAATGCCCCAACGGTCGGGATGATGACTTGGCATTGCCTCGCCCCCGGCGATCGGCACGTCCTCGGCGTGTTCGGCCGTAGCCCTTGATTGCCACTGTTAGGGCAAGGACCGCTTCTCGGTGTAAGCCTACCACGGCCGGTTCCTTAGCCTCAGTGCGGTGGTTCAGCCGACATAGTTCACGTGTCCGTGTCTCACACCCCTATGTCGGTGACACCGATCCAGATTTAGTTAGGCATGGTGATCGAACACGGGCAGCTTGCCACTAGACCCGGCACCCCCGAGTTTGCGTGAGCATGCGGTGCGCGCTTACGCTCATTACAACGCCGATGGAGAGCTCTCGGGATCTTGAGCGTGCACCTTTCGTATCGACGAGAGAGCAGCCGAGGCCGGGACTTGTTCCCGTATAGCGTTTAGTGTGTTGTGGTATTTTCCGGACTAAGACCCCGAGTTGGCATCCGAGGTCCAAGTGTGTACTTAGCTATGTGCTCCGCCTCGTGTTTGTACTCATAGCTTGCATACATTCTTCTAGATGATCATGTATATCGTATTGTACCCCGGTTGGGGATTCTTACTGGGTAATTCGTTACTCACCCTTATTCTGTGGTTTTCCACAGGTAATCAAGGCGGGAGACAGGATGGCTGAAGGGGAGCTGTAATCATGGAATCCTGCCGTCATCTCTGACTATTTTATTTTATCATGACTCTTCACTTTTTGTTATTTCCCCTGAATGCATGTAGACGGGCACAGAGCCCCAGGATGTTTTCTTACATTTTATGGATTCCAGCATATTTGTACTTGTGGATTGTTTTAATGGTTTAAATAAATCGATCGTCAGTATGCTTTTAGAAATGTATGTTTTGGTTGCTGAATGTTTCTGTTTTTACTTGGGATCCGAAATGTATTTTTCATAATGTCTTTTATTTTCACTACATGCATTGGGGTAAAGGCCCATTTAGAGCCCCTTTTGGGTCGGGTCTTTACAGGTCTTTAGCTATCAGAGAAAGGAGACCCAGGCGCAGTTTGTAGCGCGTAGTGAGGAGTCCCGGGCACAGATAGCCTAGCTGACAGAGTTTGTTTCAACATTTCCCCCCAGTAGCTCTTGTAGCCCCGGAGGTTCCCGAGAGGGCATGATCAGCAGGTTTATGCCGATGAGTTTGTTGGCGATGATGGAGCCGCCCAGTTTGGCAAGTGTATGCCTGTAGAGCTCGATGTTTTAGAAAGTCCTGCTGCTAGTAGTAAAGCAGTTGGCCAGGTTTGAGTTTAGCATCCATGTGTTGGGATGCCCTACTGTTCAGAGGCCGAGGTGTCGCGTTCGTGGCCGCTTTGGTACAGCAGATTGGTGGTGGAAGTCCCTTGTGAGAGGTGGACTAGCAGAGTCTCCACCAGTCGCCCGATTGATTGGCAAGTTGCCGTGTTAGTGGCTTGAGGCAGATGTAGAGACATCTTGCCCCCTTGCAAGGCCTGTTGTTGTTTAAATGCCCTGATTTCCTCGGATGTTTGGTAGAGTTGAGCACTCTTCCTTGGTGAGCTCCTAGAGTGGAGCTAGCTGCTGCATGTTGAGAGATCCGGCCAGAGTTTTGTTGAGCATCATGTGGAGATGCTAGTGTAGGCCGTGAGACTTCGGTTTGATGAGATGCCATAGGCATGGCTGTTTGAGTTGAGCCCTTGTATGCCTAGCCAGAGTTGTTGTCACTTGAGGTAGTGACCTTGCTAGCCCCATCTGTAGTAAGATGTGGATTTGGTAGTAGTGGCACTTGAGGTGCATTGGTTGGTGTGCCACTTTGGCACTAAGTCTGGTTCAGGCTTGAGTTTGGCTTGGGCATAGCAGATGGTTCTATGCCGTCCGAAGTTTAGCACACTCCTTTAGCCTTGGATCCGTTTATGGCAGTTGCACCTGTTTAGGTCGTGCCAAAGGGCTAGTTCAGTGGTAGTCGATTGACTACAAGTGAAAGGATGCTCGAGAGGAGCCGGAGCCTCTTCCCAGTGTTTCTGAAGGTTGAGTAAGTCAGCAGGTTGTCTGTTGGCAAGTGTTGGTGCGCGTGAGTCTCGCGCTAGTGTTAAGGCCAAGAGTTTCTTTGTGGTTGGTAGTGCAGTCAACTACCTTCGAGTGCCTTAATCTGAGGAGAGTTGAGCATCGTAGATGCGAGTTTGGTCCAGCAGAGGGACCATGAGTTTGATGCTCATGAGATGAGCTGGATGCCTATGAGGCGAGTTGGATGCCATGAGGCGAGTTGGATGCTTTTGAGGCGAGATGAGCTGATGCCTTGCGAGAGGATTTGGATGCCTTATGGGTAAGCACCCTTGGTAGAGGCTTGGTATAAAGTAAGTTCGGTGTGGCATGGTTATGCCTTGGTAAAGCAAGGTTGCCTCAGCTTTGAGCATCGTGTGGAGATGGAACTTTTGGTGTTCCATCGGTTGGAGTTCAGTTGGAAACTGAACAAGAGCGGTGGTAGCAAAGCCGCGCAGTTTCTGATCGCCTTGGCTAAGAGAGTTGTTTGGATCCTTTCCTTGGGTAGAAGCCTTGTTGTGGCTGATGTTTGAGTAGGAGGACGACGCATTCGGTAGCGTTTCGGGTCCTCTTGGTTCCCAAGGAGTTGGAGTTGGCCAACATGGTTGAGATGCTGGAGAAGAGTTGTGCCTGTTCAGGCAGTTGGCTGTTAGCTCGTTTGTCGACAGTGTGTGTCGAGGGTTGCCAAAGAACCCTAGGTTGTGGAGAGCCTCTCCAGAGCTCAGTCAGGCCCAGGTAGTGAGTTTCAGTTGGCAAGCTGGAGCCGTGTGGTCTGTAGCCTTGGTTGAGTTGCTGGCAGTCTTGGTTGACTAGCCAGCCAGTGGTTGTTTGGGGAGAGTCCGGATTGGTTCCGGTGCGGTGGCAAGTTGATGCTTGGTGTTGACCAAGGTGTGGATTAGAGCTGATAGAAATTAGTTTTGCTCGTGGGGCGAGTGGTTAGTGCCATGTTTGTTGTTTTTCCTGTTTCCAGGATGTTGAGTTGCCCCGTTTGGCATTTGGAGGTTCAGTCTGAGATGGACCCCTGTTGTTGCCCCGTGAGATTTAGATGTTGTTGCTCTAGTGGAGCAAGACAGTGAGCGTATATGGAGCTCTCTGTCCTTCGGTTGTCTGCTTGTAAGAGCCGTTTCCTCCTGGGAGATGTCAGATTTCTCCCGTAGCCATGAGTTGATGGTAGAGGTGCTAGCTTGAAGGAAACGTTTGTTGGCTGCTTGGAAGCAGTTGTTTGTCCAGTTAGGTGGACTCTTTGATGGTGTTCTAGAGGTTGTAGTAAGGGTTGTTTAGCCTCGTGTGAGTGTTGGGCCAAGGTTTGGTCCTCTTGTTATTTCTAGAGCTAGTTCGGTTCTAGCTGGAGGGCGTTGCCCTGAGGTCTTATTCCTAGTCAGGAAGTTTTGGGAGTTGACCCCTCCCTCGGCAGTTGAGTAAGTGTTGTTAGTTCCAGATTGGTGATCCGATTGGTTGAGTTTTCCCTTCGGTGTTGCTTCAAAGAGAGTTGGTTGCTGTTGCCTTGGGTTTGAGCAAGTCAGCGAGCTTGTGTGATGTTCGCTGCCCTTCAGAGTTTGCTTGCTGGGAAATCGTTTCCCGTTTAGCAGGAGTCAGCTTAGCTCCTGAGTTGTGTGGTGGATTAGAGTAGCTTAGTGGTCAGCCCAGCAAGAGGGTCCCTACTTTGTGTTGTTAGCAAGCAAGAGTTGTTTGTCCCCACAAGGGCGGAGGCCAGCCAGTGAGGGTTGTTTCTGGCAAGTTGTTGGTTCTTTGGGGATTGAAGATTTCCCTTTCCCCCTAGTCTCTGTGGTGGTTGAGTTGCTCCCTGGATGTCAGCCTCGAGTGTTAGCTTCTGAGGTAGTCTTGCGGATTCGTGTGGCTCAGGATCCGTAAGCTTTGAGGTTGTCGTTATAAGCTTGGGTTGAGTTCTGCTGAGCAAGCCCTTCTCGGGCTTTGCTCCTAGTTGTTGTGCGTTCGCAGTTGGCGATAGCGGAGCCTCATTTGAGTGAGTTGGCACAGAGGTGCCATGGCTTTGTTTGGTAAGCCGTTGAGCTGTTTTCCTCAAGTGTTGTGCCGTAGAGAGCTGCGTGATGGTTTAGTCCTTGCAGCCCGAGATTCCTTGAGAGGAATGTTGGTGGTTTCCTTGCCTGGCAATATTCTCTTTGGCCAGTTGCTGGTAGTTTTGCTTCGAAAAGTTTGCTTTCGGCCGTTGAGAGGCTGCAGTTTGTTGGCTTGGCCGAGTGGAGCCTGTGCCTGGTTTTGGCCATTTAGGGTTGGTTGTAGCTGAAGTTTCAGCTTGTGCTAGTGGGAAAAGTTTGCCTTTTTGGATCAATCGCCAGTTGGTGGTTCGATTGTTTTCGTTAAGGCTGTAGGCAAGGTTTGAGGTTCGTTGGCCTCTTGTGAAGTAAGAGTAGGCCGTTTGGTTTTCTGGAACCTGAGAGGTTCAGTTGTTTGGCCAGCTTGTGTAGGGTTGAGGCTGCTTGTTAGCAGCTGTGAGCTTCTAGAGGAGTTTTGCCAGTGCGTGGTGTAGAGTTTCAGAGCTTGTGGCCAGTCCTCGAGTTTGTTGAGAGTAACACCGTAGAGAGGTGTTCAGTGTTAGTTTAGCAGGGCTTTAGTTTGAGCCCGAGGTTTGTAGGGCCTTTTGAGATCCTTGAGCGGATCGGAGCAGTGGCCTTTCGGTTAGCTTTGCCCCGTTTGTGGCAGATTGGTTGGCATTGTGGCTTTGAGCCTTGGAGAACCCAAGAGGGTTTGGTTCTCGAGGAAGGGCTAGTGTTGTCTTGGCCGAGAAGTTCAGTTGGCT
Organism: Sicyos edulis; assembly: GCA_036507275.1. Lineage (NCBI taxonomy): Eukaryota > Viridiplantae > Streptophyta > Magnoliopsida > Cucurbitales > Cucurbitaceae > Sicyos > Sicyos edulis. Next base: position 24,489,588 of record CM071848.1, read on the forward strand.
GGATCAGTGGAGTTTTCCTGGAGCTGTTTCGTCTTAGGACTTTCGACGACGAAAGTCTTAAAAGGAGGGAGTATTGTAACAGCCCAGTTTCCTATTCCAGTTTTCGAGGTGCCTTCGGGTCAAGATTCGGATGTTTGGTTGGGTCATTATAGCGGTTTGGACCCTTGGGGGTATTTTGGTCTTTTGGCTCCCCGGGCAGGATTTGTGGTTTTCAGGGCTTCAAGGAAGCTCCTGCCTTTGTCGAGGATTGTTTGTTGTTGGTTGCGAGTCCCGTGGTGTTTGGGCTAGTCGGTTGGATGCTCGGTTGTGGTTTGGGCTTTGGCTAAGTGATGGTTGGTTGTGTGCTTCCTTTGGGATTCGAGCCCGGGCCTTTAGTGTTACTTTAGGAGTTGGATTTAAGTGAGTTTTATTTATTGGAAAAGATTGCTTCGGTCGGGTCTCGAAGGAGGAAGCCGGGAAATGGGATTTTAAGGTTTTGATTTGGATAAAAGTGGATAAGGATGGATTTTATGGATAAAATCCCATTTATTTCCTTTTATTCCCATTTTTTCTTTTATTTTCCCATTTTCTTTTATTTTCTTTTCAAAATCCTTTTTTTTTTCTCTCTCTCTCTCTCTCTCTCCCCGAGCCCCCCACCTAGCCGAGCAGCCCCTTTTGGTCGCCCAACCCAGCCAGCCTGAGCCAGCCTGAACGCCGTCGCTTTGCCCAGGTCACACCGTCGCCGAGCACAGCTCGCCGAGCCCAGTCACCGCGCGCCCAGGTCGCCAGTTCGAGCCCCCTGCTAGCCGAGCATCTCCCAGCCCGCGCGCCCTCGCCCTGCCCTGGTTCGTGTCGCCCAGCTGCGCACTGTGCCGAGCCGCGCATAGTGCCGCGTCGCATCGCCAGTTTAGTCCGCGCCCATGTCGGCCAGATTGAGCCCTCTCAGAGCCCGACGCGCGTCGTCGGTCGATCGCGCGCGCGCGCCGCCCTCGTGGCGAGCGCGCGCGCGCTGGGCGCCGGCCGAGCTAGCGCCCGCGTCCGCGCGCCCCTGCGTCGCCAAAGACCCATCCGAAAGCGCAGCCCGGACTCCGAGCCTGTAGCGCGCGGCGCCCTCCTCGCGCCAAGTGCCGCCTAGCTCGTGCAGCCGGCTCGTTCGCGTGTCAGCCGCGCCTCGTGAGTTGCTTCCGAGCTGAGCCCTGTTTATTTTAGTGTATTTAGGGCTATTTTATGATTATTGATGTTTTTGCTTGGCTCGTTATAGGTTGCTCGGGTTCGATCGCAGTTAGGTTTGTTGTGTGTTTTTGCCTTCCGACCAGGTAAGGATTTCTTACCGGAGTTGTGTGGGCCCTGCGATATATCATGTGATTGCTGATTGTATGCTTGTTGTGCTTATTGACATGTTTGATGATAAGTGCTCTATTCTGAATTCCCGACTGGCATGATATCCTATGTTGTTTCTCATGTTAGTCCATGCTAGGTTGTTCCTTTCTGGCATGCTCGTATCTGTTCTTGCTTCGTAGTATCATGCTAGGTTCGTTGTATTCTTTTGAGCACGTATTGGATTGATTTGATTGTTTGCTGATTGCTATGACAGGTTAGAGTTCAGGTAGATAACATCATCCAGGCCGGGTGCATAAAGTACCTTGCATCCCTGACAGGGACGTACGAGATTGAGCTCCGTCCCTAATCCCGTTAGGGACTAGCTAACCCTAACGGCGGGCCCCGCAATCTTGGGTGAGGGTGGCAGACTGTTAAATGCCCCAACGATCGGGATGATGACTTGGCGTTGCCTTGTCCCCGACAGCCGGCACGTCCTCAGCGTGTTTTGGCGGTAGCCCTTGAGTTGCCACCTGATAGGGCAAGGAAGGTTTCCTGGTGTAAGCCTACCACGACCCGTGCCTTAGCCTCAGGTGCGGTGGTTCAGGCTGACATAGTTCACGTGTCCAGGTCTCACACCCCTATGTCAGTGACACCGATCCAGAGATTTAGTTAGGCGTGGTGACTGGACATGGGCAGCTTGCCACTAGACCCGGCACCCCCCATAGTCTGCAGTAGCACGCGGTGCGCGCGCACGCTCATTATAGCGCCGACTTGAGAGCTCCTCGGGATCTTGAACCAGTGCACCTTTCGTCGACAGTAGACAGGTTGAGGCCGAGACTTGTTTCTCGTATTGGGCGTATTGTGTGATGAGTTATTTTCGGACTAAGACCCTGAGTTGGCATCCGAGGCCCCAGTGTGGGCTAAGCTATGTGCTCTATTCTGTGTTTATATTCATAGCTTGCATACCTTTCTGCTAGATGACCATGTGTATCGTATTGTACCCCGGTTGGGGATTCTTACTGAGTAATTCGTTACTCACCCTTATTATGTGGTTTTTCCACATGTAACCATGGTGCGAGACAGGATAGCTGGAGGAAGAGCTGTGGTCATGGAAACCCGTTGTTCAACTCTGAGTTTTATGTTTATGATTTAAATGTTCTCTGTATGCATGTAGTTGGGCACGGAGCCCTAGGGTGTTTTCTGAATGTATTTCCGGATTCTAGCATTGTTGTAAAGTTTGTATGTTTTAAATAAATCTCTGATCAGAGTAAGTTTTGTAAATGTATTTGTCTTGGAACAGGTGCTTGGAAACAGGGATAGGTTTCAGGAAATTATGTTAACTTTTTAAATGGATGTTTTATGTTTTAGTTTTTACTTAGAATCCGAACACCCTCTTGCAAATTTTCTGTGGATTTGTAATGCATGCATTGAGGTAACGACCTAATTAGAACCCTTTCGGGTCGGGTCGTTACAGTTTAAAACATAAAGTTCGTCCCGAGAGTATTTGTTTCGATTCCTTAGCGCAAACGTTTCATGCAAATTATTCCAACCTTGCGTTATGATGTTTCGGGAGCTAAGACGAAAAACTCGGATAGATTTCAGCGTTTAAATCTTGAAGTTCGTCACAAGAGTGTTTTTTTCGATTCCTTGGCGCAAATGTTTCATTCAAAATATTCCAACGTTGCGTTACGATGTTTCGGGAGTTAAAACGAAAAACTCGTATAGATTACAGCGTTTAAAAGTTAAAGTTCGTCCCGAGAGTGTTTTTTTCGATTCCTTGGCGCAAACGTTTTATGCAAAATATTACAACGTTGCGTTACGATGTTTCATGAAATAAGACGAAAAACTCGGATAGATTTCAGCGTTTAAAACCAAAAGTTCGTGCCAAGAGTGTTTTTTTCGATTCGTGCAAACGTTTCATGCAAAATATTCCAACGTTGCGTTACGATGTTTCGGGAGCTAAAACTGTAAAGACCGAGCTCGAATGGGGCTCTAAATGGGACTTCACCCCAATGCATGCATTCAAAGTTAAAGACAATAAGCAGGAATGACTTTCGGATTCCAATTAAAAACAAAACATTCAAACATTCAATTCAAAGTCAAGACAATTTTCCTGAAACCTGTCCCTGTTTCCAAGCACCTGTTTCCAGATAAATACGTTTCCAAAAGATTACTCTGATCAGAGATTTATTAAAGCATTCAAAACCTTCGACAGTTGCAACGATGCTGGAATCCGTAAAAACATTCAGAAAACATCCCAGGCTCCGTGTCCGGTTACATGCATTCAGAGGAAACAAAACAGAAAGAGTCATAACACAAAATCAGAGTTTGACTGCTGGTCCCCGTGATCACAGCTCCTCATTCAGCCATCCTGTCTCGCATCTCGGTTACCTGTGGAAAACCACAAAAATAAGGGTGAGTAACGAATTACTCAGTAAGAATCCCCAACCGGTGTACAATATGATATACATGGTCATCTAGATGAGTGTATGCAAGCTATGAGTATAAACACAAAATAGAGCACATAGCTTGAGTCCATACTTGGACCTCGGATGCCAACTCAGGGTCTTAGTCCGGAATAATCCACCACACAATACGCCCTATACGAGAAACAAGTCCCGGCCTCAGCCTGTCTACTGTCGAATGAAAGGTGCACTATCTCAAGATCCCGAGGAGCTCTCCGGTCGGGGGTGTAATGAGAGTAAGCGCGCACCGCGTGCTACTGCAGACTATGGGGGGTGCCGGGTCTAGTGGCAAGCTGCCCATGTCCAGCCACCACGCCTAACTAAATCTCTGGATCGGTGTCACTGACATAAGGGTGTGAGACACGGACACGTGAACTATGTCAGCCTGAACCACCGCACCTGAGGCTAAGGAACCGGTCATGGTAGGCTTACACCAGGAAGCCGTCCTTGCCATACCAGGTGGCAATCAAGGGCTACGGCCGAACACGCTGAGGACGTGCCGATTGCTGGGGACGAGGCAATGCCAAGTCATCATCCCGACCGTTGGGGCATTTAACAGTCTGCCACCCTCACCCAGGATTGCAGGGCCAGCCGTTAGCTTGTCCCTAACGGGATCAGGGACGGAGCACCATCTCGTACGTCCCTGTCGGGGATGCAAGGTTCGTTATGCACCCGGCCCGGATGATGCTATCTACCTGCACTCTAACCTGTCATAGCAATCAGCAAACAATCCAATATATTCCAATACGTGCTTAATAAGAATACAACGAACCTAGCATGATACTACGAAGCAAGAACAGATACGAGCATGCCAGAAAGGAACAACCTAGCATGGACTAACATGAGAAACAATGTAGGAATTCATGCCAGTCGGGAATTCAGAATAGAGCACTTATCACTACACATGTCAATAAACACAAACAAGCATTCAATCAGCAATCACATAATATATCGCAGGGTCCACACAACTCCGGTAAGAAATCCTTACCTTGGTCGGGAGGCGATTAACACAAAATCCTAAGCTACGAACGAACTCGAGCTAGCTATCGGGAACCTAACAAGCACAACAATAATTACAAACAAACCTAAATTTAACAAAACAAATAGGCTCGGCTCGGGACCACTCACACGGCTCGGTGCGCTGGTCGCGACAGGCACGCGACACGACGGCGAGCAGCGGCGGCGCGTATGGAGAAGGTGGGCGGCTGCTGGGCATGCGGGTGGACAGACAGGAGCTCGGGGCGCGATCGATGCTGGCTGGGACGGCACGCGACGCGGCTCGGCTATCTGGCGCGGTGGAGCTGGCTTCTGCGCGCGATCGAGGGGGCAAGCTGGCCGGCTGCTGTGCGCGATTGAGCTGGCGAGCTCGGGCGATCGAGGCGACGATGGAACTGGCGAGCTCAGGCGATCCGGCGCTGGTTGATTCCTCTCCACTAGCTACACAAGATACCAAAATACCCCTAGGGCACACCGGGAAGACCAGGATGAAATTCCGTGCCGCGACAAAAACGAAAAACTCGGATAGATTTCAGCGTTTAAAATTTAAAGTTCGTCCCGAGAGTGTTTTTTTCGATTCCTTGGCGCAAACGTTTCATGCAAAATATTCCAACCTTGCGTTACGATGATTCGAGAGCTAAGACGAAAAACTCGGAGAGATTTCAGGGTTTAAAACTGAAAGTATATCCCAAGAGTGTTTTTTTCGATTCCTTGGCGCAAACATTTCATTCAAAATATTCAAACGTTGCATTACGGTGTTTCGGGAGCTAAAACGAAAAACTCGGATAGATTACAGCCTTTAATATTTAAAGTTCATCCCGAGAGTGTTTTTTTCGATCCTTGGCGATAACGTTTCATTTAAAATATTCCAACGTTGCGTTACGATGTTTTGGGAGCTAAAACGAGAAACTCGGATAGATTACAACATTTAAAACTTAAAGTACGTCCCGAGAGTGTTTTTTTCGATTCCTTGGTGCAAACGTTTCATGCAAAATATTCCATCGTTGCGTTACGATGTTTCGGGAGCTAAAACGAAAAACTCTGATAGATTTCAGCGCTTAATACTTAAAGTTCGTCCCGAGAGTGTGTTTTTCGATTCCTTGGCGCAAACGTTTCATGCAAAATATTCCAACCTTGTGTTACGATGTTTAGGGAGCTATGACGAAAAACTCGGATAGATTTCAGCGTTTAAAACCGAAAGCTCGTGCCAAGAGTGTTTTTTTCGATTCCTTGGCGCAAACGTTTCATTCAAAATATTCAAACATTGCATTACGATGTTTCGGGAACTAAAACGAAAATCTCGGAAAGATTTCAGCATTTAAAACCGAAAGTTCGTCCAATAGTGTTTTTTTCGATTCCTTGGCGCAAACGTTCCATGCAAATTAATCCAACGTTGCATTATGATGTTTCGGAAGCTAACACGAAAATCTAGGATAGATTTCAGCGTTTTAAACCGAAAATTCGTCCCAAGAGAGTTTTTTTCGATTCCTTGGCGCAAACGTATCATGCAAAATATTCCAACGTTGCATTACGATGTTTCGGGATCTAAAACGAAAAACTCTGATAGATTTCAGCGTTTAAAACTTAAAGTTCATCCCGATAGTGTTTTTTTCGATTCCTTGGCGCAAACGTTTCATGCAAAATATTCCAACCTTGCGTTACGATGTTTCGGGAGCTAAAACGAGAAACTCAGATAGATTATAGCGTTTAAAACTTAAAATTCGTCCCAAGAGTGTTTTTTTCGATTCCTAGGCGCAAACATTTCATGGAAAATATTCCAACGTTGTGTTACGATGTTTCGTGAGCTAAAACGAAAAACTCGGATAGATTTCAGCGTTTAAAACTGAAAGTTCGTGCCAAGAGTGTTTTTTTCGATTCCTTGGCGCAAACGTTTCATTCAAAATATTCAAACATTGCATTATGATGTTTCAGGAACTAAAACGAAAATCTCGGATAGATTTCAGCGTTTAAAACCGAAAGTTCGTCCAAGAGTGTTTTTTTCGATTCCTTGGTGCAAACGTTTCATGCAAATTAATCCAACGTTGCATTACGATGTTTCGGAAGCTAACACGAAAATCTCGGATAGATTTCAGCGTTTAAAACCGAAAGTTCGTCCCAAGAGAGTTTTTTTCGATTCCTTGGCGCAAACGTTTCATGCAAAATATTCCAACGTTGCATTACGATGTTTCGGGATTTAAAACAAAAAACTCTGATAGATTTCAGCGTTTAAAACTTAAAGTTCATCCCAATAGTGTTTTTTTCGATTCCTTGGAACAAACGTTTCATGCAAAATATTCCAACCTTGCGTTACGATGTTTCGGGAGCTAAAACGAGAAACTCGGATAGATTATAGCGTTTAAAACTTAAAATTCGTCCCAAGAGTGTTTTTTTCGATTCCTAGGCGCAAACATTTCATGGAAAATATTCCAACGTTGTGTTTACGATGTTTTCGTGAGCTAAAACGAAAAACTTCGGATAGATTTTATTTAAAAGCGAAAGTTCGTGCCAAGAGTGTTTTTTTCGATTCCTTGGCGCAAACGTTTCATTCAAAATATTCAAACATTGCATTATGATGTTTCAGGAACTAAAACGAAAATCTCGGATAGATTTCAGCGTTTAAAACCGAAAGTTCGTCCAAGAGTGTTTTTTTCGATTCCTTGGCGCAAACGTTTCATGCAAATTAATCCAACGTTGCATTACGATGTTTCGGAAGCTAACACGAAAATCTCGGATAGATTTCAGCGTTTAAAACCGAAAGTTCGTCCCAAGAGAGTTTTTTTCGATTCCTTGGCGCAAACGTTTCATGCAAAATATTCCAACGTTGCATTACGATGTTTCGGGATTTAAAACAAAAAACTCTGATAGATTTCAGCGTTTAAAACTTAAAGTTCATCCCAATAGTGTTTTTTTCGATTCCTTGGAGCAAACGTTTCATGCAAAATATTCCAACCTTGCGTTACGATGTTTCGGGAGCTAAAACGAGAAACTCGGATAGATTATAGCGTTTAAAACTTAAAATTCGTCCCAAGAGTGTTTTTTTCGATTCCTAGGCGCAAACATTTCATGGAAAATATTCCAACGTTGTGTTACGATGTTTCGTGAGCTAAAACGAAAAACTCGGATAGATTTCAGCGTTTAAAACCGAAAGTTCGTGCCAATAGTGTTTTTTTCGATTCCTTGGCGCAAACGTTTCATGCAAATTAATCCAACGTTGCATTACGATGTTTCGGGAGCTAAAACGAAAATCTCTGATAGATTTCAGCGTTTAAAACCGAAAGTTCGTCCCAAGAGTGTTTTTTTCGATTCTTTGGCGCAAACGTTTCATGCAAATTATTCCAACGTTGCATTACGTTGTTTCGGGAGGTAAAACTAAAAACTCTGATAGATTTCAGCGTTTAAAACCTAAACTTCGTCCCAAGAGTATTTTTTCGATTCCTTGGCGCAAACGTTTCATGCAAAATATTCCAACGTTGCATTACGATGTTTTGGGAGCTAAAACGAAAACATCGGATAGATTATAGCGTTTAAAACTTAAAGTTCGTCCCGAAAGTGTTTTTTTCTATTTCTTGGTGCAAAAGTTTCATTCAAAATATTCAAACGTTGCATTACGATGTTTCGGGAGCTAAAACGAAAATCTCGGATAGATTTCAGCGTTTAAAACCGAAAGTTCGTCCCAAGAGTGTTTTTTTCGATTCCTTGGCGCAAACGTTTCATGCAAATTAATCCAACGTTGCATTACGATGTTTCGGGAGCTAACACGAAAATCTCAGATAGATTTCAGCGTTTAAAATTGAAAGTTCGTCCCAAGAGAGTTTTTTTCGATTCCTTGGCGCAAACGTTTCATGCAAAATTTTCCAATCTTGCATTACGATGTTTCGGGAGCTAAGACGAAAAACTCAGATTGATTTCAACGTTTAAAACCTAAAGTTCGTCCCGAGAGTATTTTTTCGATTCCTTGGCGCAAACATTTCATGCAAAATATTCTAATGTTGCATTACGATGTTTCGGGAACTAAATCGAAAAACTCATATAGATTTTAGTGTTTAAATCTTAAAGTTCGTCGCGAGAGTGTTTTTTTCGATTCCTTGGCGCAAACGTTTCATGCAAATTAATCCAACGTTGCATTTTGATGTTTCTGGAGCTAAAACGAAAATCTCGGATAGATTTCAGCGTTTAAAACCGAATGTTCGTCCCAAGAGTGTTTTTTTCGATTCATTGCCGGAAACTTTTCATCCAAATTTATCCAACGTTGCATTACGATGTTTTGGGAGCTAAAATGAAAATCTCGTATAGATTTCAGAGTTTAAAACTTAAAGTTCGTCCCAAGAGTGTTTTTGTAATGGCCCAGTTTTCTATTCCAGTTTTCGAGGTGCCTTCGGGTCAAGATTCGGTTGTTTGGTTGGGCCGTTAGAGTTGTTTTGTTCCTTAGGGGTATTTTGGTCTTTTGGCTCTCCGGGCAGGATTTGTGGTTTTCAGGTCTTCGAGGTAGCTCCTGCCTTTGTCGAGGCTTGTTTGTTGGTGGCTGCGAGTCCCGAGGTGTTTGGGCTAGTCGGTTGGATGCTCGGTTGTGGTTTGGGCTTTGGCAAAGTGTTGGTTGGTTGTGTTTCCTTTGGGATTCGAGCCCGGGCCCTTAGTGTTGCTTTGGGAGTTGGATTTAAGTGAGTTTGATTTATTGGAAAAGATTGCTTCGGTCGGGTCTCGAAGGAGGAAGCGGAAATGGGATTTTGAGGTTTTAAAAGTGGATAAGGATGGAAAAATGAGATAAAAATCCCATTTTTCCCTTTTTCCCATTTTCCCTTTTTATTTCCCATTTTTCTTTTCTTTTTTAACCAAAATCAATTTTCTCTCTCTCTCTCTCTCTCCCCGACCTAGCCCCTAGCCCAGCCCCCTTGGCTCGCCCATTGACCCCACTGCGCACGGCTCGCCTAAGCTCGCCCAGCCCAGCCCGAGCGAGCCCAGCGTCGCCCAAGCCCAGCCAGCCCAAGCCCAGCGTCGCCAACCCCTGCCCGAGCGTCGCACAGTGCCGTCGCGCAGCCCGCGTGCCCTCGCCCTCGCCCAGGCCGTCGCGTCGCCAGCCCGACCTCCCCCTGCCCTGGTTCGCGTCGCCCAGCTCGTGTCGCCCGAGCCCCCGCCGCGCCGCATGTCGCCTGTGTCGCGTCGCGACGATGCCGAGCTCGGCCTCAGATCGCGTGTCGTCCCGCGCGAAGTCGCCCGTCCAGCGCGGAGATCGCGCCCTCGCGTTGTGTCGCTCGCGCCACGCCGCCTCCCCTCGTGCCGACCTCGCCGCGCGCGCCGCCGCCAGCGAAGCCAGCGCCGCGCCACGCGCCCCTGTGTCGCTCGCGTGCCGTCCGCGCGCAGCTCGCACCCCGAGCCCGCGCCCTAGCGCCGAGCCAGCGCCCAAATAGCGCCCAGCCACCCCAGCGGTATCTCCTCCGTGCTGGCCGGCTTGTTCGTGTGTCCGTCGCGCCTCGTGAGTTGCTCCCGAGCTAAGCCCTGTTTGTTTTATTATATTTGGGCCTTTTGATTGTAATTATTGTTGTTTTTGTTAGGTTCTAGCTAGCTAGCTCGGGTTCGATCGCAGCTTAGGTTTCTTGTGTTTAGAGGTCTTAGGCGGTAAGGATTTCTTACCGAAGTTGTGTGGACCTGCGATATATTATGTGATTCTTGATTGTATGCTTGTTTGTGTTTATTGACATGTTTCGATAAATGCTCTATTCTCGAATTCGATCGCATGATTTCCTATGTTGTTTCTCATGTTAGTCCATGCTAGGTTGTTCCTTTCTGGCATGCTCGTATCTGTTCCTTGCTTCGTAGTATCATGCTAGGCTCGTTGTATTCTTATTGAGCACGTATTGGATTTTATGAAATTGTTTGCTGATTGTTAAGGCAGGTTAGAGTTGCAGGTAGATAGCATCATCCGGGCCTGATGCATAAAGTACCTTGCATCCATGGCAGGGACGTCGAGACAGTTCTCCGTCCCTAGACCCCGTTAGGGTTTAGCTAACCCGACCGATAGGCCCTGCAATCTTGGGTGAGGGTGGCAGACTGTTAAATGCCCCAACGGTCGGGATGATGACTTGGCATTGCCTGCCCCCGGCGATCGGCACGTCCTCGGCGTGTTCGGCCGTAGCCCTTGATTGCCACCTGTTTAGGTAAGGACGGCTTCCTGGTGTAAGCCTACCACGACCCGTTCCTTAGCCCCAAGTGCGGTGGTTCAGGCTGACATAGTTTACGTGTCCAGGTCTCACACCCCTATGTCAGTGACACCGATCCAAAGAATTAGTTAGGCGTGGTGACTGGACATGGGCAGCTTGCCTCTAGACCCGGCACCCCCCATAGTCTGCAGTAGCACGCGGTGCATGTTTACGCTCATTACAGCGCCGACCGGAGAGCTCCTCGGGATCTTGAGCTAGTGTACCTTTCATTCGACAGTAGACAGGCTGAGGCTGGGACTTGTTTCTCGTATAGGGCGATTTGTGTGGTTATGGTAGTTAATTCCGGACTAAGACCCTGAGTTGGCATCCGAGGTCCAAGTGTGGGCTAAGCTATGTGCTCTATTCTGTGTTTATATTCATAGCTTGCATACGCTCATCGAGATGACCATGTATATCGTATTGTACCCCGGTTGGGGATTCTTACTGAGTAATTCGTTACTCACCCTTATTATGTGGTTTTCCACAGGTAACCATGGTGCGAGACAGGATGGCTGGAGGAGGAGCTGTGATCATGGAAACCCGTTGTTCAACTCTGAGTCTTATGTTTATGTTTATGATTTAAATGTCCTCTGAATGCATGTAGTTGGGCACGGAGCCCTAGGGTGTTTTCTTAATGTTTTCCCGGATTCTAGCATTGTTGTAAAGCTTGTATGTTTTAAATAAATCTCTGATCAGAGTAAGTTTTGGAAATGTATTTGCCTTGAAACAGGTGCTTGGAAACAGGGATGAGTTTCAGAATTTATGTTGATTTTTAAATGGATGTTTTCATGTTTTAGCTTTTACTTAGAATCCAAACACCATCTTGCAAATTTTCTGTAGATTTGTATGCATGCATTGAGGTAATGGCCTATTTAGAACCCCATTCGGGTCGGGTCGTTACAGTTTTTTTCGATTCCTTGGCGCAAACGTTTCATGCAAAATATTCCAACCTTGCGTTATGATGTTTCGGAAGCTATGACGAAAAACACAGATAGATTTCAGCGTTTAAATCCGAAAGTTCGTCCCGAGAGTTTTTTTTTCGATTCCTTGGCTGTAACAGCCCAGTTTCCTATTCCAGTTTTCGAGGTGCCTTCGGGTCAAGATTCGGTTGTTGGTTGGGTCATTAGAGCGGTTTTGCCCCTTGGGGGTATTTTGGTCTTTTGGCTCTCCGGGCAGGATTTGTGGTTTTCTGGGCTTCGAGGTAGCTCCTGCCTTTGTCGAGGCTTGTTTGTTGGTGGCTGCGAGTCCCGTGGTGTTTGGGCTAGTCGGTTGGATGCTCGGTTGTGGTTTGGGCATTGGCAAAGTGATGGTTGGTTGTGTGATTCTTTTGGGATTCGAGCCCGAGCCTTTAGTGTTGCTTTGGGAGTTGGATTTACGTGAGTTTGATTGATTGGAAAAGATTTCTTTGATCGGGTCTCGAAGGAGGAAGCCGGGAAATGGGATTTTGAGGTTTTAAGTGGATAAGGATGGAAAATGGAATTTAAAATCCCATTTTTCACTTTTTTCCCATTTTCCTTTTTATTTCTCTTTTTCTTTTCTTTTTTTCCCCAAAATAACCTTTCTCTCTCTTTTCTCTCTCTCTCTCCCCGAGCACCCCCCACCTAGCCCAGCCCCTAGCCTTGGCTCGCCCATCCCGGCCGTCTGGCCCACTGGCTCGCCCAAGCCCAACCCCCCGAGCCAGCGTCGCAGAGCGGCCGAGCTCGCCAGCGCCGCGCGCGCCTGCCTCGCCTAGCCCGAAGCGTCGCGCCCTCGCCAGCGTCGCCGGCCGCGCGCCCTCGCCGCCCGCCTGGTCCGTGTCGCCCGGTGCAGATTGTGCCGAGCCACAAGCGCTGGTGCGCGTCGCGTCGCCGAGCCTCGCCAGCTCGATCGCGCGTCCCCAGCGCCAGATCGCGCCCCTGGGCGTCGTGTCGCTCGCGCGCGCAAGCGCGCTGTCTCAGGCCGAGTACGCGCGCGCGCGCGCCGCCAGCGCAGCCAGCGCCCCTCCTCGCGCGGCTCGCGCCCAGCGCTCGTGCCAGTAGCGCCCTGCGCGCCCCCTACAACCCAGTAGCGCCCAGCCCAGCCCCTTTGGTCGCCTAGCCGTCTGGCCGGCTCGTTCGAGTGTCAGCCGCGCCTGTTTATTTTAGAGTATTTAGGGCTATTTTATGATTATTGATGTTTTTGTTTGGCTCGATATAGGTTGCTCGGGTTCGATCGCAGTTAATTTATTGTGTGTTGTTGCCTTCCGACCAGTAAGGATTTCTTACCGGAGTTGTGTGGGCCCTGCGATATTGTCATGATTTTGCCTTGCTTGTTTGCTGACTGTTATGAGCATGATAATAATAGAGCAGCTTTTATTGATTCTGCTAGCATGTTTGTTTGATATTAAATGTTAGTGCCATGCTAGGTTTGTTCTGCCAGCATGCTTGTGATTCCTGCTTAAGCTCGTAGTATCATGCTAGGTAGTGTGATTGATGTCGGTCTTTGCTTGCTAGCCAGGAATCATTGCTTTTTGCTCTGTACTCTTAGATAGAGTTGTAGGGTTTGTCATCATCCAGAGGCTGAGAGCGGACATAACGTATCTTGTCCCCACCGGTCGGGAGCAAAGCGAAGCATTGCTTCAGGGGTTGAGAGCGGACATAACGTACTTTGTCCCCAGTGGTCGGATATTGAGCAAAGCATAACATACCTTGCTTTTTCTCCCCCCTCCCGGCAGCCAATGAGACTTAGCTACCTCATTGGCGTATGCCTAGTTTGTAGCCTGCTAGAGCGGAACCCTGCCAACGGTGTAAGCCTGCCTTGGCCGGTTCTTAACTTCAGTCGGTGGACCAGTGCCGCATGAGATGAGCGCCGAGGGCCTCGCGCCATCGTGATCGTGACATCGCTTCCGAGTCTTAGGCATGCGTACTGGCCCGCGTAGTTTGCCCTTAGGCCCCGCATTTACGCCGGTTGCGGGAAGAGCATGGTGTGCGCGCGACACGCAGCGTTAGTTGCCGGTTCGAAGAGCTCCCCCGGGCTAATGTTCGTGAGTACACCATTCCTTCCGTTAGAGCCTGACTTCGGGTACTCTTCCGTAAGTCCAGATTAGCAAGGGTAAGAGGCCCTTGAGGACATCCTTGGGATCGGTTTTTGAGCTGATCAACTGGCTAAGGGAGAAAGACCCTCAGAGATGCCCCAGGATTGGTTAGGATAACCAATCATTAGGCCGGAAGTAGGAGACTTCCGATGACTCCAGATCTTTCTTTGTAAGCTCGTTGAGCTATGATCTGTGTTGGTAGCTATTTGCTTGCATGCTTTGGTACTAGATGATTGATTATATCGTATTGTACCCCGGTTGGGGATTCTTACTGAGTAATTCTTTACTCACCCTTACTTATCTTTCAGAAACCATGGCGCGAGGCAGGATGGTGGAGGAGGAAGCTGTGATCATGGAAAACCCGTTGTTCAACTCTGAGTCTTATGTCTTGTATTTATGTTTTAAATGTCCTCTGAATGCATGTAGTTGGGCACGGAACCCTAGGTTGTTTTATGAATGTATTTCCGGATTCTAGCATTGTTGTAAATGTTGTAAAGTTGTATGTTTTTAATAAATCTCTGATCAGAGTAAGTTTTGGAAATGTATTTGTCTTGGAACAGTGCTTGGAAACAGGGGATGAGTTTCAAGAATTTTGTATTGACTTTTTAAATGAACTCTTGCCGGTTTTTGGTTTTTACTTAGAATCCGAAACAACCCTATTGCAAATTCTAGTGTTGATTTGTATGCATGCATTGAGGTAAGGGATCATTTAGAGCCCCATTCGGGTCGGGTCCTTACAGTTGGTATCAGAGCTTAGAGTCATAGATTCTGTAGACTGACCTTTTGTTGTAGGTCGTTTTTCCATGATCATCAGCACTCCGACAGTCATCAGGTACGCCTAAGTTTACTGTTTTAAAGAAAAGGGGTAAGAATTTACAATACTTTTCATCTAGCTTTTATGCCTTGTGTAGAGTTGTGGAGCGGAGACGAGCAGGTTCTGACTCATTGTTGGTTTGGGCTTAGTGAGCCATCATGCCAACTTTCCCGCAGTGCGACCAGTTTGTTTAGCAGCTTGTTGAGGTATCCAGATAGATTCGGATGCCCCTGGGACATCGTTCCAGAGGGAGGCATAGCTTAGACTCCCATTGGCCATTTGTGGCCCAGTTGCTGCTTTTCCCCTAGTGAGAAGGTGGAGGTGCTTCGTGCAGATCGCCAGTATGTTGATCGCACCCAGAGGAGCAGGACGCTTGGCATGTCCGACCGAGGAGTTGGACCGATCGTGTTGATGTTGAGGCGCGCCCGAGGGTTGTTAGGCCCGCATGCCGATTTGGCCCCGTAGTTGAGTTGCCTAGAGGAGGGGGTAGAGGCTAGCAGCGCCTCGAGTGAGACTCCTTGAGAGCGAGTGTGCTCCGGCCATGAGAGATTTTATGGCGTGTCTTTAGCTATCAAAGAGCGGAGACCCAGCAGCGATTTGTAGCGCGTAGTGAGGAGTCCCGGGCACAGATAGCCCAGCTGACAGAGTTTGTTTCAGCATTTTTCCCCCCAGTAGCTCTTGTAGCCCTGGAGCTTCCCGGGAGGGCATGATCAGCGGGTTTATTCAGATGAGTTTGTTGGCGTTGATGGAGCCGCTTGATTTGGCAAATGGATGCTTGTAGAGCTCGATGTTTTAGTAAGTCCTGCTGCTAGTAGTAAAGTAGTTGGCCAGGTTTGAGTTTAGCATCCGTGTGTGGGATGCCCTGCTGTTCAGAGGCCGAGGTGTGCCGGTTCTGTCGCTGTTTGGTTCATCAGATGGTGGTGGAAGTCCCTTGTGAGAGGTGGACTAGCGAGTCTCCACCGATCGCCCGATTGATTGGCAAGTTGCCGTGTTAGTGGCTTGAGGCGGATGTAGAGACATCTTTGCCCCCTTGCGAGCCTCTTTGTTGTTTAATGACCCGACTTCCTCAGATGTGGATTTGGTAGTAGTAGCACTTGAGGTGCATTGGTTGGTGTGCCACTTTGGCACTAAGTCTGGTTCAGGCATGAGTTTGGCTTGGGCATAGCAGATGGTTCTATGCCGTTCGGAGTTCAGCGCACTCGTTTAGCCTTGGATCCGTTTATGGCAGTTGCACCCGTTTAGGTCGTGCCAGAGGGCTAGTTCAGTGGTAGTCGATGGACTACAAGCGAAAGGATGTTCGAGAGGAGCCGGAGCCTCTTCCTAGTGTTTCTGGAGGTTGAGTAAGTCGTGATTGGTTGGTAAGTGTTGGTGCGCTTGAGCCTCGCGCTAGTGTTAAGGCCAAGAGTTTTCTTGTGGTTGGTAGTACGGTCAACTACCTTCGAGTGCCTTTATCTAAGGAGAGTTGAGCATCGTAGATGCGAGTTTGGTCCAGCAGAGGGACCCTGAGTTGGATGCTCATGAGATGAGCTGGATGCCTATGAGGCGAGTTGGATGCTTTTGAGGCGAGATGAGCTGATGCCTTGCGAGAGGATTTGGATGCCTTATGGGTAAGCACCCTTGGTAGAGGCTTGGTATAAAGTAAGTTCGGTTTGGCATGGTTATGCTTGGTAAAGCAAGGTTGCCTCAGCTTTGAGCATCGTGTGGAGTTGGAACTTTTGGTGTTCCTTCGGTTGGAGTTGATTGAAACCTGAGCAGTGCGGTGGTAGCAAAGCGCAGTAGATTTCAGATCGCCTTGGCTAAGAGAGTTGTTTGGATCCTTTCCTTGGGTAGAAGCCTTGTTGAGAGGCTGATGTTTGAGTAGGAGGACGACGCATTCGGTAGCGTTTGGATCCTCTTGGTTCCCAAGGAATTGGAGTTGGCCTGCATGGTTGAGAACGCTGGAGAGAGTTGTGCCTGTTCAGGCATTTGGCTGTTAGCTCGTTTGTCAGCCGTATGTGTCGGAGGGTGATCGGAGGATCCCTAGGTTGTGGAGAGCCTCTCTAGAGCTCAGTCAGGCCCAGGCAGTGAGTTTAAGTTGGCAAGCTGGAGCCGTGTAGTTTGTAGCCTCGGTTGAGCTGCTAGCAGTCTTGGTAGACTAGCAAGCTAGTGTTTGTTTGGAGTAAAGTCCGGATTGGTTCGGTGTGGTGGCAAGTTGATGCTTGGTGTTGACCAAGGTGTGGTTTGGAGCTGCTAGTGATTTGCTTTGCTCGTGGGGACGAATGGTTCGTGCCCGGTTGGTTGTTTTCTGTTCCAGGATGTTGAGTTTCCCCGTTGTTGCCCCGTGAGATTTAGATGTTGTTGCTCTAGTGGAGCATGACAAAGTGAGCGTATGTGGAGCTCTCTGTCCTTTGGTTGTCTCGCTTGTAAGAGTCGTTTCCTTGAGGATTTGTCGAGTTACTCCTTTGGTCTTGGAATTGATGGTAGTGGTGCTAGCAAGAGGAAAAATTTGTTGGCTACTTGGAAGTAGTCGTTTGTTGATTAAGCGGATTCTTGGATGGTGTTCTAGAGGTGCAGTGAAGGATTGTTTTGCCTCTTGTGAGTGTTGGGCCAAGGTTTGGTCCTCTTGTTGTGTCGAGAGCTAGTTCGGTTCTAGTTGGAGGAGTTGCCCGAGGTCTTTTTTCCTAGTCGGGAAGTTGTGGGAGTTGACCCCTCCTTGGCGATTGAGCAAGTCTTTGTTGGTTTTGGGTTGGTGTTCCGATTGGTTGAGTTTTCCCTTGGGTGTTGCTTCCAAGAGAGTTGGTTGCTGTTGCCTTGGGTTTGAGCAAGTCAGCGAGCTTGTGTGAAGTCCGTTGCCCTTCAGAGTTTGCTTACTGGGGAATTCGTTTCCTGTTTTTGTAGGAGTCAGCTTAGCTCATAAGTTGTGTATTTGATCAAAGTAGCGCAGCGGTCAGCCCAGCGAGAGGGTCCCTGCATTGTGTTGTTAGCAAGCAAGAGTTGTTTGTCCCCGCAAGGGTGGTGGCCAGCCAGTAAGAGTTGTTCTGGCAAGTTGTTGGTTCTTTGGGGATTGAAGATTTCCTTTCCCCCTAGCCTCTGTGGTGGTTGAGTTGCTCCCTGGATGTCAGCCTCGAGTGTTAGCTCCTGAGGTAGTCTTGCGGAGTCGTATGGTTCAGGATCCGTAAGCTTTGAGGTTGTCGTTATCCGTTTTCCTTGTGAGGTTTCGGGAGTGGAGCTTCTGGTTGGAAGTTGAGTTAGGCTTAAGCTAAAAGGAGAAGTCCTTTGAGTAGCCTGTTGGATTTTAAGAGTTGAGTAGTAGCTTGGAGGCGAGCGTTGCTCGTTTTAAGTTTGGGTTGAGTTCTGCTGAGCAAGCCCTTCTCGGGCTTTGTTCCTTGTTGTTGTGCGCTCGCAGTTGGAGTAGCAGAGCCGTTTGAGTGAGTTGGCACGGAGGTGCCGTGGCTTTGGTTGGTAAAGCCGTTGAGCTGTTTTCCTCAAGGTGTTGTGCCGTAGAGAGCTGCGTGATGGTTTAGTCCTTGCAGCCCGAGTTTTCCTTGAGAGGAATTTTGGTGGTTTCCTTGCCTGGCAGTGTTTTCTTTGGCCAGTTGCTAGTAGATTTGCATGGAAAAGTTTGCTTTCGGCCGTTTGGTTTCTGGAATCTGGAAGGTTCAGTTGTTTGGCCAGTTTGTTGAAGGGTTGAGTTTGTTTGTTGTCAGCTGTGAGCTTCCAGAGGAGTTTTGCCAGTGCGTGGTGTAGAGCTTCATAGCTTGTGGCCAGTCCTCGAGAATTTTTGAGAGTAGCACCGTTTTAGAGTTGGTGCGAGTTGAGGACGTGGTTTGCCGTCTGTTCCCTTGGAGTTCAGTGTATGCCCAGTATGGATGGCATTGTGGCCTTGAGTTTTTGAGAACCCAAGAGAGTTTTGGTTCTCGAAGAGGGCTAGTGTTGTTGGCCGAGAAGTTCAGTTGGCTGGATCAGTGGAGTTTTCCTGGAGCTGTTTCGTCTTAGGACTTTCGAGGACGAAAGTCTTATAAGGAGGGAGTATTGTAACAGCCCAGTTTCCTATTCCAGTTTTCGAGGTGCCTTCGGGTCAAGATTCGGTTGTTGGTTGGGTCATTAGAGCGGTTTTGCCCCTTGGGGGTATTTTGGTCTTTTGGCTCTCCGGGCAGGATTTGTGGTTTTCTGGGTTTCGAGGTAGCTCCTGCCTTTGTCGAGGCTTGTTTGTTGGTGGCTGCGAGTTCCGTGGTGTTTGGGCTAGTCGGTTGGATGCTCGGTTGTGGTTTGGGCATTGGCAAAGTGATGGTTGGTTGTGTGATTCTTTTGGGATTCGAGCCCGAGCCTTTAGTGTTGCTTTGGGAGTTGGATTTAAGTGAGTTTGATTGATTGGAAAAGATTTCTTTGATCGGGTCTCGAAGGAGGAAGCCGAGAAAAGGGATTTTGAGGTTTTAAGTGGATAAGGATGGAAAATGGAATTTAAAATCCCATTTTTCCCTTTTTTCCCATTTTCCTTTTTATTTCTCTTTTTCTTTTCTTTTTTCCCAAAATCAACTTTCTCTCTCTTCTCTCTCTCTCTCCCGAGCACCCCCACCTAGCCCACCCCTAGCCTTGGCTCGCCCATCCCGGCCGTCTGCAGCCCGGCTCGCCCAAGCCCACCGGCTGAGCCCAGCGTCGCGAGCCAGCGAGAGCTCGCCCAGCGCCCGCGCGCGCCGCCTCGCCCACCCAGCGTCGCGCGCGCCCTCGCCAGCGTCGCCCGGCCAGCGCGCGCGCTCGCCTGCCCTGGTCCGTGTCGCCCGGTGCAGATTGTCTTGAGCGCGCCACAAGATGCCGCGCATCCCGTCGCCCGAGCCTCGCCGGCTCGATCGCGCGTCCCAGCGCAGATCGCGCGCGCCGCGTCGTCGTGTCGCTCGCGCCGCCGCGCCGTCTCATGTGCCGAAGCGCGCCGCGCGCGGGCGCTGCCAGCCGAGCAAGCGCGCGCCGCGCCATTGTGCGCCAGCGCCGCTCCCGCGCGCGGCTCGCGCCTGCGCTCGTGGCGGCGCGATCCAAATACCAGCCAGCCCCTTTTGTTGCATAGCCCGTGCAGCCGGCTCGTTCGAGTGTCAGCCGCGCCTCATGAGTTGCTCCCGAGCCGAGCCCTGTTTATTTTAGAGTATTTAGGGCTATTTTATGATTATTGATGTTTTTGTTTGGCTCGATATAGGTTGCTCGGGTTCGATCGCAGTTAATGTATTGTGTGTTGTTGCCTTCCGACCAGGTAAGGATTTCTTACCGGAGTTGTGTGGGCCCTGCGATATTGTCATGATTTTGCCTTGCTTGTTTGCTGACTGTTATGAGCATGATAATAATAGAGCAGCTTTGATTGATTCTGCTAGCATGTTTGCTTGATATTACATGTTAGTGCCATGCTAGGTTTGTTTCGCAAAGCATGCTTGTGACTCGCTTAAGCTCGTAGTATCATGCTAGGTAGTGTGATTGATGTCGGTCTTTGCTTGCTAGCGAGGAATCATTGCTTTTTTGCTGTACTCTTAGATAGAGTTGTAGGGTTTGTCATCATCCGAGGCCGAGCGGACATAACGTATCTTGTCCCCACCCTGTCGGGAGCAAAGCGAAGCATTGCTTCAGGGGTTGAGAGCGGACATAACGTACTTTGTCCCCAGTGGTCGGATATTGAGCAAAGCATAACATACCTTACTTTTTCTCCCCCCTCCCGGCAGCCAATGAGACTTAGCTACCTCATTGGCGTATGCCTAGTTTGTAGCCTGCTAGAGCGGAACCCTGCCAACGGTGTAAGCCTGCCTTGGCCGGTTCTTAGCTTCAGGTCGGTGGACCAGGCTGCATAGATGAGCGCCGAGGGCCTCGCGCTACTGTGATCAGTGACACCGCCTACGAGTCTTAGGCATGCGTACACTGCCCGCGTAGTTTGCCCTTAGGCCCCCGCATTTACGCCGGTTGCGAGAAGAGCATGCGGTGTGCGCAAGACACGCAGCGTTAGTTGCCGGTTCGAGAGCTCCCGGGCTAATGTTCGTGAGTACACCATTCCTTCCGTTAGAGCGACTTCGGGTACTCTCCGTAACTCCTCCATTAGCAAGGGTAAGAGGCCCTTGAGGACATCCTTGGGATCGGTTTTTGAGCTGATCAACTGGCTGAGGGAGAAAGACCCTTAGAGATGCCCCAGGATTGGTTAGGATAACCAATCATTAGGCCGGAAGTAGGAGACTTCCGATGACTCCAGATCTTTCTTTGTAAGCTCGTTGAGCTATGATGCGTGTTGGTAGTTGTTTGCTTGCATGCTTTGGTACTAGATGATTGATTATGTCGTATTGTACCCCGGTTGGGGATTCTTCTTGAGTAATTCGTTACTCACCCTTACTTATCTTTCAGAAACCATGGCGCGAGGCGGGATGGTTTGGAGGAGGAGCCGTGATCATGGAAAACCCGTTGTTCAACTCTCGAGTCTTATGTCTTGTATTTATGTTTTAAATGTCCTCTGAATGCATGTAGTTGGGCACGGAGCCCTAGGTTGTTTTATGAATGTATTTCCGGATTCTAGCATTGTTGTAAATGTTGTAAAGTTGTATGTTTTTAATAAATCTCTGATCGGAGTAAGTTTTGGAAATGTATTTGTCTTGGAGCAGTGCTTG
The DNA here is from genome assembly GCA_036507275.1 of Sicyos edulis. Lineage (NCBI taxonomy): Eukaryota > Viridiplantae > Streptophyta > Magnoliopsida > Cucurbitales > Cucurbitaceae > Sicyos > Sicyos edulis. The sequence continues at coordinate 24,511,013 of CM071848.1, forward strand.
GAAACAGGGACGGAGTTTCAAGAATTTTGTATTGACTTTTAAATGAACTCTTGCCGGTTTTTGGTTTTACTTAGAATCGAAACAACCCTATTGCAAATTCTAGTGTTGATTTGTATGCATGCATTGAGGTAAGGGATCATTTAGAGCCCCATTCGGGTCGGGTCCTTCTGGTTGGTATCGAGCTCGAGTCATAGATTCTCAGAGACCGACCTTTGTTGTAGGTCGTTTTTCCATGATCATCAACTCTCAAGCAGTCATCAGGTACACCTAAGTTTACTGTTTTAAAGAAAAGGGTAAGAATTTACAATACTTTTCATCTAGCTTTTATTCCTTGTGTAGAGTTGTGGAGGGGAGACGAGGCGGGTTCTGACTCGTTGTTGGTTTGGGCTTAGTGAGCCATCATGCCAACTTTCTGCGATCTGAGCGATTTGTTTAGCGGCTTGTTGAGGTATCCAGATAGATTCGGATGCCCCTGGGACATCGTTCCAGAGGGAGGCATAGCTTAGACTCCCATTGGCCATTTGTGGCCCAGTTGCTGCTTTTCCCCTAGTGAGAAGGTGGAGGTGCTTCGTGCAGATCGCCAGTATGTTGATCGCACCCAGAGGAGCAGGACGCTTGGCATGTCCGACCGAGGAGTTGGACCGATCGTGTTGATGTTGAGGCCGCGTCCAGGGTTGTTAGGCCCGCATGCGATTTGGCCCCGGTAGTTGAGTTGCCTAGAGGAGGGGGTAGAGGCTAGCGGCGCCTCAGAGTGAGACTCCTTGAGCAGAGTGTGCTCCACCATGAGAGATTTGATGGCGTGTCTTTAGCTATCAGAGAGCGGAAACCCAGCGCAGATTTGTAGCGCGTAGTGAGGAGTCCCGGCACAGATAGCCCGGTGATGAGTTTGTTTCAGCATTTTTCCCCCCAGTAGCTCTTGTAGCCCCGGAGCTTCCCGGGAGGGCATGATCAGCAGGTTTATTCAGATGAGTTTGTTGGCGTTGATGGAGCCGCCCAGTTTGGCAAATGGATACTTGTAGAGCTCGATGTTTTAGTAAGTCCTGCTGCTAGTAGTAAAGTAGTTGGCCAGGTTTGAGTTTAGCATCCGTGTGTGGGATGCCCTGCTGCTCGTGAGGCCGAGGTGTGTGCGCTCTCTGTCTTTGTTTGGTTCATCAGATGGTGGTGGAAGTCCCTTGTGAGAGGTGGACTAGCAGAGTCTCCACCAGTCGCCCGATTGATTGGCAAGTTGCCGTGTTAGTGGCTTGAGGCAGATGTAGAGACATCTTTGCCCCCTTGCGAGCCTGCTGTTGTTTAACAGCCCAGCTTCCTCAGATGTGGATTTGGTAGTAGTAGCACTTGAGGTGCATTGGTTGGTGTGCCACGTTGGCACTAAGTCTGGTTCAGGCTTGAGTTTGGCTTGGGCATAGCAGATGGTTCTATGCCGTTCGGAGTTCAACGCACTCGTTTAGCCTTGGATCCGTTTATGGCAGTTGCACCCGTTTAGGTCGTGCCAGAGGGCTAGTTCAGTGGTAGTCGATGGACAACAAGCGAAAGGATGTTCGAGAGGAGCCGGAGCCTCTTCCTAGTGTTTCTGGAGGTTGAGTAAGTCAGCAAATTGGTTGGTAAGTGTTGGTGCGCTTGAGCCTCGCGCTAGTGTTAAGGCCAAGAGTTTTCTTGTGGTTGGTAGTACGGTCAACTACCTTCAAGTGCCTTTATCTAAGGAGAGTTGAGCATCGTAGATGCGAGTTTGGTCCAGCAGAGGGACCCTGAGTTGGATGCTCATGAGATGAGCTGGATGCCTATGAGGCGAGTTGGATGCTTTTGAGGCGAGATGAGCTGATGCCTTGCGAGAGGATTTGGATGCCTTATGGGTAAGCACCCTTGGTAGAGGCTTGGTATAAAGTAAGTTCGGTTTGGCATGGTTATGCTTGGTAAAGCAAGGTTGCCTCAGCTTTGAGCATCGTGTGGAGTTGGAACTTTTGGTGTTCCTTCGGTTGGAGTTGATTGGAAGGCGAAGCAGTGTGATGGTAGCAAAGCGCATGCTAGATTTCAGATCGCCTTGGCTAAGAGAGTTGTTTGGATCCTTTCCTTGGGTAGAAGCCTTGTTGAGAGGCTGATGTTTGAGTAGGAGGACGACGCATTCGGTAGCGTTTCGGATCCTCTTGGTTCCCAAGGAATTGGAGTTGGCCTGCATGGTTGAGATGCTGGAGAGAGTTGTGCCTGTTCAGGCATTTGGCTGTTAGCTCGTTTGTCGGCCGTATGTGTCGGAGGGTGATCGGAGGATCCCTAGGTTGTGGAGAGCCTCTCCAGAGCTCGGTCCAGCCCCCAGCAAAGTGAGTTTAAGTTGGCAAGCTGGAGCCGTGTAGTTTGTAGCCTCGGTTGAGCTGCTAGCAGTCTTGGTAGACTAGCAAGCTAGTGTTTGTTTGGAGTAAAGTCCGGATTGGTTCCGGTGTGGTGGCAAGTTGATGCTTGGTGTTGACCAAGGTGTGGTTTGGAGTCGCTAGTGATTTGCTTTGCTCGTGGGGACGAATGGTTCGTGCCCGGTTGGTTGTTTTCTGTTCGGGATGTTGAGTTGCCCCCGTTGTTGCCCCGTGAGATTTAGATGTTGTTGCTCTAGTGGAGCATGACGGTGAGCGTATGTGGAGCTCTCTGTCCTTTGGTTGTCTCTGCTTGTAAGAGTCGTTTCCTTCAGAGGATTTGTCGTTACTCCTTTGGTCTTGGAATTGATGGTAGTGGTGCTAGCAAGAGGGAAAAATTTGTTGGCTACTTGGAAGTAGTCGTTTGTTGGGATTAAGCGGATTCTTGGATGGTGTTCTAGAGGTGCAGTGAAGGATTGTTTTGCCTCTTGTGAGTGTTGGGCCAAGGTTTGGTCCTCTTGTTGTGTCGAGAGCTAGTTCGGTTCTAATTTGGAGGGCGTTGCCTCTCGAGGTCTTTTCCTAGTCGGGAAGTTGTGGGAGTTGACCCCTCCCTTGGCGGTTGAGCAAGTCTTTGTTGGTTTTGGGTTGGTGTCCGATTGGTTGAGTTTTCCCTTGGGTGTTGCTTCCAAGAGAGTTGGTTCTTTGTTGCCTTGGGTTTGAGCAAGTCAGTGAGCTTGTGTGAAGTCCGTTGCCCTTCAGAGTTTGCTTACTGGGGAATTCGTTTCCTGTTTTTGTAGGAGTCAGCTTAGCTCATAAGTTGTGTATTTGATCAAAGTAAGCAAATGATCAGCCCAATGAGAGGGTCCCCTGCATTGTGTTGTTAGCAAGCAAGAGTTGTTTGTCCCCGCAAGGGTGGTGGCCAGCCAGTAAGAGTTGTTCTGGCAAGTTGTTGGTTCTTTGGGGATTGAAGATTTCCTTTCCCCCTAGCCTCTGTGGTGGTTGAGTTGCTCCCTGGATGTCAGCCTCGAGTGTTAGCTCCTGAGGTAGTCTTGCGGAGTCGTATGGTTCAGGATCCATAAGCTTTGAGGTTCTCGTTATCCGTTTTCCTTGTGAGGTTTCGGGAGTGGAGCTTCTGGTTCGAAGTTGAGTTAGGCTTAAGCTAAAAGGAGAAGTCCTTTGAGTAGCCTGTTGGATTTTAAGAGTTGAGTAGTAGCTTGGAGGCGAGCGTTGCTCGTTTTAAGTTTGGGTTGAGTTCTGCTGAGCAAGTCCTTCTCGGGCTTTGTTCCTTGTTGTTGTGCGCTCGCAGTTGGAGTAGCAGAGCCGTTTGAGTGAGTTGGCACGGAGGTGCCGTGGCTTTGGTTGGTAAAGCCGTTGAGCTGTTTTCCTCAAGGTGTTGTGCCGTAGAGAGCTGCATGATGGTTAAGTCCTTGCAGCCCGAGTTTTCCTTGAGAGGAATTTTGGTGGTTTCCTTGCCTGGCAGTGTTTTCTTTTGCCAGTTGCTAGTAGATTTGCATGGAAAAGTTTGCTTTCGGCCGTTTGGTTTTCGGAATCTGGAAGGTTCAGTTGTTTGCTTGATTTGTTGAAGGGTTGAGTTTGTTTGTTGTCATTTGTGAGCTTCCGGAGGAGTTTTGCCAAAGGCGTGGTGTAGAGCTTCATAGCTTGTGGCCATCCTCGAGATTCTTTGAGAGTAGCACCGCGTTTTAGAGTTGGTGCGAGTTGAGGACGTGGTTTGCCGTCTGTTCCCTTGGAGTTCGATGTATGCCCAGTATGGATGGCATTGTGGCCTTGAGTTTTTGAGAACCCAAGAGAGTTTTGGTTCTCGAAGAGGGCTAGTGTTGTTGGCCGAGAAGTTGGGTTTGTTTGGATCGGTGGAGTTTTCTGGGAGCGATTTCGTCTTAGGACTTTCGAGGACGAAAGTCTTATAAGGAGGGAGTATTGTAACAGCCCAGTTTCCTATTCCAGTTTTCGAGGTGCCTTCGGGTCAAGATTCGGTTGTTGGTTGGGTCATTAGAGCGGTTTTGCCCCTTGGGGGTATTTTGGTCTTTTGGCTCTCCGGGCAGGATTTGTGGTTTTCTGGGCTTCGAGGTAGCTCCTGCCTTTGTCGAGGCTTGTTTGTTGGTGGCTGCGAGTCCCGTGGTGTTTGGGCTAGTCGGTTGGATGCTCGGTTGTGGTTTGGGCATTGGCAAAGTGATGGTTGGTTGTGTGATTCTTTTGGGATTCGAGCCCGAGCCTTTAGTGTTGCTTTGGGAGTTGGATTTAAGTGAGTTTGATTGATTGGAAAAGATTTCTTTGATCGGGTCTCGAAGGAGGAAGCCGCGAAATGGGATTTTGAGGTTTTAAGTGGATAAGGATGGAAAATGGAATTTAAAATCCCATTTTTCCCTTTTTTCCCATTTTCCTTTTTATTTCTCTTTTTCTTTTCTTTTTTTCCCCAAAATCAACTTTCTCTCTCTTTTCTCTCTCTCTCTCCCCGAGCACCCCCCACCTAGCCCAGCCCCTAGCCTTGGCTCGCCCATCCCCAGCCCGTGCAGCCCCTGGCTCGCCCAAGCCCAGCCAGCCCAAGCCCAGCGTCGCGAGCGGCCGAAGCTCGCCAGCGCCCGCGCGCCCTGCCTCGCCGCCCCGGCGTCGCGCGCCCGCGCCGCCGTCGCCCGCCCGCCCGCGCCCTCGCCTCGCCGCCTGGTCCGTGTCGCCCGGTGCGTCTTTCGTGTCGAGCGCCACAAGATGCCGCATCGCGTCGCCCGAGCCTCGCCCAGCTCGATCGCGCGTCCCAGCGCCATATCGCGCGCCCCCGCGTCGTGTCGCTCGCGCCCGAGCGCCGTCTCCTGTGCCGAGCCGCACCGCGCGCCAGCGCCCGCGCCCGCGCGCAGCTCGCACTCGTCCCAGCGCGCCCAGCCAGCCCCTTTGGCTGCCTAGCCAGTGCAGCCGGCTCGTTCAAGCATCAGCCGCGCCTCGTGAGTTGCTCCCGAGCCGAGCCCTGTTTATTTTAGAGTATTTAGGGCTATTTTATGATTATTGATGTTTTTGTTTGGCTCGATATAGGTTGCTCGGGTTCGATCGCAGTTAATTTATTGTGTGTTGTTGCCTTCCACGGTAAGGATTTCTTCTGAGTTGTGTGGGCCCTGCGATATTGTCATGATTTTGCCTTGCTTGTTTGCTGACTGTTATGAGCATGATAATAATAGAGCAGCTTTGATTGATTCTGCTAGCATGTTTGCTTGATATTACATGTTAGTGCCATGCTAGGTTTGTTCTACCAGCATGCTTGTGATTCCTGCTTAAGCTCGTAGTATCATGCTAGGTAGTGTGATTGATGTCGGTCTTTGCTTGCTAGCCAGGAATCATTGCTTTTTGCTCTGTACTCTTAGATAGAGTTGTAGGGTTTGTCATCATCCAGAGGCTGAGAGCGGACATAACGTATCTTGTCCCCACCGGTCGGGAGCAAAGCGAAGCATTGCTTCAGGGGTTGAGAGCGGACATAACGTACTTTGTCCCCAGTGGTCGGATATTGAGCAAAGCATAACATACCTTGCTTTTTCTCCCCCCTCCCGGCAGCCAATGAGACTTAGCTACCTCATTGGCGTATGCCTAGTTTGTAGCCTGCTAGAGCGGAACCCTGCCAACGGTGTAAGCCTGCCTTGGCCGGTTCTTAGCTTCAGGTCGGTGGACCAGGCTGCACAGATGAGCGCCGAGGGCCTCGCGCGCATCGTGATCAAGTGACACCACTTCCGAGTCTTAGGCATGCGTGCACTGCCCGCGTAGTTTGCCCTTAGGCCCCGCATTTACGCCCGGTTGCGAGAAGAGCATGCGGTGTGCAACACACAGCGTTAGTTGCCGGTTCGGAGAGCTCCCCCGGGCTAATGTTCGTGAGTACACCATTCCTTCCGTTAGAGCCTGACTTCGGGTACTCTCCCGTAAGTCCAGATTAGCAAGGGTAAGAGGCCCTTGAGGACATCCTTGGGATCGGTTTTTGAGCTGATCAACCGGGCCGAGGGAGAAAAGACCTCGAGAGATGCCCGAGATTGGTTAGGATAACCAATCATTAATTTGAAAGTAGGAGACTTCCGATGACTCGGATCTTTCTTTGTAAGCTCGTTGAGCTATGATCCGTGTTGGTAGCTGTTTGCTTGCATGCTTTGGTACTAGATGATTGATTATATCGTATTGTACCCCGGTTGGGGATTCTTACTGAGTAATTCGTTACTCACCCTTACTTATCTTTTAGGAAACCATGGCGCGAGGCAGGATGGCTGGAAGAGGAGCTGTGATCATGGAAAACCCGTTGTTCAACTCTGAGTCTTATGTCTTGTATTTATGTTTTAAATGTCCTCTGAATGCATGTAGTTGGGCACAGAGCCCTAGGTTGTTTTATGAATGTATTTCCGGATTCTAGCATTGTTGTAAATGTTGTAAAGTTGTATGTTTTTAATAAATCTCTGATCAGAGTAAGTTTTGGAAATGTATTTGTCTTGGAAGCAGTGCTTGGAAACAGGGACGAGTTTCAAGAATTTTGTATTGACTTTTTAAATGAACTCTTGCCGGTTTTTGGTTTTTACTTAGAATCCGAAACAACCCTATTGCAAATTCTAGTGTTGATTTGTATGCATGCATTGAGGTAAGGGACCATTTAGAGCCCCATTCGGGTCGGGTCCTTACATTGGCGCAAACGTTTCATGCAAATTAATCCGACGTTGCATTACGATGTTTCGAAAGCTAAAACGAAAAACTCGGATAGATTACAGCTTTTAAAACTTAAAGTTCGTCCCGAGAGTGTTTTTTTCGATTCCTTGGCGCAAACGTTTCATAAAAAATATTCCAACCTAGCGTTACGATGTTTCGGGAGCTAAGACTAAAAACTCGGATAGATTTCAGCGTTTAAAACTGAAAGTTCATCCCAAAAGTGTTTTTTTTTATTCGTTGGCGCATACGTTTCATTCAAAATATTCAAACGATGCATTATGATGTTTCGAGAGCTAAAATGAAAAACTCGGATAGATTACAGCGTTTAAAACTTAAAGTTCGTCCCGAGAGTGTTTTTTTCGATTCCGTGGCGCAAACGTTTCATGCAAAATATTCCAACTTTGCATTACGATGTTTCGGGAGATAAGACGAAAAACCCGGATAGATTTCAACGTTTAAAACCTAAAGTTCGTCCCAAGAGTTTTTTTTTCGATTCCTTGGCGCAAACGTTTCATGTAAAATATTCCAACCTAGCGTTACGATGTTTCGAGAGCTAAGACGAAAAACTCGGATAGATTTCAGTGTTTAAAACCAAAAGTTCATCCCAAAAGTGTTTTTTTCGATTCATTGGCGCATACGTTTCATTTTGAATATTCAAACAATGCATTACGATGTTTCGAGAGCTAAAACGAAAAACTTGGATAGATTAAACGTTTAAAACTTAAGATTCGTCACGAGAGTGTTTTTTTCGATTCCTTGGCGCAAACGTTTCATGCGAAATATTCCAACCTTGCGTTACGATGTTTCAGGAGCTAAGACGAAAAACTCGGATAGATTTCAGCGTTTAAAACCGAAAGTTCGTCCCAACAATGTTTTTTTCGATTCGTTGGCGCATACGTTTTATTCAAAACATTCAAACGATGCATTACGATGTTTCGAGAGCTAAAACGAAAAACTCGGATAGATTACAACGTTTAAAACTTAAAGTTCGTCCCGAGAGTGTTTTTTTCGATTCCTTGGCGCAAACGTTTCATGCAAAATATTCCAACCTTGCGTTACGATGTTTTGGAAGCTAAGACGAAAAACTCGGATAGATTTCAGCGTTTAAATCCGAAAGTTCGTCCCGAGAGTGTTTTTTTCGATTCCTTGGCGCAAACGTTTCATGCAAATTAATCCAACGTTGCATTACGATGTTTCGAAAGCTAAAACGAAAAACTCGGATAGATTACAACGTTTAAAACTTAAAGTTCGTCCCGAGAGTGTTTTTTTCGATTCCTTGGCGCAAACGTTTCATACAAAATATTCCAACCTAGCGTTACGATGTTTCGGGCGCTAAGACTAAAAACTCGGATAGATTTCAACGTTTAAAACTGAAAGTTCGTACCAAAACTGTTTTTTTCGATTCGTTGGCGCATACGTTTCATGCAAAATATTCCAACCTTGCGTTACGATGTTTTGGAAGCTAAGACGAAAAACTCGGATAGATTTCAGCGTTTAAATGCGAAAGTTCGTCCTGAGAGTGTTTTTTTTTATTCCTTGGCGCAAACGTTTCATGCAAATTAATCCAACGTTGCATTACGATGTTTCGAAAGCTAAAACGAAAAACTCGGATAGATTACAGCGTTTAAAACTTAAAGCTCGTCCCGAGAGTGTTTTTTTTTATTCCTTGGCGCAAACGTTTCATACAAAATATTCCAACCTAGCGTTACGATGTTTCGGGCGCTAAGACTAAAAACTCGGATAGATTTCAGCGTTTAAAACTGAAAGTTCGTCCCAAAAGTGTTTTTTTCGATTCCTTGGCGCAAACGTTTCATGCGAAATATTCCAACCTTGCGTTACGATGTTTTGGGAGCTAAGACGAAAAACTCGGAATGATTTCAGCGATTAAAACCGAAAGTTCGTCCCAACAATGTTTTTTTCGATTCGTTGGCTCATACGTTTTATTCAAAACATTCAAACTATGCATTACGATGTTTCGAGAGCTAAAAAGAAAAACTCGGATAGATTACAACGTTTAAAACTTAAAGTTCGTCCCGAGAGTGTTTTTTTCGATTCCTTGGCGCAAACGTTTCATGCAAAATATTCCAACCTTGCGTTACGATGTTTAGGAAGCTATGACGAAAAACTCTGATAGATTTCAGCGTTTAAATCAGAAAGTTCGTCCCGAGAGTATTTTTTTCGATTCCTTGGCGCAAACGTTTCATGCAAATTAATCCGACGTTGCATTACGATGTTTCGAAAGCTAAAACGAAAAACTCGGATAGATTACAGCTTTTAAAACATAAAGTTCGTCCCGAGAGTGTTTTTTTCGATTCCTTGGCGCAAACGTTTCATACAAAATATTCCAACCTAGCGTTACGATGTTTCGGGAGCTAAGACTAAAAACTCGGATAGATTTCAGCGTTTAAAACTGAAAGTTCGTCCCAAAAGTGTTTTTTTCGATTCGTTGGCGCATACGTTTCATTCAAAATATTCAAACGATGCATTATGATGTTTCGAGAGCTAAAACGAAAAACTCGGATAGATTACAACGTTTAAAACTTAAAGTTCGTCCCGAGAGTGTTTTTTTCGATTCCTTGGCGCAAACGTTTCATGCAAAATATTCCAACTTTGCATTACGATGTTTCGGGAGATAAGACGAAAAACTCGGATAGATTTCAACGTTTAAAACCTAAAGTTCGTCCCGAGAGTGTTTTTTTCGATTCCTTGGCGCAAACGTTTCATGCAAAATATTCCAACCTAGCGTTACGATGGTTCGGGAGCTAAGACGAAAAACTCGGATAGATTTCAGCGTTTAAAACCGAAAGTTCGTCCCAAAAGTGTTTTTTTCGATTGCTTGGCGCATACGTTTCATTATGAATATTCAAACAATGCATTACGATGTTTCGAGAGCTAAAACGAAAAACTTGGATAGATTACAACGTTTAAAACTTAAAGTTCGTCCCGAGAGTGTTTTTTTCGATTCCTTGGCGCAAACGTTTCATGCAAAATATTCCAACCTTGCGTTACGATGTTTCGGAAGCTAAGACGAAAAACTCGGATAGATTTCAGCGTTTAAATCCGAAAGTTTGTCCCGAGAGTGTTTTTTTCGATTCCTTGGCGCAAACGTTTCATGCAAATTAATCCAACGTTGCATTACGATGTTTCGAAAGCTAAAACGAAAAACTCGGATAGATTACAACGTTTAAAACTTAAAGTTCGTCCCGAGAGTGTTTTTTTCGATTCCTTGGCGCAAACGTTTCATACAAAATATTCCAACCTAGCGTTACGATGTTTCGGGCGCTAAGACTAAAAACTCGGATAGATTTCAGCGTTTAAAACTGAAAGTTCGTCCCAAAAGTGTTTTTTTCGATTCCTTGGCGCAAACGTTTCATGCGAAATATTCCAACCTTGCGTTACGATGTTTCGGGAGCTAAGACGAAAAACTCGGATAGATTTCAGCGATTAAAACCGAAAGTTCGTCCCAACAATGTTTTTTTCGATTCGTTGGCGCATACGTTTTATTCAAAACATTCAAACGATGCATTACGATGTTTCGAGAGCTAAAACGAAAAACTCGGATAGATTACAACGTTTAAAACTTAAAGTTCGTCCCGAGAGTGTTTTTTTCGATTCCTTGGCGCAAACGTTTCATGCAAAATATTCCAACCTTGCGTTACGATGTTTCGGAAGCTATGACGAAAAACTCGGATAGATTTCAGCGTTTAAATCCGAAAGTTCGTCCCGAGAGTGTTTTTTTCGATTCCTTGGCGCAAACGTTTCATGCAAATTAATCCGACGTTGCATTACGATGTTTCGAAAGCTAAAACGAAAAACTCGGATAGATTACAGCTTTTAAAACATAAAGTTCGTCCCGAGAGTGTTTTTTTCGATTCCTTGGCGCAAACGTTTCATACAAAATATTCCAACCTAGCGTTACGATGTTTCAGAAGCTAAGACTAAAAACTCGGATAGATTTTATTTAAAAGCGAAAGTTCGTCCCAAAAGTGTTTTTTTCGATTCGTTGGCGCATACGTTTCATTCAAAATATTCAAACGATGCATTATGATGTTTCGAGAGCTAAAACGAAAAACTCGGATAGATTACAGCGTTTAAAACTTAAAGTTCGTCCCGAGAGTGTTTTTTTCGATTCCTTGGCGCAAACGTTTCATGCAAAATATTCCAACTTTGCATTACGATGTTTCGGGAGATAAGACGAAAAACTCGGATAGATTTCAACGTTTAAAACCTAAAGTTCGTCCCGAGAGTGTTTTTTTCGATTCCTTAACGCAAACGTTTCATGCAAAATATTCCAACCCAGTGTTACGATGGTTCGGGAGCTAAGACGAAAAACTCGGATAGATTTCAGCATTTAAAACCGAAAGTTCGTCCCAAAAGTGTTTTTTTCGATCGCTTGGCGCATACGTTTCATTATGAATATTCAAACAATGCATTACGATGTTTCGAGAGCTAAAACGAAAAACTTGGATAGATTACAACGTTTAAAACTTAAAGTTCGTCCCGAGAGTGTTTTTTTCGATTCCTTGGCGCAAACGTTTCATGCAAAATATTCCAACCTTGCGTTACGATGTTTCGGAAGCTATGACGAAAAACTCGGATAGATTTCAGCGTTTAAATCCGAAAGTTTGTCCCGAGAGTGTTTTTTTCGATTCCTTGGCGCAAACGTTTCATGCAAATTAATCCGACGTTGCATTACGATGTTTTGAAAGCTAAAACGAAAAACTCGGATAGATTACAGCTTTTAAAACTTAAAGTTCGTCCCGAGAGTGTTTTTTTCGATTCCTTGGCGCAAGCGTTTCATACAAAATATTCCAACCTAGCGTTACGATGTTTCGGGAGCTAAGACTAAAAACTCGGATAGATTTCAGCGTTTAAAACTGAAAGTTCGTCCCAAAAGTGTTTTTTTCGATTCGTTGGCGCATACATTTCATTCAAAATATTCAAACGATGCATTATGATGTTTCGAGAGCTAAAACGAAAAACTCGGATAGATTTCAGCGTTTAAATCCGAAAGTTTGTCCCGAGAGTGTTTTTTTCGATTCCTTGGCGCAAACGTTTCATGCAAATTAATCCGACGTTGCATTACGATGTTTTGAAAGCTAAAAAGAAAAACTCGGATTGATTACAACTTTTAAAACTTAAAGTTCGTCCCGAGAGTGTTTTTTTCGATTCCTTGGCGCAAACGTTTCATACAAAATATTCCAACCTAGCGTTACGATGTTTCGGGCGCTAAGACTAAAAACTCGGATAGATTTCAGCGTTTAAAACTGAAAGTTCGTCCCAAAAGTGTTTTTTTCGATTCCTTGGCGCAAACGTTTCATGCGAAATATTCCAACCTTGCGTTACGATGTTTCGGGAGCTAAGACGAAAAACTCGGATAGATTTCAACGATTAAAACCGAAAGTTCGTCCCAACAATGTTTTTTCGATTCGTTGGCGCATACGTTTTATTCAAAACATTCAAACGATGCATTACGATGTTTCGAGAGCTAAAACGAAAAACTCGGATAGATTACAACGTTTAAAACTTAAAGTTCGTCCCGAGAGTGTTTTTTTCGATTCCTTGGCGCAAACGTTTCATGAAAAATATTCCAACCTTGCGTTACGATGTTTCGGAAGCTATGACGAAAAACTCGGATAGATTTCAGCGTTTAAATCCGAAAGTTTGTCCCGAGAGTGTTTTTTTCGATTCCTTGGCGCAAACGTTTCATGCAAATTAATCTGACGTTGCATTACGATGTTTTGAAAGCTAAAACGAAAAACTCGGATAGATTACAGCTTTTAAAACTTAAAGTTCGTCACGAGAGAGTTTTTTTCGATTCCTTGGCGCAAACGTTTCATGCGAAATATTCCAACCTTGCGTTACGATGTTTCGGGAGCTAAGACGAAAAACTCGGATAGATTTCAGCGATTAAAACCGAAAGTTCGTCCCAACAATGTTTTTTTCGATTCGTTGGCGCATACGTTTTATTCAAAACATTCAAACGATGCATTACGATGTTTCAAGAGCTAAAACGAAAAACTCGGATAGATTACAACGTTTAAAACTTAAAGTTCGTCCCGAGAGTGTATTTTTCGATTCCTTGGCGCAAACGTTTCATGCAAAATATTCCAACCTTGCGTTACGATGTTTCGGAAGCTATGACGAAAAACTCGGATAGATTTCAGCGTTTAAATCCGAAAGTTTGTCCCGAGAGTGTTTTTTTCGATTCCTTGGCGCAAACGTTTCATGCAAATTAATCCGACGTTGCATTACGATGTTTTGAAAGCTAAAACGAAAAACTCTGATAGATTACAGCTTTTAAAACTTAAAGTTCGTCCCGAGAGTGTTTTTTTCGATTCCTTGGCGCAAACGTTTCATACAAAATATTCCAACCTAGCGTTACGATGTTTGGGAGCTAAGACTAAAAACTTCGGATAGATTTCAGCGTTTAAAGCTGAAAGTTCGTACCAAAACTGTTTTTTTCGATTCGTTGGCGCATACGTTTCATTCAAAATATTCAAACGATGCATTATGATGTTTCGAGAGCTAAAACGAAAAACTCCATATGGGCAATCCAACGGGCTGCTGCTAACGCATCCCTAGTGGCATCAAACTTCTCATTTGCCACTTCACAAAGTCCTTTAACCATCTACCAAGCTCCACCGCACCCTCTGCTACATCCGCCTCGGGGCTACTTGCTTACGAGGAGGAGTGGGGTGTCTTCGCTTTGCGCCTCTTTGAAACATGCGGGTCGTTTGCTCGATCTGGGATCGGGACTTCTTCCATTCACACGCCAACAAGGCACAGGTCTCGCTTGCTGGTCACTCGGCATGCGACCATAAAAGCCCTCATAGAATCAGCTAACTCTGCTCCGAGGAGCGATCTCACGTCGCTCAAGTAGCCTCAGCGCCTACTCTAGGCGCGGCGGGGAGCTGCGGCGGAATGCCACCGATCTCGGCTTGGGACGATGTCCCTGCGATGTCGGACGATCCACGGTACCTCGCCCCGCTCTCGGACGTCCTCTCCGGACACGGGTAGCGAGCATCTTTGGCGATCTACACCCAAACCAACAACGAGTCGAACACCTTTCGTCCCCGCTCTACAACACTAAGCAAGGCATACACTAGATAAAAGGTATTGTAAATTCTTAACCCCTTTTCTAAAAGCAGTAAACTTAAGCGTGCACTGATGGTAGCCAGTGCTTGATGATCATGGGAAAACGACCTACAACAAAAAGGTCGGGTCTCTGAGAATCTATGACTCGAGCTCACGATACCAATCAGAAAGACCCGACCCAAAAGGGCTCTAAATGGGCCTTTACCCCAATGCATGTATTCAAAATAAAAGACATTATAAAAATAAATTTTTGATTCCAAGTAAAAAGCAGAAACGTTCAACAATCAAAACAATTTACTCTAAAACTGTCCTGTTTCCAAGCACTGCATTTCAGGATAAATACATTTCTAAAAGCATACTACGATCAGAGATTTATTTAAACCATTCAAACCTTCCACAAGTACAACTATTTGGAATCCATAAAACATAAGAAAACATCCTAGGGCTCGTGCCCGTCTACATGCATTCGGGGAAATAACAAAAGTCAAGAGTCATGATATAATAAAATGGTCGGAGAGATGACAACGGGGCCCATGATCATAGCTCCTCCTTCACCATCTGTCTCGCTCCTTGGTTACTGTGGAAACCACAAAATAAGGGTGAGTAACGAGTTACTCGGTAAGAATCCCCAACTGGGGGGTACAATACGATGCACATGGTCATCCGGATGAGTGTATGCAAGCTATGATCATAAACACAAAATAGAGCACATATTTGAGTCCACACTTGGACCTCGGATGCCAACTCGTGGTCTTAGTCCGGAATTAACTACCATAACCACACACAGATCGCTCTATACGAGAAATAAGTCCGGCCTCGGCCTATCTTTGTCGAATGAAAGGTGCACTAGCTCAAGATCTCGAGGAGCTCTCCGGTCGACATTTGTAATGAGCGTAAGCATGCACCGCGTGCTTCTACGCACTATGGGAAGTGCGGGTCTAGTGGCAAAGCTGCCCATATCCGAGATACCACGCCTAACTAAATCTACGGATCGGTGTCAGCGACGCATAGGGTGTGAGACTGGACACGTGAACTATGTCGGCTGTACCACCGCACTTTGAGGCTAAGAGGCGGGTCATGGTAGGCTACACACCAGAAGCCGTCCTTACCTTAACAGTGCCAATCAAGGGCTCTTGCCGAACACGCCGAGGGGCGTGCGGCATTGCCGGGGACTAGGCATTGCCAAGTCATCATCCCGACCGTTGGGGCATCGCTTAGACTACCACCCTCACCCAAGATTGCGGGGCCTACCGGTTGGGATAGCTAATCCCTCACGGGTCCAAGGGCGGAGAATCGTCTCGAACGTCCTTGCCATGGATGCAAGATACTTTATGCATCGGGCCGGATGATGCTATCTACGAATTCTAACTGTCTTAACAATCAGCAAACAATCCAATACGTGCTCGAAAGAATACTGTGAGACCTAGCATGGTACTACAGAACAAGAATGAATATGAGCATGCGAGCGGAACAACCTAGCATGGACTAACATGAAAGAACAACATACGAAGTCATGCCATCGAGAATTGAGCAGAGTACCTAAACTATACATGCGATAATCACAAACAAACATACAACATCAATCACATAGAACATCGCGAGGTCCACACAACCCCGGTAAGAAATCCTTACCTTGGTGGAAGACTTCTACACACAAATTCCTAAGGCTGCGAACACTTAGAGCTAGCTATCGAGAACCTACAAACATAGTAACAATCACAACCATAGCCCTAAAAATATAATAAAGCAATGAGGCTCGGCTCAAGGAGCACTCACACGCACGACGGCACGCACGAGGGTGGACACTTCTTTGGCGGATGATGCTGGTGGGTCGGGCGCTGGGCACGGCACGGCGCGGGCGGCTGCTGGCGTGAGATGCGGAACACAGGCGGCGAGCGACACGGCGCGCTAGTAGGGCGCTGGGCGTGCTAGGCGGACGCGTGGCGAAGCCGCTAAATCACGGCGGCGGCGCTTGCGGGCGCGATCTGGCGTCGGCTCGCGAACGACACGGGCGACTGCTGCGATTGCGACCGGGCGATGGGTTGGCTCATTTCTTTGGGCTTGCGGCGTGCGATCTGGCGTGATGCGAGCCGCCGCGCGTCGGAGGTGGGGGGGCTGTGGCTTTGGGCGAACAGCAGGGCGATCTGGGCGCGGCAGGGCGTCTGCTCGTGCGGATCTGGACGGCCGCTGCTCGGATCGGGCGTCTTTGGCGCTGCGCGCGATGGAGAGGCTGGGCGATGTGCGCCTGGCTCGGCAGCTGGGCAGACTGGACAGCCTGCAACAAACACACACACACACAAGCTCTCCTTCTTACCTTCGGCCGGCAAGAACACCCAAACGAGAAGATAAAGAGGATGAAGACTTACCGGAATGATGATGGAGTCTCGAGCTGCAAAGGGATGAAGAAATCGGCAAGGAGAGCTTGGGAGAAAGCTTGGGCGGCCACAAGATTTTGGAGAAGAAGATATGGCCAAACCTATTTTCTTTTCATTTAACCAAATGCACCAAAACTCCAAAATCCAAGGCTAACCATAAAATAATACTGAATGAGCAACAAGAGCACCTAATGGCTCAATTGGCACACATCCTCATAAGCTTTCCGGGAGACCGGGTTCAAACCCCGATTCATAAAAGACAATTTTCCTTTCTTTTTACTTTTGCATCAAACCTTGCTCAAACCCTTCCACGAAGCCTCACAAACCTACATAAATCCATCCAATATTTTTAGCAACTAGAAAGGACATAAACGCGACTCGACGGCCCGACAAATTACCAAAATACCCCTTGGGCATACGGAAGGCGGGATGAAAACACAGGCCGTTACAATATTCCCTCCTTTTTATGACTTTCGTCCTCGAAAGTCCTTAAGACTGAGCATACTCGGGATGATGCAATCTCATCTCGTCTTCCCGCTCCCAAGTGGCTTCCTCGGAACTCTGACTCCTCCACTGAACCTTTACCAACCGAATCTCGCGGTTACGCAACGTCTTCGTCTCAAATGCAAGGATCCCCACTGGCTTCTCCTCGAAGCTCAAATTCTCATTCAGCTGCAAAGGCTCAAAGTCCACAATGTGCGACGGGTCCGGTACATCTTGCCTCAACATCGATACATGAAAAACACTATGCATCGCTTGACAGCAGCGGAGGTAGGGCTAACCGATAAGCAACTCGCCAATCCTCTCCAGAATCTCAAACGGCCCGACAAAACGGGGACTCAACTTCCCTCGCTTACCAAACCTCAAAACACCACGCATTGGAGCAACCTTTAGGAACACATGCTGGCTGTAAAGACCCGACCCAAAAAGGGCTCAAAATAGATCTTTACCCCAATGCATGCATTCAAAGTAAAGAACAATATGCAGATAGGTTATCGGATTCCCAATTAAAAACAAAAGAGATTCAATCGAGAAATCAAGATGGTTTCTTTGAAACACATCCCTGTCTCCAAGCACTTGTTTCAAGGCAAATACATTTCCAAAACGTACACTACGATCGAGATTTATTAAAACATTTGAAACATCCTCAAATTCAATAAAGCGGGAATCCACAAAACATTCAGAAAACATCCTAGGGCCCGACTACATGCATTCGGGGAAAAATAGAAGACAAGAGTCATAGAAATAAAAGATCGAGACGACAGCGAGTTCCCATGATCACGGCTCCTCCTTGACCATCTGTCCTCGCACCTTGGTTACCTCGTGGAAAACCGCAAAATAAGGGTGAGTAACGAATTACTCAAGAAGAATCCCCAAGCGGGGTACAATACGATGCACATTGTCATCTAGGTGAGTGTATGCAAGCTATGAATATAAAAACAGAATAGAGCACATAACTTAAGTTCACACTTGGACCTCGGATGCCAACTCGTGGTCTTAGTCAGGAAATAAATCCACCACACAATACGCCCTATACGAGAAGCGAGTCCCGGCCTCACTGCTCTCATCGTCGTCACGAAAGGTGCACTAGCTCAAGATCCCGAGGAGCTCTCCGGTGTGTTGTAATGGCGTAAGCGCGCCGCTGCGTGCTCTGCGAGACTATGGGGTGCCGGGTCTAGTGGCAAAGCTGCCCATGTCCGATCCACCACGCCTAACTAAATCTCCGGATCGGTGTCAGCGACATAGGGGTGTGAGACTGGACACGTGAACTATGTCGGCTGAACCACCGCACTTTGAGGCTAAGGAATCGGTCGTGGTAGGCTTACACCAGAAGCCGTCCTTGCCCTATCGGTGGCAATCAAGGGCTACGGCCGAACACGCCGAGGGCGTGTCGATCGCCGGGGATGAGGCAATGCCAAGTCATCATCCCGACCGTTGGGGCATTTAATGACCGCCACCCTCACCCAAGATTGCGCAGGGGCCTACTGGTCGGGTTAGCTAAACCCTCACGGGGTCGGGGACGGAGTATTACCTCAAACGTCCCCGCCATGGATGCAAGATACTTTATGCATCGAGCCGGATGATGCTACCTACCTACACTCTAACATATCATTTCAATAGCATATAATCCAATACAATCCAAAACGTGCTCAACAGATACAACGAACCTAGCATGGTACTACTGAAGCAAGAACAAATATGAGCATGCGAGCGGAACAACCTAGCATGGACTAACATGAGAGAACAACATACGAAGTCATGCTAGTCGAGAATTGAAAGCAGAGCACCTAAACTATACATGCTTGATAATCACAAACAAACATACAAACAACAATCACATAGAACATCGCGAGGTCCACACAACTCCGGTAAGAAATCCTTACAGCCGGGCAACTACACACAAAACCTAAGCTGCGATCGAACCAGAGCTAGCTACTGAGAATCTAACAAAAACAATGATAATCATAATCCATAAGCCTAAATATAATAAAATAAACAAGGCTCGGCTCAAGGAGCAACTCACGCGGCTCGGGTGACACGCTGTGACGGGCGGGCGAAGACGGCGGGGTGGCTGCTGGCTGGCAGCGACAGTATGAAGGGGGCTGAAGCGGCGGCGAGGACCGCACACCGGGCGCGCGACGGGGCGCGGGAGGCAGCAGCTGCGCGTCGCGCGAGCAGCCGGACGTGCTGCGCTGCCGCAGCGCGCGCAGCGCGCGGCAAGCGGACGGGACTTATGCTGGCGCGAGGGAGCGACGCGATGCGCGCGCGCGCGGGCGTGAATGAGGAGCGGCGCGCGGCTGTTCAATTGCGCGCGACGGCTGCGCAATGGGCTGGCGGTCTGGGCGGCTGGTGCACTCTTCTGCTGCGTGATCTGGGCACTGGGCTTCTTTGCTAGGCGATCTGGGCGGCTGGGCTTCTTCTTTGGGCAGATCTGTGCATCTTCAGGCGACTGCAACACACACACACACACACAAGCTCTTCTCCTTACCTTGGCCAACAAGAACACCCAATCGAGAAGATGAAGAGGATGAAGACTTACCGGAATGATGATTTAACCAAGGAGCTGCAAGGATGAAGAACTCGGCAAGGCAATGGAGAGAAAAGCAGGCGGCCACACACTTTGGAGAAGAAGATGAGACAAACCTAATTTCTATTTCATTTAACCAAATGCTCCAAAACTCCCAAAATGCAAGGCTAACCATAAAATGATGCGGGAAGAGCAACAAGAGCACCTAATGGCTCAATTGGTACACATCCCTACAAGCTTCCTAGGAGACCAGGGTTCAAATCCCAGTGCAAAGACAATTTCCTTTATTTTTACTTTTGCACCAAACCTTGCTCAAACCAAACCACAAATCCTTCCAAAAACCTACATAAAACCATCCAATAATTTTAGCAAGCTGGAAAAAGACATAAAGCGGCCCTGACGGCCCGACCAAATTACCAAAATACCCCTAGGGCATACACGGAAGACCGGGATGAAAACACAGGTCGTTACAATATTCCCTCCTTTTATGACTTTCGTCCTCGAAAGTCCTTAAGACTGAAACAACACAGAGGATCTTTGCATTCTCATCCCGTCCTTCCCGCTCACGAGCGACCTCCTCGAACTCGGACTCCTTCACTAAACTTTTACCAACGGATCTCACTTCTACATAACGTCTTCGACTCAAGACGAGAATACTCATAGGCTTCTCCTCGAAGCCCAAACCCTCAATCACCGCAAGGGCTCAAAGTCCACAATGACCAATGGGTCGGCACATCTTTGCCCCAACATCGATACATAAAAAAACACTGTACTGCAGTTGTCAACAAACAAACTCAACCCAACAACAAATCTGGCCAAACAACTGAACCTTCCAGATTCCAAAACTAAACGGCCTACTCTTACTTCACAAGAGACCAACAAACCTCAAACCTTGACTACTGACCTTAACGAGATACAAACGAACCACCAAGTGGCATCGATCCAAAAAGACAAACTTCTCCAACTAGAACACGACCACAACACTTAAACAACCATCTTAAGGAGAAATCGCCGAACTAAAGGCAGGGGCACCATCCTGGTACACGGGACGGCTAACAACACTCACACCGGTGAAACTTTAGCTACGGCCACCTTAAAAAAAAAAAACAAGGGCCAAGCCACAGGACTCCACTCGGCCAAGCCAACAAACTAGAACTCCTCATCGGTACGAACGCAAACTTTCCAACGAACACCTACCAAAGAACCGACCAAGGAGAACATCGCCGGGCAAGGAACATCCAACATTCCTCTCAAGGAAAACTCGGGAAGCAAGGACTAAACCATCACGCAGACTATCTCTGCGACACAACACCTTGAGGAAAACGGCTCAACGACTTACCAACCAATGCCACGGCACCTCGGTGCCAACTCACTCAAACGCGGCTCGCTAACGCCAAGCTGAACGCACAACAACTAGGAACAAAGCCCGAGAAGGGCTTGCTCGTGCAGAACTCAACCCAAACTTATAACGAGCAACGCCGCCTCAAGCTACTACTCAACTCTTAAAATCCAAGCGGCTACTCAAAGGACTTCCCTTTAAGCCTAAGCCTAACTCATCTTCCAACCGAAGCTCCACTCCCAAAACCTCACAAGGAAAGCGGATAACGACAACCTCAAAGCTTACGGATCCCGAGCCACACGAATCCGCAAGACTACCTCGCAAGCTATCACTCGAGGTGGCATCCAAGGAGCAACTCAACCACCACAGAGGCTAGAGGGAAAGGAAATCATCACTCCCCAAAGGACCAACAACTTGCCCGAACAACTCAACTTTGGTGGCTAGCCTCCGCCCTTGCAGGAACAACAACTTTGCTTCCTAACAACACAAAGCGAGGACCCTCACATTTGGGGTGACATTGCGCTACTCGATCAACTACACAACTCGGGAGCTAAGGCGACTCCTACCAAGCGGAAACGACTTCCCGGCAAGCAAACTCGAAAGGCGTGAACATCACACACGCTCGCCGACTTGCTCAAACCCAAGGCAACGACAACCAACTCTCTAGGAAGCAACACCCAAGGAAAACTCAACCAATCGGATCACCAACCCAAAACTAGCAGAACTTACTCAATTGCCGAGGGAGGGTCAACTCCCAAAACTCCCGACAAGGAACAAGACCTCGTGGCAACGCCCTCCAACTAGAACCGAACTAGCTCTCGAAACAACAAAAGAACCAAATCTTGGCCAAACACTCACAAGAGCGAGAACAACCTTTCTGCGGCCTCTAAAACACCATCCAAGAATCCGCTTAATCGAACAAACGATCGCTTCCAAGCGACCAACAAACTTTTCCCTCTTGCTAGCACCACTACCATCAATTCCAAGACCAAGGGAGTAACGACAACTCCCCGAAGGAAAGCGACTCTTACAAGCGGACAACCAAAGGACAGAGAGCTCCACATACGTTCACTGCCTTGCTCGCTAAAGCAACAACATCTAAAACTCACGGGGCAACAACGGAAAACAACCAACGGGGCACAAACCACTCGCCCCTACGAGCAAAACTAATCTCTAGCAACTCCAATCCACACCTTGGTCGACACCAAGCACCAACTTGCCACCACACCGGAACCAATCCGGACTTTACTCCAAACAAACACTAGCTTGCTAGTCTACCAAGGTGCTAGCAACTCACCCGGGAGGCTACGAACCACACGCCTCCGGTGGCCAACTAAACTCACTACGGGCTGGATTGAGCTCGAGAGGCTCTCCACAACCTAGGGTTCTCCGACAACCCTCGATACACACTGCTGTAGGCAAGCGATCTAACAGGATAAGCTGCTGAACAAACAACTCCAATTTTCGGCATCACAACTATTTGGCCAACACTAACTCCTTGGGAACCCGAGGAGGACCGAAACGCTGAGAACGCGTCATCCTCCTACTCAAACATCGGCCACAACATAACTTTTACCCAAGGAAGGATCCGAACAACTCTCTTAGCCAAGGCGATCCGAAAGCTAGCTAGCGGCTTTGCTACCATCGCACTTGTTCGGTTTCAAGCGAACACCAACGGAAGGAACACCAAAAGTTCCAACTCCACACGATGCTAAAAGCTGAGGCAACCTTGCTTTACCAAGGCATAACCATGCCAAACCGAACTTACTTTATACCAAGCTTCTACCAAGGGTGCTTACCCATAAGGCATCCAAAATCTCTCGCAAGGCATCAGCTCATCTCGCCTCAAAAGCATCCAACTCATGGTCCCTCTGCTGGACCAAACTCGCATCTAAGATGCTCAACTCTCCTCAGATAAAGGCACTCGAAAGCAGTTGACCGTACTACCAAAGACAAGCAAACTCTTGGCCTTAACACTAACTCGAAACTCACGCGCACCAACACTTGCCAACCGGCAACCTGCTGACTTACTCAACCTCCAGAAACACTGGGAAGAGGCTCCGGCTCCTCTCGAGCATCCTTTCGCTTGTAGTCCATCGACTACCACTGAACTAGCCCTCTGGCAAGACCTAAACAGGTGCCACTACCATAAATGGATCCAAGGCTAAAGGAATGCGCTGAACTCCGGACGGCATAGAACCATCTGCTATGCCCAAGCCAAACTCAAGCCTGAACAAAACTTAGTGCCAAAGCGGCACACCAACCAATGCACCTCAAGTGCCACTACTACCAAAACCACATCTTACTACCAATGGGGCCAACAAGGTCACAACCTCAAGTGACGAGAACTCTGGCTAGGCATACAAGGGCTCCAACTCAAAAACCATGCCTACGGCATCTCATCAAACCGAAGGCTCACAGCTTACCCCTGCACCTCCACATGATGCTCAACAAAACTCTGGTCGGCTCTCTCAACATGCATCAGCTAGCTCCACTCCAGGAGCTCACCAAAGGAAGAGTGCTCAACTCTACCAAACATCCGAGGAAAACACCAACGGATCAAATCCGGAGGAACATCGCTCTTTGCACCCTTAACCACGGGGTTCCGGCCATCGCTGCAAACAACAACACTTTACAGGAGCACAAAGATGCCTCAACAATCTCCTCGAAGGTTGCCAACTCTGCGGCTACTCACTTTGGGCAAACAAACAATTTGCTAAGGCTCAAGATAAACACTTGAGCTACCCGGCAGCTAGTCCACACGGGGACTGCTCCACAAGCATCCTCATCGGCATAAACCTGCTGATCATGCCCTCCCGGGAACCTCGGGGCTACAAGAACTCTACCGGGGGAAAAATGCTGAAACAAACTCTGTCAATTTGGGCTATCCGTGCCCATGGCTCCTCACTACGCGCTACTAAGCTGCGCACTGGGTCTCCGCTCTCGATAGCTAAAGACACGCCATCAAATCTCTCATGGGTGAGCACACTCTGCTCAAGGAGTCTCACTGCGAGGCGTATTTGCTAGCCTCTACCCCCTCCACTAGGCAACTCAAGCGCCGGGGCCAACTCGGCCAGCGGGCCTAACAACCACCGGACGCGGCCTCAACATCAACACGATCGGTCCAACTCCTCGGTCGGACATGCCAAGCGTCCTGCTCCTGCAGGTGCGATCAACATACTAGCGATCCGCACAAAGCACCTCCACCCTCTCACTGGGAAAAGCGACAATTGGGCCACAAATGGCCAATGGGAGACTAAGCTCGCCTCCCTCGGGGACGACGTCCCAGCCGCATCCGAATCTATCCGGATATCTCAACAAGCCACAACATACATCACACTGCTGCGGGAAGTTGGCATGATGGCGCTCTAAACCCAAACCAACAACGAGTCAGAACCTGCTCGTCTCCGCTCCACAACACAAAACAAGGCATACACTAGATGAAAGGTATTGTAAATTCTTAACCCTTTTTCAACAACAAATAGTAAACTTAGGCGTACTGATGGTGTCCGAGTCTTGATGATCATGGAAAAACGACCTACAACGAAAGGTCAGTCTACAGAATCTATGACTCTGAGATCTGATACCAACTGTAAGGACCCGACCCAAAAAGGGCTCAAAATAGGTCTTTACCCCAATGCATGCATTCAAAGTAAAGAACAATATGCAGATAGGTTATCGGATTCCCAATTAAAAACAAAAGAGATTCAATCAGAAATCAAGATGGTTTGCTGAAACCTGTCCCTGTCTCCAAGCACTTGTTTCAACGCAAATACATTTCCAAAACGTACACTCTGATCAGAGATTTATTAAAACATTTGAAACATCCTCAAATTCAATAAAGCGGGAATCCACAAAACATTTAGAAAACATCCTAGGGCTCCGTGCTGAGACTACATGCATTCGGGGAAAAATAGAAGACAAGAGTCATAGAAATAAAAGATCGAGAGGCAGCAGCAGAGTTCCCATGATCACAGCTCCTCCTTCAGCCATCCTGTCTCGCACCTTGGTTACTTGTGGAAAACCACAAAATAAGGGTGAGTAACGAATTACTCAGTAAGAATCCCCAACCGGGGTACAATACGATGCACATTGTCATCTAGGTGAGTGTATGCAAGCTATGAATATAAACACAGAATAGAGCACAATAGCTTAAGTCCAAACTTGAACCTCGGATGCCAACTCGTGGTCTTAGTCAGGAAATAAATCCACCACACAATACGCCCTATGGAAGTGCAAGGTCTAGTGGCAAGTTGCCCATGTCCGATCACCACGCCTAACTAAATCTCCGGATCGGTGTCAGCGACATAGGGGTGTGAGACACGGACACGTGAACTATGTCGGCTGAACCACCGCACTTTGAGGCTAAGGAATCGGTCGTGGTAGGCTTACACCGAAGCCGTCCTTGCCCTATCGGTGGCAATCAAAGGCTACGACCGAACACGGCCGAGGACGTGTCGATCGCCGGGATGAGGCAATGCCAAGTCATCATCCCGACCGTTGGGGCATTTAACGATGATCGCCACCCTCACCCAAGATTGCAGGGCCTACCGGTCGGGTTAGCTAAACCCTCACGGGGTCCAGGGACGGAGTATTACCTCGTACGTCCCTGCCATGGATGCAAGATACTTTATGCATCAGGCCCGGATGATGCTACCTACCTACACTCTAACATATCATTTCAATAGCATATAATCCAATACAATCCAAAACGTGCTCAACAGATACAACGAACCTAGCATGGTACTACGAAGCAAGAAGCAGAGATATGAGCATGCGTAAGCGGAACAACCTAGCATGGACTAATATGAGAGAACAACATGAAGTCATGCTAGTCGAGAATTCGTAGCAGAGCACCTAAACTATACATGCGATAATCACAAACAAACATACAAACAACAATCACATAGAACATCGCAGGTCCACACAACTCCAGTAAGAAATCCTTACGCCGGGGGCAACTACACACAAAACCTAAGCTGCGATCGAACCCGAGCTAGCTACCGAGAACCTAACAAAAACAATGATAATCATAATCCATAAGCCTAAATATAATAAAATAAACAAGGCTCGGCTCGGGAGCAACTCACGCGGCTAGGTGCCACTGACGACAGGCGGCGGCACGGCGGCGGCTGGCTTCTTGGCGCCGACGGGAAGAAGGGGGCCGGCGGCGCAGGACCGCACATCGGGCTGACGGCTGGCGCAGGCGGCAGAGGCTGCAGAGCCTTGCGCTGCTATGACGGCTGGCCGGGCGCAGCGCACGGGCGCGGCAAGCGGACGGGGACAGCGTGGTTTAGCGCGCGAGACAAGCGACGCGCGCGCGCATGCGGCGCGAGCGGCGAGCGGGCGCGGGCGCTCGCTGGTGCGCTGTGCGACGAGGCTGCGCGAAATTTGTGATGCGGCGGCCTGGCGGCTCTGGTGCTCGCTGGCTTGCGCGATCTGGGCGACCTAGGCTTGCGCCTAGGCGTCTGGGCGGCTGGGGCTTCTTTGTTGGGCGGATCTGGGCATCTTGGGCGGCACTGCAACACACACACACACACACAAGCTCTTCTCCTTACCTTCGGCCAACAAGAACACCCAATCGAGAAGATGAAGAGGATGAAGACTTACCCGGAATGATGATTGAACCAAGGGAGCTGCAAGGATGAAGAACTCGGCAAGGCAATGGAGAGAAAAGCTTGGGCGGCCACACACTTTGGAGAAGAAGATGAGACAAACCTAATTTCTATTTCATTTAACCAAATGCTCCAAAACTCCCAATATGCAAGGCTAACCATAAAATGATGTAGGAAGAGCAACAAGAGCACCTAATGGCTCAATTGGTACACATCCCCACAAGCTTCCTAGGAGACCCGGGTTCAAACCCCAGCTGCAGCACAATTTCCTTTATTTTTACTTTTGCACCAAACCTTGCTCAAACCAAACCACAAATCCTTCCAAAAACCTACATAAAACCATCCAATAATTTTAGCAACTGGAAAAAGACATAAACGGCCCTGACGGCCCGACCAAATTACCAAAATACCCCTAGGGCATACCTGGAAGATAGGGATGAAAACCTGGGTCGTTACACTGGCCAACCTCAAACTCCAAATCTCGACGCCGAACATCGGCGTAAATTTTATGCCTGCTCTGAGCCGTCAACATGCGAGCTCTAATCTTTTGCACTGCTCCATTAGTCAACTGCAGCAACTCGGGACCCAAAACCTGCCTATCACCAACCTCTTCCTGAACACGGGGGATCGATAACGCTTGCCGTACAAGGCCTCGAATGGAGCCATCTCGAATCGTCGATCGATAATCGCTGCGTTATCGGCAAACTCCATCGATCTGAATCTTTGGTCCCAATCGCCGAGAAGTCCAACACACAAGCCCTCAACATATCCTCGAGAATTGTTCACCTTCTCCGCCCATCTGTGCGAGGTGAAAAGTCATCTTTGAAAGCGCACTCGGTGCCTAAACCTTTACGGAGCGCCTCGAGAATCGAGAAGTGAACCGCGAATCACGGTCTGACACAATCCTCACAGGCACACCATGGTAACGAATGATCTGCTCCAAAAACAACTTTGCCCACTGTTCCACTGTATAAGTGTCTCTACCGGGAATGAAGTGTGCGCTCTTGGTCAACCGATCGACTATCACCCAGATCTGAGTGAACTTCCTCGGAGTCCTTGGCAAACCAGCAATAAAGTCCATGGAGATCTCTTCCCATTTCCACTGAGGCACACTCAGCGGCTGCAACAAACCAGCTGGCCTCTGCCTGGGTGCCTTCACTTGCTGACAAGTGAGACACCGGCTGACAAACTCTGCCACATCTCTCTTCATTCCCATCCACAGAAGGTCTGCTTGAGGTCTGATACATTTTGGTACCCGGGGTGCCAAGCAAATGGGGAATCTGTGGGCCTCACGAGAGCAACTCTGCTCGCAATCCTGCAATGTCCGGAACACACAACCGGCCTCTATAAGTCAACCCACTGTCTGGTGAATATACGAAGTCAAAGTCTCCGTCAGCACTAACTCTGTCAACCAATCTCTTAAGTGCGGGGTCACTCAACTGGCTATCAATAATCCGCTGTCTAATCGATGGCTGAACTGTCAACTGAGCTACCCTGGCGGTAACCTCACCTAACAACACGGCAACCTCGGCCCGCTCGAACTCTTTCCGCAATCCAGGCTGGGAACTCAACAACGCCGCGGAGTGCGACGTCTTCCTACTCAAAGCATCAGCCACTACATTGGCTTTACCCGGATGGTACAAAATCTCGCAGTCATAATCCTTTACCAACTCTAACCATCTCCTCTGCCTCATATTCAACTCCTTACGAGTAAAGCAGATACTTGAGGCTCGGTGGTCGGTAAACATCCGGATCCGCTCACCATACAGGTAATGCCTCCAAATCTTCAGTGCAAACACCACTGCTGCCAACTCCATATCATGAGTCGGGTAGTTCTGCTCATACGGCTTCAACTGACGGGAAGCATAGGCAATGACCTTTCCGTGCTGCATCAACACACAACCCAACCCAAACTTGGAAGCATCACTGTAAACCACAAAACCGCTTTGTCCCCTCGGATCGCCAACAACAGTCTTTGAAGTCAAACTGCGCTTGAGCCTGGCAAAGCTCTCATCACACCTACTGTCCCAAACAAACTCGACACCCTTCCTCGTCAGACGAGTGAGGGGCGAGGCTATAGCGGAAAAGTCCTTAACGAACCGACGGTAGTAACCTGCCAAACCCAGAAAGCTGCGTATCTCGGCAACTGAAGTTGGCTTGGCCCACGAACTCACGGCCTCAATCTTCGCGGAGTCCACGGCTATACCATCTCTCGAAACCACGTGACCTAGGAAGGCCACCTGCTCCAACCAAAACTCACAATTGGAAAACTTGGCATAAAGTCGATTTTCCTCAAAGCTGCCAATACTCGCCTCAAATGCTCTGCATGGTCTTCCTTAGACCTCGAATAAATTAGAATATCGTCAATGAACACGATGACGAAGCTGTCCAAAAATGATTTGAACACCCTATCCATCATGTCCATAAACGCGGCTGGGGCATTAGTCAATCCAAACGACATGACCACAAACTCATAGTGACCATATCTAGACCTGAAAGCTGTCTTAGGAATGTCGGCATCCCTGATCCGCAACTGATGGTAACCGGATCTCAAATCTATCTTGGAGAACACGGAAGGTCCCTGAAGCTGATCAAACAAGTCATCAATACGGGGCAACGGGTACTTATTCTTCACTGTCACCTTATTAAGCTCGCGATAATCAATACATAAGCGCATAGAACCATCCTTCTTTTCACAAAGAAGCGGTGCTCCCACGGGGACACACTCGGACGGATGAACCCTCGATCTAACATCTCCTGCAATCTGAATCTTGATTCCTTTAACTCACTGGCGCCATGCGATCACGGGGCCTTCGAGATAGGGAGGGTCCGGCCCGAGCTCAATAGTGAAGTCAACCTCTCTCTTCGGGGGCAACCCCGTAACTCCTCAGAAACACATCCGTGAACTCCCGCACGGCCGGCTTTGATCAGCGATCGGCAAGGGACGGCTCTCCCTGCACAACTTGGCTAGGTAACCCCAAGCTCCATGAGCTAGCAAACGACGAGCTTTCACGGTGACACCATTGGCGGCGCAGACTCCACCTTGGGCTCCACGAAACTTAAAACTAGGCCGACCAGTGGCACGAACACCACTTCTTTCCGGTGGCGGTCAATCAACGCGTGGTTAGCGACTAACCACTCCATACCAAGGATCACATCAAAACCACTCATAGGCGAGAACTATGAGTGTGGCTACAAGCAACTCTCCGAATATCTCGAT
The DNA here is from genome assembly GCA_036507275.1 of Sicyos edulis. Lineage (NCBI taxonomy): Eukaryota > Viridiplantae > Streptophyta > Magnoliopsida > Cucurbitales > Cucurbitaceae > Sicyos > Sicyos edulis. The sequence continues at coordinate 24,540,701 of CM071848.1, forward strand.
CCAGGCCATCCTTAATCTTATCTCTAGCTAACATACTAACTCCCGAAGGAGTTGCAATGAGATAACTCAAAACCTAGAGGCTCTAGTCTCAACTTAGCATGCTCAAGCCAAACAACACAGAGATACAAATGAATGCGTAGAACAGAATCAAACAAAACAAATGCGCAGTGATCTAAAACAAGAAGCGTACACCGCCACCGCGGCATCTATACGCTCGGCCTCTGACGGTCGTAGCAAACACCGACCTCGCTCTGGCTATGTTGGGTGAGGGCGTAAACGGATCATATGCCCCTCTTTACCACAACGAAAACACACTCTGGGCGCATGCTCGCAAGCTCCGGTGTGGGTTCTCTCGCAAGAAGCACAAGCGGGAACCTGCCTGGGACCGCCCTGCTGGCGAGGCTGAAAACGGTTCGGGGCCCTATGCTGATCCTGGTTTTGGAACTGCCCTTGGCGACGCTGGCCGCCACCCCTAAACTCAAACTTCCTCTTCTGCCCCACTGCAGCTGGAACAGGACGCTGAACTGGAGCGGCGACAACCCGCTCAACAGGATACTTCCCATTATAAATGGTGGCTAGTTTGCCTTTGCTCTAGCATAAGTGTCGGGGGCATGTGCCACGACATCGAGACACACCTGTCTCAAAACAAAGCAATAAACTTTCGAATTTTTAACTCAGGGGTAGCTATCAACTGAGGAGCAAAATACCCATACTCAGAAAACTTTCTCTCATACTCCTCTATGGAATCAGAACCCTGCTTCAGATTCTGAAAAAGCTATACCATCTTTTCCTGCGCCTCATCACTAATATATTTGACCCTGAACTCAGACTTAAAGAACTCCTAGGTGGCAGTTGAAGACCCAGCTGGCCTCTCACTCAGGGTGGACTCCCACCACCATCTAGCAGTGCCTCCTAGTGCATGGGCTGCACACCTCGGTCTCTGGATATCGGGGCACACCATGATCAAGAAGGTGTACTCCATATGGGCAATCCAACGGGCTGCTGCTAACGCATCCCAGTGGCATCAAACTTCTCCGGCTGCCACTTCACAACGTCCTTTAACCATCTACCAAGCTCCACCGCACCCTCTGCTACATCCGCCTCGGGGCTACTTGCTCTGAGGAGAGTGAAATCTTCTTTGCGCTCTCTTTGAAACATGCTTGGTCACCGCTCGATCTGGGATCGGGACTCTTCCATTGCGCACGCCAACAAGGCACAGGTCTCGCCCTCTGGTCACTCGGCATGTCGACCATAAAAGCCCTCATAGAATCAGCCAACTCTGCTCCGGGAGCGATCTCACGGCGCTCGATCGCCTCAACGCCTACTCTAGGCGCGACAGAGGGGAGCTGCGGCGGAATGCCACGATCTCGGCTTGGGACGATGTCCTGCAGTGTCGACCTGATCACGGTACCTCGTCCCGCTCTCGGACGTCCTCTCCGACACGGGTGAGCGTGCATCTTTGGCGATCTACACCCAAACCAACAACGAGTCAGAACCTGCTTCGTCCCCGCTCTACAACACTAAGCAAGGCATACACTAGATAAAAGGTATTGTAAATTCTTAACCCTTTTCTAAAACAGTAAACTTAAGCGTACTGATGACCGCTTGAGAGTCTTGATGATCATGGGAAAATGACCTACAACAAAAGGTCGAGTCTCACAGAATCTATGACTCGAGCTCGATACCAATCAGTAAAGACCCACCCAAAAAAGGGCTCTAAATGGGCCTTTACCCCAATGCATGTATTCAAAATAAAAGACATTATAAAAATAAATTTCGGATTCCAAGTAAAAACAGAAACGTTCAACAATCAAAACAATTTACTCTAAAACCTGTCCCTGTTTCCAAGCACCTGTTTCAGGATAAATACATTTCTAAAAGCATACTCTGATCAGAGATTTATTTAACAAACCTTCCACAAGTACAACTATGCTGGAATCCATAAAACATAAGAAAACATCCTAGGGCTCCGTGCCCGTCTACATGCATTCAGGGGAAATAACAAAAGTCAAGAGTCATGATATAATAAAATGGTCAGAGATGACAACAGGGCCCATGATCATAGCTCCTCCTTCAGCCATCCTGTCTCGCTCCTTGGTTACCTGTGGAAACCACAAAATAAGGGTGAGTAACGTGTTACTCAGTAAGAATCCCCAACTGGGGTACAATACGATGCACATGGTCATCCAGATGAGTGTATGCAAGCTATGATCATAAACACAAAATAGAGCACATATTTGAGTCCACACTTGGACCTCGGATGCCAACTCGGGGTCTTAGTCCGGAATTAACTACCATAACCACACGAGATCGCTCTATACGAAACAAGTCCGGCCTCGGCCTATCTCTTTGTCGAATGAAAGGTGCACTAGCTCAAGATCCCGAGGAGCTCTCGGTCGATTTGTAATGAGCGTAAGCATGCACCGCGTGCTTCTACGGACTATGGGGGTGTCGGGTCTAGTGGCAAAGTTGCCCATATCCGGATACCACGCCTAACTAAATCTCCGGATCGGTGTCAGCGACATAGGGGTGTGAGACACGGACACGTGAACTATGTCGGCTGAACCACCGCACCGAGGCTAAGGAATCGGTCGTGGTAGGCTTACACCGAAGCCGTCCTTGCCCTATCGGTGGCAATCAAGGGCTCTGGCCGAACACGCCGAGGGCGTGTCATCGCCGGGGATGAGGCAATGCCAAGTCATCATCCCGACCGTTGGGGCATTTAACGATCGCCACCCTCACCCAAGATTGCGGGGCCTACCGGTCGGGTTAGCTAAACCCTCACGGGGTCCAGGGGCGGAGTATTACCTCAGACGTCCCTCGCCATGGATGCAAGATACTTTATGCATCAGGCCGGATGATGCTACCTACCTACACTCTAACATATCATTTCAATAGCATATAATCCAATACAATCCAAAACGTGCTCCAGCAGATACAACGAACCTAGCATGGTACTACGAAGCAAGAACAAATATGAGCATGCGAAGCGGAACAACCTAGCATGGACTAACATGAGAGAACAACATACGAAGTCATGCTAGTCGAGAATTGAACAGAGCACCTAAACTATACATGCTTGATAATCACAAACAAACATACAAAAACAATCACATAGAACATCGCGAGGTCCACACAACTCCGGTAAGAAATCTTTACCGCCGGGCAACTACACACAAAACCTAAGCTGCGATCGAACCAGAGCTAGCTACCGAGAATCTAACAAAAACAATGATAATCATAATCCATAAGCCTAAATATAATAAAATAAACAAGGCTCGGCTCGGGAGCAACTCACGCGGCTCGGTGACACGCTGACGGCAGAGGCGGCACAGCGGGCCGCTGCTGCGCCGACGGCAGAAGCGGCGAAGGGGAAGGGCGGCGAGGAGGACCGCACTGCGCGGCGTTGACGGAGGCGAGGAGGCGGCAGGGCTGCAGCGTCTGTGCGCGTGTGATGGCTGGGTGGGGCTGGAGTGCGCGCGCGCGCTTGAGCAAGCGGACGAGGACAGCCTTGTTGGGCGCGAAAGCGAGCGACGCGATGCGGCGCGCGCTGGCGCGCAGGAGAGGCGCGGCGCGCGGGCTGTTCAGGTGGTCGCGCGCGACAGGCTGCGGCGAAATTTGGTGATGCGGGCGGCTCTGGTGCACTCTTCTTCTTGCGATCTGGGCGACTGGGCTTCTTTGCTAGGCGTCTGGCGGCTGGGCTTCTTCTTTGGCAGATCTGTGCATCTTTGGGCGACTGCAACACACACACACACACACAAGCTCTTCTCCTTACCTTCGGCCAACAAGAACACCCAATCGAGAAGATGAAGAGGATGAAGACTTACCCGGAATGATGATTTAACCAAGGGAGCTGCAAGGATGAAGAACTCGGCAAGGCAATGGAGAGAAAAGCTTGGGCGGCCACACACTTTGGAGAAGAAGATGAGACAAACCTAATTTCTATTTCATTTAACCAAATGCTCCAAAACTCCCAAAATGCAAGGCTAACCATAAAATGATGCAGGAAGAGCAACAAGAGCACCTAATGGCTCAATTGGTACACATCCCCACAAGCTTCCTAGGAGACCCGGGTTCAAATCCCAGCTGCAGCACAATTTCCTTTATTTTTACTTTTGCACCAAACCTTGCTCAAACCAAACCACAAATCCTTCCAAAAACCTACATAAAACCATCCAATAATTTTAGGCTGGAAAAAAAGACATAAACGGCCCCTGTGGCCCGACCAAATTACCAAAATACCCCTAGGGCATACACGGAAGACCGGGATGAAAACACGGGTCGTTACAATATTCCCTCCTTTTTATGACTTTCGTCCTCGAAAGTCCTTAAAACTGAAACAACACGGGATCTTGCATTCTCATCCCGTCCTTCCCGCTCACGGCGACCTCCTCCGAACTCAGACTCCTTCACTAAACTTTTACCAACGGATCTCACTTCTCACGCAGCGTCTTCGACTCAAGACGAGAATACTCATAGGCTTCTCCTCGAAGCCCAAACCCTCAATCGGTGCAAGGGCTCAAAGTCCACAATGACCAATGGGTCAGCACATCTTTGCCCCAACATCGATACATAAAAACACGTGCAAAATTGTCAACAAACAAACTCAACCCAACAACAAAATGGCCAAACAACCTGAACCTTCCAGATTCCAAAACTAAGCGGCCTACTCTTACTTCACAAGAGACCAACAAACCTCAAACCTTGACTCTGACCTTTAACGAGATACAAACGAACCACCAAGCTGGCGGTCGATCCAAAAGACAAACTTCTCCAACTAGAACACGACCACAACACTTAAACAACCATCTTAAGGAGAAATCGCCGAACTAAAGGCAAGGGGCACCATCTGGTACACCGGACGGCTAACAACACTCACACACGGTGAAACTTTAGCTACGCCACCTTAAAAAAACAAGGGCCAAGCCACGGACTCCACTCGGCCAAGCCAACAAACTAGAACTCCTCATCGGCCGAACGCAAACTTTCCAACGAACACCTACCAAAGAACCGACCAAGGAGAACATCGCCGGGCAAGGAACATCCAACATTCCTCTCAAGGAAAACTCGGGAAGCAAGGACTAAACCATCACGCATTCTCTGCGACACAACACCTTGAGGAAAAGCAGCTCAACGACTTACCAACCAATGCCACGGCACCTCGGTGCCAACTCACTCAAGCGCGGCACGCTAACGCCAGCTGCGAACGCACAACAACTAGGAACAAAGCCCGAGAAGGGCTTGCTCGTGAGAACTCAACCCAAACTTATAACGAGCAGCGCTGCCTCAAGCTACTACTCAACTCTTAAAATCCAGCGGCTACTCAAAGGACTTCCCCCTTTAAGCCTAAGCCTAACTCATCTTCCAACCGTAAGCTCCACTCCCAAAACCTCACAAGGAAAAGCGGATAACGACAACCTCAAAGCTTACGGATCACGAGCCACACGAATCCGCAAGACTACCTCGCAAGCTATCACTCGAGGTGGCATCCAAGGAGCAACTCAACCACCACAGAGGCTAGAGGGAAAGGAAATCATCACTCCCCAAAGGACCAACAACTTGCCCGAACAACTCAACTTTGGTGGCTAGCCTCCGCCCTTGCGGGAACAACAACTTTGCTTCCTAACAACACAAAGCGAGGACCCTCACGTTGGGGTGACCATTTGCGCTACTCGATCAACTACACAACTCGGGAGCTAAGTGACTCCTACCAAGCGGGAAAGCGACTTCCCCCGGCAAGCAAACTCTGAAAGGGTGAACATCACACACGCTCGTGACTTGCTCAAACCCAAGGCAACGACAACCAACTCTCTAGGAAGCAACACCCAAGGAAAACTCAACCAATCGGATCACCAACCCAAAACTAACAGAACTTACTCAATTGCCGAGGAGGGGTCAACTCCCAAAACTTCACGACAAGGAACAAGACCTCGAGGCAACGCCCTCCAACTAGAACCGAACTAGCTCTCGAAACAACAAAAAGAACCAAATCTTGGCCAAACACTCACAGAGAGCGGGAACAACCTTTCTCATGACCTCTAAAACACCATCCAAGAATCCGCTTAACTGAACAAACGACTGCTTCCAAGCAGCCAACAAACTTTTCCCTCTTGCTAGCACCACTACCATCAATTCCAAGACCAAGGGAGTAACCTGACAACTCCCCGAAGGAAAACGACTCTTACAAGCGGACAACCAAAGGATGAGAGAGCTCCACATACGTTCTTTGCCTTGCTCTGCTAAAGCAACAACATCTAAAACTCACGGGGCAACAACGGAAAACAACCAACGGGGCACAAACCACTCGCCCTACGAGCAAAACTAATCTCTAGCAACTCCAATCCACACCTTGGTCGACACCAAGCACCAACTTGCCACCACACCGGAACCAATCCGGACTTTACTCCAAACAAACACTAGCTTGCTAGTCTACCAAAGGCTGCTAGCAACTCACCCGAGGCTACGAACCACACGCCTCCAGCTGGCCAACTAAACTCACTACAGGCTCGATGGTGAGCTGCGAGAGGCTCTCCACAACCTAGGGTTCTCCGACAACCCTCGATACACCTGCTGCCGGCAAGCGATCTAATGGACAAGCGCACGAACAAACAACTCCAATTTTCCAGCATCACAACTATGCTGGCCAACACCAACTCCTTGGGAACCCAGAGGACCCGAAACGCTACAGAATGCGTCATCCTCCTACTCAAACATCGGCCACAACATAACTTTTACCCAAGGAAGGATCCGAACAACTCTCTTAGCCAAGGCGATCCGAAACTGCGCGGCTTTGCTACCACCGCACTTGTTCAGTTTCCAACTGAACACCAACGGAAGGAACACCAAAAGTTCCAACTCCACACGATGCTAAAAGCTGAGGCAACCTTGCTTTACCAAGGCATAACCATGCCAAACCGAACTTACTTTATACCAAGCTTCTACCAAGGGTGCTTACCCATAAGGCATCCAAAATCTCTCGCAAGGCATCAGCTCATCTCGCCTCAAAAGCATCCAACTCATGGTCCCTCTGCTGGACCAAACTCGCATCTAAGATGCTCAACTCTCCTCAGATAAAGGCACTCGAAAGCAGTTGACCGTACTACCAAAGACAAGCAAACTCTTGGCCTTAACACTAACTCGAAACTCACGCGCACCAACACTTGCCAACCGGCAACCTGCTGACTTACTCAACCTCCAGAAACACTGGGAAGAGGCTCCGGCTCCTCTCGAGCATCCTTTCGCTTGTAGTCCATCGACTACCCTGAACTAGCCCTCCGGCAAGACCTAAGCAGTGCCACTACCATAAATGGATCCAAGGCTAAAGGAATGCATTTGAACTCGGACGGCATAGAACCATCTGCTATGCCCAAGCCAAACTCAAGCCTGAACAAAACTTAGTGCCAAAGCGGCACACCAACCAATGCACCTCAAGTGCCACTACTACCAAAACCACATCTTACTACCAATGGGGCCAACAAGGTCACAACCTCAAGTGACGAGAACTCTGGCTAGGCATACAAGGGCTCCAACTCAAAAACCATGCCCACGGCATCTCATCAAACCGAAGGCTCACGACTTACCCTGCACCTCCACATGATGCTCAACAAAACTGCAGTCGGCTCTCTCAACATGCATCGGCTAGCTCCACTCCGAGGAGCTCACCAAAGGAAGAGTGCTCAACTCTACCAAACATCCGAGAAAACACCAACGGATCAAATCCAGAAGGAACATCGCTCTTTGCACCCTTAACCCGGGGTTAAAACGCCATTGGCTGCAAACAACAACACTTTACAGGAGCACAAAGATGCCTCAACAATCTCCTCGAAGGCTGCCAACTCTGCAGCTACTCACTGGGCAAACAAACAATTTGCTAAGGCTCAAGATAAACACTTGAGCTACCCGAGGCTAGTCCACACGGGGACTGCTCCACAAGCATCCTCATCGGCATAAACTCTGCTGATCATGCCCTCCGGGAACCTCAGGGGCTACAAAAGCTCTTTGGGGGAAAAATTTGAAACAAACTCTGTCATTTGGGCTATCCGTGCCCATGGCTCCTCACTCGCGCTACAAAGCTGCGCGCTGGGTCTCCGCTCTCGATAGCTAAAGACACGCCATCAAATCTCTCATGGTGGAGCACACTCTGCTCAAGGAGTCTCACTCAGGCGCCGCTAGCCTCTACCCCCTCCACTAGGCAACTCAAGCGCGGGGCCAACTCGCCAGCGGGCCTAACAACCCGGACGCGGCCTCAACATCAACACGATCGGTCCAACTCCTCGGTCGGACATGCCAAGCGTCCTGCTCCTGCGGGTGCGATCAACATACTAGCGATCCGCACAAAGCACCTCCACCCTCTCACTGGGAAAAGCGACAATTGGGCCACAAATGGCCAATGGGAGACTAAGCTCTGCCTCCCTCGGGGACGACGTCCCAGCGGCATCCGAATCTATCTGGATATCTCAACAAGCCACAACATACATCACACACTGCGGGAAGTTGGCATGATGGCGCTCTAAACCCAAACCAACAACGAGTCAGAACCTGCTCGTCTCCGCTCCACAACACAAAACAAGGCATACACTAGATGAAAGGTATTGTAAATTCTTAACCCTTTTTCAACAACAAATAGTAAACTTAGGCGTACTGATGATCGCTGTCAGTCTTGATGATCATGGAAAAACGACCTACAACGAAAGGTCAGTCTACAGAATCTATGACTCTGAGATCTGATACCAACTGTAAGGACCCGACCCAAAAAGGGCTCAAAATAGGTCTTTACCCCAATGCATGCATTCAAAGTAAAGAACAATATGCAGATAGGTTATCGGATTCCCAATTAAAAACAAAAGAGATTCAATCAGAAATCAAGATGGTTTGCTGAAACCTGTCCCTGTCTCCAAGCACTTGTTTCAACGCAAATACATTTCCAAAACGTACACTCTGATCAGAGATTTATTAAAACATTTGAAACATCCTCAAATTCAATAAAGCGGGAATCCACAAAACATTTAGAAAACATCCTAGGGCTCCGTGCCCGACTACATGCATTCAGGGGAAAAATAGAAGACAAGAGTCATAGAAATAAAAGATCGAGACGGCCAGAGTTCCCATGATCACGGCTCCTCCTTGACCATCTGTCTCGCACCTTGGTTACTTGTGGAAAACCACAAAATAAGGGTGAGTAACGAATTACTCAGTAAGAATCCCCAACCGGGGTACAATACGATGCACATTGTCATCTAGGTGAGTGTATGCAAGCTATGAATATAAACACAGAATAGAGCACAATAGCTTAAGTCCAAACTTGAACCTCGGATGCCAACTCAGGGTCTTAGTCCGGAAATAAATCCACCACACAATACGCCCTATGGGGGGTGCCGGGTCTAGTGGCAAGTTGCCCATGTCCAGTCACCACGCCTAACTAAATCTCTGGATCGGTGTCACTGACATAGGGGTGTGAGACCTGGACACGTGAACTATGTCGGCTGAACCACCGCTTTCGAGGCTAAGGAATCGGTCGTGGTAGGCTTACACCAGGAAGCCGTCCTTGCCCTATCAGGTGGCAATCAAAGGCTACGACCGAACACGCTGAGGACGTGTCGACTGCCGGGGATGAGGCAATGCCAAGTCATCATCCCGACCGTTGGGGCATTTAACAGTCTGCCACCCTCACCCAAGATTGCAGGGCCTACGGGTCGGGTTAGCTAAACCCTCACGGGGTCGAGGGGCGGAGTATTACCTCGTCACGTCCCCGCCATGGATGCAAGATACTTTATGCATCGGGCCGGATGATGCTACCTACCTACACTCTAACATATCATTTCAATAGCATATAATCCAATACAATCCAAAGCGTGCTCCAGCGGATACAAGCGAACCTAGCATGGTACTACGAAGCAAGAAGCGGATATGAGCATGCGAGCGGAACAACCTAGCATGGACTAATATGAGAGAACAACATGAAGTCATGCTAGTCGAGAATTTGAGCAGAGCACCTAAACTATACATGCGATAATCACAAACAAACATACAAACAACAATCACATAGAACATCGCGAGGTCCACACAACTCCGGTAAGAAATCCTTACAGCGGGGCAACTACACACAAAACCTAAGGCTGCGATCGAACCCGAGCTAGCTACCGAGAACCTAACAAAAACAATGATAATCATAATCCATAAGCCTAAATATAATAAAATAAACAAGGCTCGGCTCAAAGGAGCAACTCACGCGGCTAGTTTTGCCACTCGACAGGCGGCGGCCGGCGGCGGGGCTCTTCTTTGGCGCTGTGAGTATGAAGAAATTTGTGAAGGGCGGCGAGGACCGCACTGCCCAGGGCGCAGCAGGCGGCAGAGGCAGCAGGGCTGCGCAGGCATGTATGGACGGCTGGCTGGGCCTTGGCGCGCGCGCGCGTGCAAGAGCGGACGGGACAGCTTATTGGCGAAGCGCGAGACAGGCGACGCGATGCGGCGCGCGCGAGCGCGAGCGCGGAGGCGGGCGCGGCGGGCTGCTCGGTAGTCTGTGTGACGGGCTGCGACGAAATTTGGCGGCAGGCGGCCTGGTGCTGCTCTTCTTTTGCGATCTGGGCAGCCTAGGCTTTGCGACTAGGCGCGTCTGGGCGGCTTGGGCTTCTTGTTAGGCGGATCTGGGCATCTTTGGGCGACTGCAACACACACACACACACAAGCTCTTCTCCTTACCTTCGGCCAACAAGAACACCCAATCGAGAAGATGAAGAGGATGAAGACTTACCGGAATGATGATTGAACCAAGGGAGCTGCAAGGATGAAGAACTCGGCAAGGCAATGGAGAGAAAAGCTTGGGCGGCCACACACTTTGGAGAAGAAGATGAGACAAACCTAATTTCTATTTCATTTAACCAAATGCTCCAAAACTCCCAATATGCAAGGCTAACCATAAAATGATGTAGGAAGAGCAACAAGAGCACCTAATGGCTCAATTGGTACACATCCCCACAAGCTTCCTAGGAGACCGGGTTCAAACCCAATGCATGACACAATTTCCTTTATTTTTACTTTTGCACCAAACCTTGCTCAAACCAAACCACAAATCCTTCCAAAACCTACATAAAACCATCCAATAATTTTAGCAAGCTGGAAAAAGACATAAACGGCCTGACCGGCGACCAAATTACCAAAATACCCCTAGGGCATACGGAAGATAGGGATGAAAACACAGGTCGTTACACGGCCAACCTCAAACTCCAAATCTCGGCGCGCGAACATCGGCGTAAATTTTATACTGCTCACGAGCCGTCAACATGCGAGCTCTAATCTTTTACCTTTGCTCCATTAGTCAAGCTGCGACAACTTCGGGACCCAAAACACGCCTATCACCAACCTCTTCCCGAACACGGGGGTCGATAGCGCTTGCCGTACAAGGCCTCGAATGGAGCCATCCGAATCGTCGATCGATGATAAGCGCCGTTATCGGCAAACTCCATCGATCATCTGAGATCTGGTCCCAAGCTGCGAGAAGTCCAACACACAAGCCCTCAACATATCCTCGAGAATCTGGTTCACCTTCTCGATCGCCCATCTGTGCGAGGGTGAAAAAGTGTCTTGAAAGCGCACTCAGTGCCTAAACCTTTCTGGAGCGCCCTCCAGAATCGAGAAGTGAACCGCGAATCACGGTCTGACACAATCCTCACAGGCACACCATGGTAACGAATGATCTGCTCCAAAAACAACTTTGCCTTTGTTCCATTGTATAAGTGTCTCTACAGGGAATGAAGTGTGCGCTCTTGGTCAACCGATCGACTATCACCCAGATCTGAGTGAACTTCCTCGGAGTCCTTGGCAAACCAGCAATAAAGTCCATGGAGATCTCTTCCCATTTCCACTGAGGCACACTCGGTAGTGCTGCAACAAACGGTGGCCTCTGCACAGGTGCCTTCACTGGCGATAAGTGAGACACAGGGTGACAAACTCTGCCACATCTCTCTTCATTCCCATCCACGGAAGGTGCGCGAGGTCTGATACATTTTGGTACCCCAGGGTGCCAAGCAAATGGGAGCGTGGGCCTCACGAGAGCAACTCTGCTCGCAATCCTGCAATGTCCGGGAACACTGGCAGAACCGGCCTCTATAAGTCAACCAGCATGCGGTGAATATACGAAGTCAAAGTCTCCGTCGGCACTAACTCTGTCAACCAATCTCTTAAGTGCGGGGTCACTCAAGCGGCTATCAATAATCCGTTGTCTAATCGATGTTTGAACTATCAATCGAGCTACCCTAGCGGTAACCTCACCTAACAAACACGACAACCTCGGCCGCTCGAACTCTTTCCGCAATCCGGTGAGGAACTCAACAACGCCGCGGAGTGCGGCGTCTTCCTACTCAAAGCATCGGCCACTACATTGGCTTTACCGGATGGTACAAAATCTCGCGATCATCATCCTTTACCAACTCTAACCATCTCCTGCGCCTCATATTCAACTCCTTACGAGTAAGCAGATACTTGAGGCTCGGTGGTCGGTAAACATCTGGATCCGCTCACCATCGGAGTAATGCCTCCAAATCTTGATTGCAAACACCACTGCTTTGCCAACTACATATCATGAGTCGGGTAGTTCTGCTCATACGGCTTCAAGCGACGGGAAGCATAGGCAATGACCTTTCCGTCTTTGCATCAACACACAACCCAACCCAAACTTGGAAGCATCATCAGTAAACCACAAAACCGCTTTGTCCCCTCGGGATTGCCAACAGCAGTCTTTGAAGTCAAAGCTGCGCTTGAGCACAGCAAAGCTCTCATCACACCTCTTGTCCCAAACAAATTCGACACCCTTCCTCGTCGGACGAGTGAGGGGCGAGGCTATAGCGGAAAAGTCTTAACGAACCGAGCGGTAGTAACTGCCAAACCAAAGCTGCGTATCTCGGCAGCTGAAGTTGGCTTGGCCTGAACTCACGGCCTCAATCTTCGCGGAGTCCACGGCTATACCATCTCTCGAAACCACGTGACCTAGGAAGGCCACCTGCTCCAACCAAAACTCACAATTGGAAAACTTGGCATAAAGCTGATTTTCCCTCAAAGCTGCCAATACTCGCCTCAAATGCTCTGCATGGTCTTCCTTAGACCTCGAATAAATTAGAATATCGTCAATGAACACGATGACGAAGCTGTCCAAAAATGATTTGAACACCCTATCCATCATGTCCATAAGCGCGGTGGGGCATTAGTCAATCCAAGCGACATGACCACAAACTCATAGTGACCATATCTAGACACGAAAGTTTGTCTTAGGAATGTCGGCATCCACGATCCGCAAGCGATGGTAACCGGATCTCAAATCTATCTTGGAGAACACGGAAGGTCCCTGAAGCTGATCAAACAAGTCATCAATACGGGGCAACGGGTACTTATTCTTCACTGTCACCTTATTAAGCTCGCGATAATCAATACATAAGCGCATAGAACCATCCTTCTTTTTCACAAAGAGAAGCGGTGCTCCCACGAGGACACACTCGGACGGATGAACCCTCGATCTAACATCTCCCGGCTGAATCTTGATTCCTTTAACTCATTGGCGCCATGCGTCACGGGGCCTTCGAGATAGGGAGGGTCCACGGCTCGAGCTCAATAGTGAAGTCAACCTCTCTCTTGGGGCAACCCCGTAACTCCTCGAGAAACACATCCGTGAACTCCTGCACGGCCGGCTTTGATCAGCGATCGGCAAGGGGCGGCTCTCCTGAACAACTTGGCTAGGTAACCCCAAGCTCCATGAGCTAGCAAGCGGCGAGCTTTCACGGTGACACCATTGGCGGCGAGACTCCACCTTGGGCTCCACGAAACTTAAAACTAGGCCGACCGGTGGCTTTGAACACCACTTCTTTCGGTGGCGGTCAATCAGCGCGTGGTTAGCGACTAACCACTCCATACCAAGGATCACATCAAAACCACTCATAGGCGAGAACTATGAGTGTGGCTACAAGCAACTCTCCGAATATCTCGATCCGGCCATCCTTAATCTTATCTCTAGCTAACATACTAACTCCGAAGGAGTTGCTTGCAGATAACTCAAAACCTAGAGGCTCTAGTCTCAACTTAGCATGCTCGACCAAACAACACAGATACAAATGAATGCGTAGGGCAGAATCAAACAAAACAAATGCGCGGTGATCTAAAACAAGAAGCGTGCACGCCACCGCGGCATCTATCGCGCTCAGCCTCCGACGGGTCGTAGCAAACACCCGACCTATTGCCAGCTGGTTGGTGAGGCGAAACGGATCATATGCCCCTCTTTACCACAACGAAAACACACTGGGCCTGTGCATCGCAAGCTCCAGTGTGGGTTCTCTCGCAAGAAGCACAAGCGGGAACTTGCTGGGACCGCCTATTTGCGAGGTGAAAGCAGTTCGGGGCCCTATGCCGATCTGGTTTTGAAGGCGCCCTTGGCGGCTGGCCGCCACCCCTAAACTCAAACTTCCTCTTACGCCCTTGCTGCTGGTGGAGCAGATGGCTGAGGCTGGAGCGGCGACAACCCGCTCAAGCGAGGATACTTCCCATTATAAATGGTGGCTAGTTGCCTTTGCTCTAGCATAAGTGTCGGGGCATGTGCCACGACATCTGAGACACACCTGTCTCAAACCAGCAATAAACTTTCGAATTTTTAACTCGGGGTAGCTATCAAGCGAGGAGCAAAATACCCATACGAGAAAACTTTCTCTCATACTCCTCTATGGAATCAGAACCACTGCTTGATTCGAAAAAGCTATACCATCTTTTCCTGCGCCTCATCACTAATATATTTGACCTGAACTCGGACTTAAAGAACTCCTAGGTGGCGGTTGAAGGCCAGTGGCCTCTCACTCGGGGTGGACTCCCACCACCATCTAGCGGTGCCTCCTAGTGCATGGGGTGCACACCTCGGTCTCTGGATATCGGGGCACACCATGATCAAGAAGGTGTACTCCATATGGGCAATCCAACAGGCTGCGCTAACGCATCCCGGTGGCATCAAACTTCTCATTTGCCACTTCACAACGTCCTTTAACCATCTACCAAGCTCCACCGCACCCTCTGCTACATCCGCCTCGGGGCTACTTGCTCTGAGGGAGTGAAGTCTTCTTTGCGCTCCTCTTTGAAACATGCGGGTCATTTGCTCGATCTGGGATCGGGACTCTTCCAGCTGCTGGCGCCAACAAGGCACAGGTCTCGCCCTCTGGTCACTCGGCATGCTGACCATAAAAGCCCTCATAGAATCAGCCAACTCTGCTCCGGGAGCGATCTCACGGCGCTCGATCGCCTCAACGCCTACTCTAAGCGCGGCGAGGGAGCTGCGGCGGAATGCCACGATCTCGGCTTGGGACGATGTCCTGCGATGTCGACACGATCACGGTACCTCGTCGCGCTCTCGGACGTCCTCTCGACACGGGGTAGCGAACATCTTTGGCGATCTACACCCAAACCAACAACAGTGAGAACACGCTGCGTCCCGCTCTACAACACTAAGCAAGGCATACACTAGATAAAAGGTATTGTAAATTCTTAACCCCTTTTCTAAAGCAGTAAACTTAAGCGTACTGATGGTGTCGAGATCTTGATGATCATGGGAAAATGATTGGCGCATCGTTTTATTCAAAACATTCAAGCGATGCATTACGATGTTTGAGAGAGCTAAAGCGAAAAACTCGGATAGATTACAACGTTTAAAACTTAAAGTTCGTCGAGAGAGAGTGTTTTTTGATTCCTTGGCGCAAGCGTTTCATGCAAAATATTCCAACCTTGCGTTACGATGTTTGGAGCTAAGGCGAAAAACTTCGGATAGATTTCAGCGTTTAAAAGCGAAAGTTCGTCCAAAAGTGTTTTTCGATTCCTTGGCGCAAGCGTTTCATGCAAAATATTCAAGCGATGCATTACGATGTTTGAGCTAAAGCGAAAAACTCGGAAAGCGTTTAAAACTTAAAAATGCAAATTATTCCAACCTTGCATTACGATGTTTGGAAGCTAAACGAAAAGCGTTTAAAATGCATTACGATTTGTTTGAAAGCTAAAGCGAAAAACTTCGGATAGATTACAGCGTTTAAAACTTAAAGTTCGTCGAGAGTGTTTTTTTTGATTCCTTGGCGCCAAGCGTTTCATGCAAAATATTCCAACCTAAGCGTTACGATGTTTGGGAGCTAAGACGAAAAACTTCGGATAGATTTAGCGTTTAAAGCGAAAGTTTCGTCCCAAAAGTGTTTTTCGATTCGTTGGCGCATCGTTTCATTCAAAATATTCAAGCGATGCATTACGATGTTTGAGAGCTAAAGCGAAAAACTTCGGATAGATTACAGCGTTTAAAACTTAAAGTTCGTCCGAGAGTGTTTTTTCGATTCCTTGGCGCAAGCGTTTCATGCAAAATATTCCAACCTTGCATTACGATGTTTGAGAGCGAAAGGCGAAAAACTTCGGATAGATTTCAGCGTTTAAAACCTAAAGTTACGATGTGGAGCCCGAAAAAGTGTTTTAGATTCCTTCTTGGCGCCAAAAGCGTTTCATTGCAAAATATTCCAACATTTGCATTACGATGTTTACGATGGAGCTAAAAGCGAAAAACTCGGATAGATTACAAGCGTTTAAAACTTAAAGTTCGTCAGAGAGAGTGTTTTTTCGATTCCTTGGCGCAAGCGTTTCATGCAAAATATTCCAACCTAAGCGTTACGATGTTTGGGAGCTAAGGCGAAAAACTCGGATAGATTTCAGCGTTTAAAAGCGAAAGTTCGTCCCAACAATGTTTTTCGATTCGTTGGCGCATACGTTTCATTCAAAATATTCAAGCGATGCATTACGATGTTTGAGAGCTAAAGCGAAAAACTTCGGATAGATTACAGCGTTTAAAACTTAAAGTTCGTCCCAAGAGTGTTTTTGATTCCTTGGCGCAAGCGTTTCATGCAAAATATTCCAACCTTGCGTTACGATGTTTGGAGCTAAGCGAAAAAACTCGGAAAAACTAAAGTTCGTCGAAGTGTTTTTTGATTCGGATAGATTTCAGCGATGTTTAAAACTCGAAAGTTTCGTCCCAGAGTGTTTTTCGATTCCTTGGCGCAAGCGTTTTCATGCAAAATATTCCAACGTTGCATTACGATGTTTGAGAGCTAAAGCGAAAAACTTCGGATAGATTACAGCGTTTAAAACTTAAAGTTCGTCCGAGAGTGTTTTTCGATTCCTTGGCGCAAGCGTTTCATGCAAAATATTCAAACCTAAGCGTTACGATGTTTGGGAGCTAAGACGAAAAACTTCGGATAGATTTCAGCGTTTAAAGCGAAAGTTCGTCCCAAAAGTGTTTTTTTCGATTCCTTGGCGCATACGTTTCATTCAAAATATTCAAGCGATGCATTACGATGTTTGAGAGCTAAAGCGAAAAACTCGGATAGATTACAGCGTTTAAAACTTAAAGTTCGTCCAGAGAGTTTTTTCGATTCCTTGGCGCCAAGCGTTTCATGCAAAATATTTTTTTGATTCCTTGGCGAAAAACTTCGGCGTTTCATTAAAATATTCCAACGAGAAGTGTTTTTGCCTTGGCGATGTTTGAAGCTAACCTTGAACGATGTTTGAGAGCTATAGAAAACTTCGGATAGATTTTGCGTTTAAAACTTAAAGTTCCAGAGTGTTTTTCGATTCCTTGGCGCAAGCGTTTTCAGCAAAATATTCCAACTTTGCATTACGATGTTTGGGAGCTAAAGCGAAAAACTTCGGATAGATTACAGCGTTTAAAACTTAAAGTTCGTCCGAGAGTGTTTTTTCGATTCCTTGGCGCAAGCGTTTCATGCAAAATATTCCAACCTTGCGTTACGATGTTTGGGAGCTAAGGCGAAAAACTTCGGATAGATTTCAGCGTTTTAAAGCGAAAGTTCGTCCCAACAATGTTTTTTCGATTCGTTGGCGCGCATCGTTTTATTCAAAACATTCAAGCGATGCATTACGATGATGTTTGAGCTAAAGCGAAAAACTTCGGATAGATTACAACGTTTAAAACTTAAAGTTCGTCCGAGAGTGTTTTTTGATTCCTTGGCGCAAGCGTTTCATGCAAAATATTCCAACCTTGCGTTTACGATGTTTGGGAGCTAAGGCGAAAAACTTCGGATAGATTTCAGCGTTTAAAACGAAAGAAAGTTCGTCCAAAAGTGTTTTTTCGATTCCTTGCGCGCAAGCGTTTCATGCAAAATATTCAAACGATGCATTACGATGTTTGAGCTAAAGCGAAAAACTTCGGATAGATTACAGCGTTTAAAACTTAAAGTTCGTCCGAGTGTTTTTTTGATTCCTTGGCGCAAGCGTTTCATGCAAAATATTCCAACCTTGCGTTACGATGTTTGGGAGCTAAGACGAAAAACTTCGGATAGATTTCAGCGTTTAAAGCGAAAGTTCGTCCCAAAAGTGTTTTTTTCGATTCCTTGGCGCATACGTTTCATTCAAAATATTCAAGCGATGCATTACGATGTTTGAGAGCTAAAGCGAAAAACTTCGGATAGATTACAGCGTTTAAAACTTAAAGTTCGTCGAAAGAGTTTTTTGATTCCTTGGCGCAAGCGTTTCATGCAAAATATTCCAACCTTGCATTTACGATGTTTTGGGAGCTAAGGCGAAAAACTCGGATAGATTTCAGCGTTTAAAACTTAAAGTTCGTCCCGAGAGTGTTTTTTCGATTCCTTGGCGCAAGCGTTTCATGCAAAATATTTCCAACGATGTTTGCGTTACGATGTTGTGGGAGCTAAGGCGAAAAACTTCGGATAGATTTCTTGGCGTTTACGTTTCATGCAAAATGCATTACGATGTTTGAGCTAAAGCGAAAAACTCGGATAGATTACAAGCGTTTAAAACTTAAAGTTCGTCCCAAAGTGTTTTTCGATTCCTTGGCGCAAGCGTTTCATGCAAAATATTCCAACCAATGCATTACGATGTTTGAGCTAAAGCGAAAAACTTCGGATAGATTACAGCGTTTAAAACTTAAAGTTCGTCCCAAGAGTGTTTTTTCGATTCCTTGGCGCAAGCGTTTCATTCAAAATATTCAAGCGATGCATTACGATGTTTGAGCTAAAGCGAAAAACTTCGGATAGATTACAAGCGTTTAAAACTTAAAGTTCGTCCCGAGAGTGTTTTTTTCGATTCCTTGGCGCAAGCGTTTCATGCAAAATATTCCAACCTTGCATTACGATGTTTTGAGAGCTAAAGCGAAAAACTTCGGATAGATTTCAGCGTTTAAAACTTAAAGTTCGTCCGAGAGTGTTTTTTCGATTCCTTGGCGCAAGCGTTTCATGCAAAATATTCCAACCTAAGCGTTACGATGTTTGGGAGCTAAGGCGAAAAACTTCGGATAGATTTCAGCGTTTAAAAGCGAAAGTTCGTCCCAAAAAGTGTTTTTCGATTCCTTGGCGCATACGTTTCATTATGAATATTCAAACAATGCATTACGATGTTTGAGCTAAAGCGAAAAACTTGGATAGATTACAGCGTTTAAAACTTAAAGTTCGTCACGAGAGTGTTTTTCGATTCCTTGGCGCCAAGCGTTTCATGCGAAATATTCCAACCTTGCGTTACGATGTTTGAGGAGCTAAGGCGAAAAACTTCGGATAGATTTCAGCGTTTAAAAGCGAAAGTTCGTCCCAACAATGTTTTTTCGATTCGTTGGCGCATCGTTTTATTCAAAACATTCAAGCGATGCATTACGATGTTTGAGAGCTAAAGCGAAAAAACTCGGATAGATTACAACGTTTAAAACTTAAAGTTCGTCGAGAGTGTTTTTGATTCCTTTGGCGCAAGCGTTTCATGCAAAATATTCCAACCTTGCGTTACGATGTTTTGGAGCTAAGGCGAAAAACTTCGGATAGATTTCAGCGTTTTAAAGCCCGAAAGTTTCGTCAAAGTGTTTTCGATTCTTTGGCGCAAGCGCAAATATTCAGCGTTTTACGATGTTTGAGCTAAAAAAATTCGGATAACAGCGTTTGCATTACGATGTTTGAGAGCTAAAGCGAAAAACTTCGGATAGATGTTTGAGCAGCGTTTAATTACAGCGTTTTAAAGTTCGTCCGAGAGTGTTTTTTTGATTCCTTGGCGCAAGCGTTTCATGCAAAATATTCCAACCTTGCGTTACGATGTTTGGGAGCTAAGGCGAAAAACTTCGGATAGATTTCAGCGTTTAAAAGCGAAAGTTCGTCCAAAAAGTGTTTTTTCGATTCGTTGGCGCATCGTTTCATTCAAAATATTCAAGCGATGCATTACGATGTTTGAGAGCTAAAGCGAAAAACTTCGGATAGATTACAGCGTTTAAAACTTAAAGTTCGTCCGAGTGTTTTTCGATTCCTTGGCGCAAGCGTTTCATGCAAAATATTCCAACCTTGCATTACGATGTTTGGGAGCTAAGGCGAAAAACTTCGGATAGATTTCAGCGTTTAAAACCTAAAGTTCGTCGTCGAGTGTTTTTTTCGATTCCTTGGCGCAAGCGTTTCATGCAAAATATTCCAACCTAAGCGTTACGATGTTTGGGAGCTAAGGCGAAAAACTTCGGATAGATTTCAGCGTTTAAAACCGAAAGTTCGTCCCAAAATGTTTTTTTCGATTCCTTGGCGCATCGTTTCATTCAAAATATTCAAACGATGCATTACGATGTTTGAGAGCTAAAGCGAAAAACTTCGGATAGATTACAAGCGTTTAAAACTTAAAGTTCGTCGAGAGTGTTTTTTTCGATTCCTTGGCGCAAGCGTTTCATGCAAAATATTCCAACCTTGCGTTACGATGTTTTGGGAGCTAAGGCGAAAAACTTCGGATAGATTTCAGCGTTTAAAACCGAAAGTTCGTCCCAACAAGTGTTTTTCGATTCCTTGGCGCAAGCGTTTCATGCAAAATATTCAAGCGATGCATTACGATGTTTGAGCTAAAGCGAAAAACTCGGATAGATTACAGCGTTTAAAACTTAAAGTTCGTCCCGAGAGTGTTTTTTCGATTCCTTGGCGCAAGCGTTTCATGCAAAATATTCCAACCTTGCATTACGATGTTTGGGAGCTAAGAGCTAAGACGAAAAACTTCGGATAGATTTCAGCGTTTAAAACTTAAAGTTCGTCCCTAAAAAGTGTTTTTCGATTCCTTGGCGCAAGCGTTTCATGCAAAATATTCATGCAAAATATTCCAACCTTGCGTTACGATGTTTGGGAGCTAAGGCGAAAAACTCGGATAGATTTCAGCGTTTAAAAGCGAAAGTTTCGTCCCAACAATGTTTTTCGATTCGTTGGCGCATCATCGTTTTATTCAAAACATTCAAGCGATGCATTACGATGTTTGAGAGCTAAAGCGAAAAACTCGGATAGATTACAAGCGTTTAAAACTTAAAGTTCGTCGAGAGTGTTTTTCGATTCCTTGGCGCAAGCGTTTCATGCAAAATATTCCAACCTTGCGTTACGATGTTTGGGAGCTAAGGCGAAAAACTTCGGATAGATTTCAGCGTTTAAAACCGAAAGTTCGTCCCAAAGTGTTTTTTCGATTCCTTGGCGCAAGCGTTTCATGCAAAATATTCAAGCGTTGCATTACGATGTTTGAGAGCTAAAGCGAAAAACTTCGGATAGATTACAGCGTTTAAAACTTAAAGTTCGTCCCGAGAGTGTTTTTCGATTCCTTGGCGCAAGCGTTTCATGCAAAATATTCCAACCTTGCATTACGATGTTTGGGAGCTAAGACGAAAAACTTCGGATAGATTTCAGCGTTTAAAACCTAAAGTTCGTCCGTCCGAGTGTTTTTTGATTCCTTGGCGCGCAAGCGTTTCATGCAAAATATTCCAACCTTAAGCGTTACGATGTTTGGGAGCTAAGGCGAAAAACTTCGGATAGATTTCAGCGTTTAAAAACGAAAGTTCGTCCCAACAATGTTTTTTCGATTCCTTGGCGCATCGTTTATTCAAAACATTCAAGCGATGCATTACGATGTTTGAGAGCTAAAGCGAAAAACTCGGATAGATTACAGCGTTTAAAACTTAAAGTTCGTCCGAGAGTGTTTTTCGATTCCTTGGCGCAAGCGTTTCATGCAAAATATTCCAACCTTGCGTTACGATGTTTGGGAGCTAAGGCGAAAAACTTCGGATAGATTTCAGCGTTTAAAATCGAAAGTTCGTCCCAACAAGTGTTTTTCGATTCCTTGGCGCAAGCGTTTCATGCAAAATATTCAAGCGTTGCATTACGATGTTTGAGCTAAAGCGAAAAACTTCGGATAGATTACAACGTTTAAAACTTAAAGTTCGTCGAAGTGTTTTTTTGATTCCTTGGCGCAAGCGTTTCATGCAAAATATTCCAACCTAAGCGTTACGATGTTTGGGAGCTAAGACTAAAAACTTCGGATAGATTTAGCGTTTAAAGCGAAAGTTCGTCCCAAAAGTGTTTTTTTCGATTCATTCAAAATATTGGCGCATAGCGTTTCATTCAAAATATTCAAGCGATGCATTATGATGTTTTGAGAGCTAAAGCGAAAAACTTCGGATAGATTACAGCGTTTAAAACTTAAAGTTCGTCCAAAGAGTGTTTTTTTCGATTCCTTGGCGCAAGCGTTTCATGCAAAATATTCCAACCTTGCATTACGATGTTTGAGAGCTAAAGCGAAAAACTTCGGATAGATTTCAGCGTTTAAAACTTAAAGTTCGTCCGAGAGTGTTTTTCGATTCCTTGGCGCAAGCGTTTCATGCAAAATATTCCAACCTAAGCGTTACGATGTTTGGGAGCTAAGGCGAAAAACTTCGGATAGATTTCAGCGTTTAAAACCGAAAGTTCGTCCCAAAAGTGTTTTTCGATTCCTTGGCGCATCGTTTTTCATTCAAAATATTCAAGCAATGCATTACGATGTTTGAGAGCTAAAGCGAAAAACTCGGATAGATTACAACGTTTAAAACTTAAAGTTCGTCGAGAGAGTTTTTTGATTCCTTGGCGCAAGCGTTTCATGCAAAATATTCCAACCTTGCGTTACGATGTTTGAGCGCTAAGCGAAAAACTTCTAATTTCAGCGTTTAAAGCGAAAGTTCGTCCCAAAAGTGTTTTTTAGATTCCTTGGCGCAAGCGTTTCATGCAAAATATTCAACCTTGCGTTACGATGTTTGGGAGCTAAGGCG
The DNA here is from genome assembly GCA_036507275.1 of Sicyos edulis. Classification (NCBI taxonomy): domain Eukaryota; kingdom Viridiplantae; phylum Streptophyta; class Magnoliopsida; order Cucurbitales; family Cucurbitaceae; genus Sicyos; species Sicyos edulis. The sequence goes on from CM071848.1 coordinate 24,563,784, forward strand.
AAAACTTCGGATAGATTTCAGCGTTTAAAACTTAAAGTTCGTCCCAACAGTGTTTTTCGATTCCTTGGCGCATACGTTTCATTCAAATATTCAAGCGATGCATTACGATGTTTGAGCTAAAGCGAAAAACTTCGGATAGATTACAGCGTTTAAAACTTAAAGTTTCGTCCGAGAGTGTTTTTTCGATTCCTTGGCGCAAGCGTTTCATGTAAAATATTCCAACCTAAGCGTTACGATGTTTGGGAGCTAAGACGAAAAACTTCGGATAGATTTCAGCGTTTAAAAGCGAAAGTTCGTCCCAAAAGTTTTTTCGATTCGTTGGCGCATCGTTTCATTCAAAATATTCAAGCGATGCATTACGATGTTTCGAGAGCTAAAGCGAAAAACTCGGATAGATTACAGCGTTTAAAACTTAAAGTTAAAGTTCGTCCGAAGTGTTTTTGATTCCTTGGCGCAAGCGTTTCATGCAAAATATTCCAACTTTGCATTACGATGTTTTGGAGCTAAGGCGAAAAACTTCGGATAGATTTCAGCGTTTAAAACCTAAAGTTCGTCCAGAGAGTGTTTTTCGATTCCTTGGCGCAAGCGTTTCATGCAAAATATTCCAACCTAAGCGTTACGATGTTTGGGAGCTAAGGCGAAAAACTTCGGATAGATTTCAGCGTTTAAAGCGAAAGTTCGTCCCAAAAGTGTTTTTTTTCGATTCCTTGGATTCCTTGGCGCATCGTTTCATTATGAATATTCAAACAATGCATTACGATGTTTGAGAGCTAAAGCGAAAAACTTGGATAGATTACAACGTTTAAAACTTAAAGTTCGTCGAGAGTGTTTTTTTGATTCCTTGGCGCAAGCGTTTCATGCGAAATATTCCAACCTTGCGTTACGATGTTTGGGAGCTAAAGGCGAAAAACTCGGATAGATTTAGCGTTTAAAAGCGAAAGTTCGTCCCAACAATGTTGTTTTTCGATTCGTTGGCGCATCGTTTTATTCAAAACATTCAAGCGATGCATTACGATGTTTGAGCTAAAGCGAAAAACTTCGGATAGATTACAGCGTTTAAAACTTAAAGTTCGTCGAGAGTGTTTTTGATTCCTTGGCGCAAGCGTTTCATGCAAAATATTCCAACCTTGCGTTACGATGTTTGGGAGCTAAGGCGAAAAACTTCGGATAGATTTCAGCGTTTAAAACCGAAAGTTCGTCCCAAAAGTTTTCGATTCCTTGGATTCGTTTTGGCGCATTACGATTTCATGCAAAATATTCAAACGTTGCATTACGATGTTTGAGAGCTAAAACGAAAAACTTCGGATAGATTCAGCGTTTAAAACTTAAAGTTCGTCGAGAGTGTTTTTGATTCCTTGGCGCAAGCGTTTCATGCAAAAATATCCAACCTTGCATTACGATGTTTGGGAGCTAAAGCGAAAAACTTCGGATAGATTTCAGCGTTTAAAACGAAAGTTCGTCCCAGACAGTGTTTTTCGATTCCTTGGCGCAAGCGTTTCATTCAAAATATTCAACCGATGCATTACGATGTTTGAGCTAAAGCGAAAAACTTCGGATAGATTACAGCGTTTAAAACTTAAAGTTCGTCCCGAGAGTGTTTTTCGATTCCTTGGCGCAAGCGTTTCATGCAAAATATTCCAACCTAAGCGTTACGATGTTTGGGAGCTAAGACGAAAAACTTCGGATAGATTTCAGCGTTTAAAGCGAAAGTTCGTCCCAAAAGTGTTTTCGATTCGTTGGCGCATCGTTTCATTCAAAATATTCAAGCGATGCATTACGATGTTTGAGAGCTAAAGCGAAAAACTTCGGATAGATTACAGCGTTTAAAACTTAAAGTTCGTCGAGAGTTTTTTTTTGATTCCTTGGCGCAAGCGTTTCATGCAAAATATTCCAACCTTGCATTACGATGTTTGGGAGCTAAGGCGAAAAACTTCGGATAGATTTCAGCGTTTAAAACCTAAAGTTCGTCCCAAGAGTGTTTTTTTCGATTCCTTGGCGCAAGCGTTTCATGCAAAATATTCCAACCTAAGCGTTACGATGTTTGGGAGCTAAGGCGAAAAACTTCGGATAGATTTCAGCGTTTAAAACCGAAAGTTCGTCCCAAAAGTGTTTTTTTCGATTGGCTTGGCGCATCGTTTCATTATGAATATTCAAACAATGCATTACGATGTTTGAGAGCTAAAGCGAAAAACTTGGATAGATTACAAGCGTTTAAAACTTAAAGTTCGTCACGAGAGTGTTTTTTGATTCCTTGGCGCAAGCGTTTCATGCGAAATATTCCAACCTTGCGTTACGATGTTTGGGAGCTAAAGGCGAAAAACTCGGATAGATTTCAGCGTTTAAAAGCGAAAGTTCGTCCCAACAATTTTTTTCGATTCGTTGGCGCATCGTTTTATTCAAAACATTCAAGCGATGCATTACGATGTTTGAGCTAAAGCGAAAAACTTCGGATAGATTACAAGCGTTTAAAACTTAAAGTTCGTCGAGAGTGTTTTTTCGATTCCTTGGCGCAAGCGTTTCATGCAAAATATTCCAACCTTGCGTTACGATGTTTTGGAGCTAAGGCGAAAAACTTCGGATAGATTGGCGCAAGCGTTTAAACCGAAAGTTCGTCAAAGTGTTTTTTCGATTCCTTGGCGCAAGCGTTTCATTGCAAAATATTCAAGCGTTGCATTACGATGTTTGAGAGCTAAAGCGAAAAACTTCGGATAGATTACAACGTTTAAAACTTAAAGTTCGTCGAGAGTGTTTTTCGATTCCTTGGCGCAAGCGTTTCATGCAAAATATTCCAACCTAAGCGCGTTACGATGTTTGGGAGCTAAGACTAAAAACTTCGGATAGATTTCAAAATATTCCAATTTAAAAGCGAAAAACTTCGGAAGATTTCGTTAAAACGAAAGTTCGTCCCAAGAGTTTTTTCGATTCCTTGGCGCAAGCGTTTCATTCAAAATATTCAAGCGATGCATTACGATGTTTGAGAGCTAAAGCGAAAAACTTCGGATAGATTACAGCGTTTAAAACTTAAAGTTCGTCCGAGAGTGTTTTTGATTCCTTGGCGCAAGCGTTTCATGCAAAATATTCCAACCTTGCATTACGATGTTTGGAGCTAAAGCGAAAAACTTCGGATAGATTTCAGCGTTTAAAACTTAAAGTTCGTCCCGAGAGTGTTTTTCGATTCCTTTGCCCGCGTCGCCCGAGGCCACTGTGCGCCCGATTCGCCTCGCCGGTCGTGTCGTCGCGCGCGCCTTGTGCGAGAGCTACGCCGCGATCTTGCGTCGCCGACCTCGCGCACTCGCTGCGTGCGGATCGAGTGCCCCGAGCCCGTCGCGTCCTGTAGCGCCTCGTGTCGCGCTCGCGCCCGTGCGCGCTTGTTTCCTGTGCTTGCTGAGCTCGCGCCCGCGCGCCGTCTTTGCCGAGCCGCGCCGCGCGCCGTGCGCCCTCGCCTCGTCCCAGCTTGCCCGCGCACAGCTCCGCGCCCCAGCGCCCGTTCCTGCGCCCAGTGGCGCCCGGACTGCCTGCCCCACCGCTTTGCCTGCTGCCGCCTGCTGCCTGTTGTGTCTTTGGTTGGCCCGAGCCTTGTGGCTTCTCGGATGGTATTTCCGAGTCTTTTCTTCGTTGGGCCCGGATTTATTGGTCTTTGGTTATGGATTTATTGGAACATTTATGTATTTGATTTGGGTGCTTTGTTTGATGTTCAGGTGTTGGGATCGTCTAGAGGCTCGAGGATTCGCTCGTAGATTTATTATAATTATTGTTTTCTCGCTTGTCCCAAGTAAGGATTTCTTACCGTGGTTGTGTGGACCCTGCGATATATCTCGATATGCCTTGCTTGTTTCTTTGATTGTTATGAGCATGTTAGAGATAGAGCAGATTGATTGAATTCTTGCTAGCATGTTTGCTCGATTTTACATGTTAGTGCCATGCTAGGTTTGTTACGCGGCATGCTTGTGATTCTGCTTAAGTTGTAGTATCATGCTAGGTAATGTGATTTATGTCGGTCATTGCTTGCTAGCCGGGAATCATTGATTTTTGCTCTGTACTCTTAGATAGAGTTGTAGGGTTTGTCATCATCCAGAGGTGAGCGGACAAAGCGTACTTTGTCCCTAGTAGCTCGTGTCGGGAGTAAAGTGTGCGTAACATAACGTATCTTGCTACCCCGACCCGCCGGTTGTGGACTTAGCTACCCACTCCGGCCAAAGCCTAGTTTGTAGCTGCTAGAGCGGAACCACGCCAGCGGTGTAAGCCTACCTTGGCCGGTTCTTAGCTTCAGTCGGTGGATCAGCCGCATGATGATGGCGAGGGCCTCGCGCTACTGTGATCAGTGACACCGCTTCCAAGTCATAGGCATGCGTACCTGGCCCGCGTAGTTTGCCCTTAGGCCCCCTCATTTACGCCGGTTTCAGAGAGCATGCGGTGTGCGCGCACACGCGTTAGTTGCCGGTTCGGAGAGCTCCCCCGGGCTAATGTTCGTGAGTACACCATTCCTTCCAATTTAGAGCCAGACTTCGGGTACTCTCCCGATAGTCCAGATGTATAGCGAGGGTATGAGGCCCTTGAGGACACCCATTGGGATTGGCTTTTGAGCTAATCAATTGGTCGAGGGAGAAAGACCCTCGAGGGTGTCGGACATCTTGGGATCGGTTTTTGAGCTGATCAAATGGCTGAGGGAGAAAGACCCTCGGAGATGTCCCGGGATTGGTTATAAGAACCAATCATTAGGCCGGAAGTAGGAGACTTCCGATGATTCCAGATCTTTCCTTATGAGCTCGTTGAGCTATAATCTGTGTTGATGGCTGTTTGCTTGCATGTTGAGGTGCTAGATGAAGGATGTATCGTATTGTACCCCGGTTGGGGATTCTTACTGAGTATCTTTATACTCACCCTTATTTATCTTTCAGGTAACTTGGGACAACACCAGGATGGCAGCGGAGGGAGCTGATTGATCATGGGGAGCCGCCGCCACTCTGTCTTTTATTGTTGCATTGTTTATTCAGCATGTAGATGGACAGGAGTCCTAGGGGAACATTGTTTAAAAAGTTGTTTAAATTGTATTGTATATTTTGATAAATACTGGCCAGGATGTTTTACTTCGTTGGATGGTTTAAATGAAAACTGTGGTTTATGTTTTAAGGGTTCCCCCTTCTCATATGTTTTGAATGGTTTTTAAATATGAGCACTAAACCGCTTGTTATCATATTTAACTTGCATGCTGAGTGAGAACCCCGGTTTAGGACCATGTTTTGGGTCGGGTTCGTCACACAAACGTTTCATGCAAAATATTCCAACCTAGCGTTACGATGGTTCGGGAGCTAAGACGAAAAACTCGGATAAATTTCAGCGTTTAAAACTGAAAGTTCGTCCCAAAAGTGTTTTTTTCGATTGCTTGGCGCATACGTTTCATTATGAATATCCAAACAATGCATTACGATGTTTCGAGAGCTAAAACGAAAAACTTGGATAGATTACAACGTTTAAAACTTAAAGTTCGTCACGAGAGTGTTTTTTTCGATTCCTTGGCGCAAACATTTCATGCGAAATATTCCAACCTTGCGTTACGATGTTTCGGGAGCTAAGACGAAAAACTCGGATAGATTTCAGCGATTAAAACCGAAAGTTCGTCGCAACAATGTTTTTTTCGATTCGTTGGCGCATACGTTTTATTCAAAACATTCAAACGATGCATTACGATGTTTCGAGAGCTAAAACGAAAAACTCGGATAGATTACAACGTTTAAAACTTAAAGTTCGTCCCGAGAGTGTTTTTTTCGATTCCTTGGCGCAATCGTTTCATGCAAAATATTCCAACCTTGCGTTACGATGTTTCGGAAGCTATGACGAAAAACTCGGATAGATTTCAGCGTTTAAATCTGAAAGTTTGTCCCGAGAGTGTTTTTTTCGATTCCTTGGCGCAAACGTTTCATGCAAATTAATCTGACGTTGCATTACGATGTTTCGAAAGCGAAAGCGAAAAAATCTGATAGATTACAGCTTTTAAAACTTAAAGTTCGTCCCGAGAGTGTTTTTTTCGATTCCTTGGCGCAAACGTTTCATACAAAATATTCCAACCTAGCGTTACGATGTTTCGGGAGCTAAGACTAAAAACTCGGATAGATTTCAGCGTTTAAAACTGAAAGTTCGTCCAAAAGTGTTTTTTTCGATTCGTTGGCACATACGTTTCATTCAAAATATTCAAACGATGCATTACGATGTTTTGAAAGCTAAAACGAAAAACTCGGATAGATTTCAGCGTTTAAATCCGAAAGTTTGTCCCGAGAGTGTTTTTTTTTATTCCTTGGCGCAAACGTTTCATGCAAATTAATTCGACGTTGCATTACGATGTTTCGAAAGCTAAAACGAAAAACTCGGATAGATTACAGCTTTTAAAACTTAAAGTTCGTCCCGAGAGTGTTTTTTTCGATTCCTTGGCGCAAACGTTTCATACAAAATATTCCAACCTAGCGTTACGATGTTTCGGGCGCTAAGACTAAAAACTCGGATAGATTTCAGCGTTTAAAACTGAAAGTTCGTCCCAAAAGTGTTTTTTTCGATTCGTTGCGCACGCGTTTCTTTCAAAATATTCAAACGATGCATTATGATGTTTCGAGAGCTAAAACAAAAAACTCGGATAGATTACAGCGTTTAAAACTTAAAGTTCGTCCCGAGAGTGTTTTTTTCGATTCCTTGGCGCAAACGTTTCATGCAAAATATTCCAACTTTGCATTACAATGTTTCGGGAGATAAGACGAAAAACTCGGATAGATTTCAACGTTTAATACCTAAAGTTCGTCCCGAGAGTGTTTTTTTCGATTCCTTGGCGCAAACGTTTCATGCAAAATATTCCAACCTAGCGTTACGATGGTTCGGGAGCTAAGACGAAAAACTAGGATAGATTTCAGCGTTTAAAACCGAAAGTTCGTCTTAAAAGTGTTTTTTTCGATTGCTTGGCGCATACGTTTCATTATGAATATTCAAACAATGCATTACGATGTTTCGAGAGCTAAAACGAAAAACTTGAATTGATTACAACGTTTAAAACGTAAAGTTCGTCACGAGAGTGTTTTTTTCGATTCCTTGGCGCAAACGTTTCATGCGAAATATTCCAACCTTGCGTTACGATGTTTCGGGAGCTAAGACGAAAAACTCAGATAGATTTCAAATGATTAAACCGAAAGTTCGTCCCAACAATGTTTTTTTCGATTCGTTGGCGCATACGTTTTATTCAAAACATTCAAACGATGCATTACGATGTTTCGAGAGCTAAAACGAAAAACTCGGATAGATTCGACGTTTAAAACTTAAAGTTCGTCCCGAGAGTGTTTTTTTCGATTCCTTGGCGCAAACGTTTCATGCAAAATATTCCAACCTTGCGTTACGATGTTTCGGAAGCTATGACGAAAAACTCGGATAGATTTCAGCGTTTAAATCCGAAAGTTTGTCCAGAGAGTTTTTTTTTCGATTCCTTGGCGCAAACGTTTCATGCAAATTAATCCGACGTTGCATTACGATGTTTTGAAAGCTAAAACGAAAAACTCGGATAGATTACAGCTTTAAAAACTTAAAGTTCGTCCCGAGAGTGTTTTTTTCGATTCCTTGGCGCAAACGTTTCATACAAAATATTCCAACCTAGCGTTACGATGTTTCGGGAGCTAAGACTAAAAACTCGGATAGATTTCAGCGTTTAAAACTGAAAGTTCGTCCCAAAATTGTTTTTTTCGCTTCGTTGGCGCATACGTTTCATTCAAAATATTCAAACGATGTATTATGATGTTTCGAGAGCTAAAACGAAAAACTCGGATAGATTACAGCGTTTAAAACTTAAAGTTCGTCCCGAGAGTGTTTTTTTCGATTCCTTGGCGCAAACGTTTCATGCAAAATATTCCAACTTTGCATTACGATGTTTCGAGAGATAAGACGAAAAACTCGGATAGATTTCAACGTTTAAAACCTAAAGTTCGTCCCGAGAGTGTTTTTTTCGATTCCTTGGCGCAAACTGTAACGACCCAGTTTTCTATCCCGGTTCTCGAGGAGCTTCCGGTTCAGATTCAGTGGTTCGGTTGGGCCGTTAGAGCTGTTTGGACCCTTAGGGGCATTTTGGTCGTTTTGCTCCCTGGGCAAGATTTGTGGATTTTCGGGCTTGAGGCGGCTCCCCGCCTTTGTTGAGGCTTGTTTGTTTGTGGGTCATGAGTCCCGAGATGTTTGGGCTTTTCGTTTGGGAGTTCGTTTGTGATTTGGGTTTTGGGCAAAATGATGGTTGTTTGGGTGTTTCCTTCGGATTAGAGGGCCTTGATGATTGGTTTGGGAGGTTGATTTCCGTGAGTTTTGTTGTTTGGAAAGGTTGCTTCAGTCGGGTCTCGAAAGAGGAAGCCGAGAAATGAAATTTAAGGATTTTAAGGATTTTTGGAAAAATTGGAAAATGGATAAATTGGATTTATTTGGATAAGTTTGGAATTTAAATAAAAGAGAAAAAGAAAAGAAAAAAAAGGAAAAAATCCATTTTTCCACCATTTTTTCCCATTTCTCTCTCCTCCAGCCCGAGCCCCCCCTTGGCCCTCTCCTCCCTGCCCGAGCGCGCCCCTCTCCACCTGTCGCTTGACCCTACTCGCCCAAGCCCGCGTCGCCTGTGCCCCTGTGTCGCCCTGTGATTCGCCTCGCGCCAGTCCGTGTCGCCCAGATTGTGCCGAAGCTCACGCCGCGATGCCGCGTCGCCCAGCCTCGCACACTGCCGTGCCAGATCGAGTGCCCCGAGCCCGTCGCGTCCCTGTAGCGCCTCGTGTCGCTCGCGCCCGTGCGCACTGTTCCCTGTGCTTGCTTGCGAGCGCGCGCGCGCGCGCATGGCGTCCCATCATCAGAGCGCGCGCGCGCGCGCGGCGCCTCGCCTGCGTCGGCTTGCGCGCGCTGAGCTCGCGCCCAGCGCGCCGTTTCCTGCGCCCAGTGCGCCCCCTGCGCGCGCCCCACCTGCGCTGCGCCTGCCGCCGCCTTTGTGTCTTGGTTGGCCCGAGCCTTGTGGCTTCTCGGATGGTATTTCCGAGTCTTTTCTTCGTTGGGCCCGGATTTATTGGGTCTTTGGTTATGGATTTATTGGGCTGTTTATGTATTTGATTTGGGTGCTTTGTTTGATGTTCAGGCTGTTGGGATCGTCTAGAGGCTCGAGGATTCGCTCGTAGATTTATTATAATTATTGTTTTCTGCTTGTCCCAAGTAAGGATTTCTTACCGTGGTTGTGTGGACCTGCGATATATCTCGATATGCCTTGCTTGTTTCTTTGATTGTTATGAGCATGTTAGAGATAGAGCGATTGATTGAATTCTTGCTAGCATGTTTGCTGATTTTACATGTTAGTGCCATGCTAGGTTTGTTCACGGCATGCTTGTGATTCCCGCTTAAGTTGTAGTATCATGCTAGGTAATGTGATTTATGTCGAGTCATTGCTTGCTAGCCAGAATCATTGATTTTTGCTCTGTACTCTTAGATAGAGTTGTAGGGTTTGTCATCATCCAGAGGTGAGCGGACAAAACGTACTTTGTCCCTAGTAGCTCAGTCGGGAGTAAAGTGTGCGTAACATAACGTATCTTGCTACCCCCGACCCGCCGGTTGTGGACTTAGCTACCCACTCCGGCCAAAGCCTAGTTTGTAGCTGCTAGAGCGGAACCCCGCCAGCGGTGTAAGCCTACCTGGCCGGTTCTTAGCTTCAGTCGGTGGATCGGCTGCACGAGATGGCGCCGAGGGCCTCGCGCATCGTGATCAGTGACACCGCTTCAAGTCATAGGCATGCGTGCACGCCCGCGTAGTTTGCCCTTAGGCCCCCTCATTTACGCCGGTTTGAGAGCATGCGGTGTGTGCGCAAGACACCGCGCGTTAGTTGCGGTTCGGAGAGCTCCCCGGGCTAATGTTCGTGAGTACACCATTCCTTCCAATTTAGAGCCGGACTTGGGTACTCTCCGATAGTCCGGATGTATAGCGAGGGTATGAGGCCCTTGAGGACACCCATTGGGATTGGCTTTTGAGCTAATCAATTGGTCGAGGAGAAAGACCCTCGAGGGTGTCGGACATCTTGGGATCGGTTTTGAGTGATCAAATGGTGAGGAGAAAGACCCTCGGAGATGTCCCGGGATTGGTTATAAGAACCAATCATTAGCCGGAAGTAGGAGACTTCCGATGATTCCGAATCTTTCCTTATGAGCTCGTTGAGCTATAATCTGTGTTGATGGTCGTTTGCTTGCATGTTGAGGTGCTAGATGAAGGATGTATCGTATTGTACCCGGTTGGGGATTCTTCCGCGAGTATCTTTATACTCACCCTTATTTATCTTTCGGGTAACTTGGGACAACACCGGGATGGCGGCGGAGGAGCCGATTGATCATGGGGGAGCCGCCACTCTGTCTTTTATTGTTGCATTGTTTATTCAAACATGTAGATGGGACAGAGTCCTAGGGGAACATTGTTTAAAAAGTTGTTTAAATTGTATTGTATATTTTGATAAATCTTGGCGAGGATGTTTTACTTCGTTGGATGGTTTAAATGAAAAGCGTGGTTTATGTTTTAAGGGTTCCCCCTTCTCATATGTTTTGAATGGTTTTTAAATATGAGCACTAAACCGCTTGTTATCATATTTAACTTGCATGCTGAGTGAGAACCCCGGTTTAGGACCATGTTTTGGGTCGGGTTCGTCACACAAACGTTTCATGCAAAATATTCCAACCTAGCGTTACGATGGTTCGGGAGCTAAGACGAAAAACTCGGATAAATTTCAGCGTTTAAAACTGAAAGTTCGTCCCAAAAGTGTTTTTTTCGATTGCTTGGCGCATACGTTTCATTATGAATATCCAAACAATGCATTACGATGTTTCGAGAGCTAAAACGAAAAACTTGGATAGATTACAACGTTTAAAACTTAAAGTTAAATCACGAGTGTTTTTTCGATTCCTTGGCGCAAACATTTCATGCGAAATATTCCAACCTTGCGTTACGATGTTTCGGGAGCTAAGACGAAAAACTCGGATAGATTTCAGCGATTAAAACCGAAAGTTCGTCGCAACAATGTTTTTTTCGATTCGTTGGCGCATACGTTTTATTCAAAACATTCAAACGATGCATTACGATGTTTCGAGAGCTAAAACGAAAAACTCGGATAGATTACAACGTTTAAAACTTAAAGTTCGTCCCGAGAGTGTTTTTTTCGATTCCTTGGCGCAATCGTTTCATGCAAAATATTCCAACCTTGCGTTACGATGTTTCGGAAGCTATGACGAAAAACTCGGATAGATTTCAGCGTTTAAATCTGAAAGTTTGTCCCGAGAGTGTTTTTTCGATTCCTTGGCGCAAGCGTTTCATGCAAATTAATCGACGTTGCATTACGATGTTTCAAAGTTTAAAGTTTAAAAATCGATAGATTCTGACTTTTAAAACTTAAAGTTCGTCCCGAGAGTGTTTTTTTCGATTCCTTGGCGCAAACGTTTCATACAAAATATTCCAACCTAGCGTTACGATGTTTCGGGAGCTAAGACTAAAAACTCGGATAGATTTCAGCGTTTAAAACTGAAAGTTCGTCCAAAAGTGTTTTTTTCGATTCGTTGGCACATACGTTTCATTCAAAATATTCAAACGATGCATTACGATGTTTTGAAAGCTAAAACGAAAAACTCGGATAGATTTCAGCGTTTAAATCCGAAAGTTTGTCAGAGAGAGTTTTTTTATTCCTTGGCAAACGTTTCATGCAAATTAATTCGACGTTGCATTACGATGTTTCAAAGCTAAAACGAAAAACTCGGATAGATTTATGACTTTTAAAACTTAAAGTTCGTCCCGAGAGTGTTTTTTTCGATTCCTTGGCGCAAACGTTTCATACAAAATATTCCAACCTAGCGTTACGATGTTTCGGGCGCTAAGACTAAAAACTCGGATAGATTTCAGCGTTTAAAACTGAAAGTTCGTCCCAAAAGTGTTTTTTTCGATTCGTTGGCGCATACGTTTCTTTCAAAATATTCAAACGATGCATTATGATGTTTCGAGAGCTAAAACAAAAAACTCGGATAGATTACAGCGTTTAAAACTTAAAGTTCGTCCCGAGAGTGTTTTTTTCGATTCCTTGGCGCAAACGTTTCATGCAAAATATTCCAACTTTGCATTACAATGTTTCGGGAGATAAGACGAAAAACTCGGATAGATTTCAACGTTTAATACCTAAAGTTCGTCCCGAGAGTGTTTTTTTCGATTCCTTGGCGCAAACGTTTCATGCAAAATATTCCAACCTAGCGTTACGATGGTTCGGGAGCTAAGACGAAAAACTAGGATAGATTTCAGCGTTTAAAACCGAAAGTTCGTCTTAAAAGTGTTTTTTTCGATTGCTTGGCGCATACGTTTCATTATGAATATTCAAACAATGCATTACGATGTTTCGAGAGCTAAAACGAAAAACTTGAATTGATTACAACGTTTAAAAGCGTAAAGTTAAATCACGAGTGTTTTTTCGATTCCTTGGCGCAAACGTTTCATGCGAAATATTCCAACCTTGCGTTACGATGTTTCGGGAGCTAAGACGAAAAACTCAGATAGATTTCAGCGATTAAAACCGAAAGTTCGTCCCAACAATGTTTTTTTCGATTCGTTGGCGCATACGTTTTATTCAAAACATTCAAACGATGCATTACGATGTTTCGAGAGCTAAAACGAAAAACTCGGATAGATTCGACGTTTAAAACTTAAAGTTCGTCCCGAGAGTGTTTTTTTCGATTCCTTGGCGCAAACGTTTCATGCAAAATATTCCAACCTTGCGTTACGATGTTTCGGAAGCTATGACGAAAAACTCGGATAGATTTCAGCGTTTAAATCCGAAAGTTTGTCCCGAGAGTGTTTTTTTCGATTCCTTGGCGCAAACGTTTCATGCAAATTAATCCGACGTTGCATTACGATGTTTTGAAAGCTAAAACGAAAAACTCGGATAGATTACAGCTTTAAAAACTTAAAGTTCGTCCCGAGAGTGTTTTTTTCGATTCCTTGGCGCAAACGTTTCATACAAAATATTCCAACCTAGCGTTACGATGTTTCGGGAGCTAAGACTAAAAACTCGGATAGATTTATTTAAAGCGAAAGTTCGTCCCAAAATTGTTTTTTCGCTTCGTTGGCGCATACGTTTCATTCAAAATATTCAAACGATGTATTATGATGTTTCGAGAGCTAAAACGAAAAACTCGGATAGATTACAGCGTTTAAAACTTAAAGTTCGTCCCGAGAGTGTTTTTTTCGATTCCTTGGCGCAAACGTTTCATGCAAAATATTCCAACTTTGCATTACGATGTTTCGAGAGATAAGACGAAAAACTCGGATAGATTTCAACGTTTAAAACCTAAAGTTCGTCCCGAGAGTGTTTTTTTCGATTCCTTGGCGCAAACTGTAACGACCCAGTTTTCTATCCCGGTTCTCGAGGAGCTTCCGGTTCAGATTCAGTGGTTCGGTTGGGCCGTTAGAGCTGTTTGGACCCTTAGGGGCATTTTGGTCGTTTTGCTCCCTGGGCAAGATTTGTGGATTTTCAGGGCTTCGAGGCAGCTCCTGCCTTTGTTGAGGCTTGTTTGTTGTGGGCTGCGAGTCCCGAGATGTTTGGGCTTTTCGTTTGGGAGTTCGTTTGTGATTTGGGTTTTGGGCAAAATGATGGTTGTTTGGGTGTTTCCTTCGGGATTCGAGCCGGGCCTTCAGTATTGGTTTGGGAGGTTGATTTCCGTGAGTTTTGTTGTTTGGAAAGGTTGCTTCAGTCGGGTCTCGAAAGAGGAAGCCGAGAAATGAAATTTAAGGATTTTAAGGATTTTTGGAAAAATTGGAAAATGGATAAATTGGATTTATTTGGATAAGTTTGGAATTTAAATAAAAGAGAAAAAGAAAAGAAAAAAAAGGAAAAAATCCATTTTTCCACCATTTTTTCCCATTTCTCTCTCCTCCAGCCCGAGCCCCCCCTTGGCCCTCTCCTCCCTGCCCGAGCGCCCCAGCTCTCCCCCCTGGTCGCCCAGCCCTACTCGCCCAAGCCCGCGTCGCCCAGGCCCCTGTGTCGCCCAGATTCGCCTCGCCAGTCCGTGTCGCCGATCAGGCCGAAGCTACGCACGCGATGCCGCGTCGCCAGCCTCGCACTGCTGCCGTGCGATCGAGTGCCCCGAGCCCGTCGCGCCCTCAGTAGCGCCTCGTGTCGCTCGCGCCCGCGCGCCTTATTCCTGCATGCTTGCGAGCGCGCGCCGCGCGCGCCGTCCACTGTGCCGAGCCGCGCCGCGCGCGTGCGCCGCGCGCCTCTCGTCCCGGCTTGCGCGCGCCTACTCCGCGCTTCTGGCGCCCGTTTCCTGCGCCCAGTGGCGCCCGACCCTGCGCCCGCCCACTTTGCCTGCGCCACTTCGCCCTGTTGTGTCTTTGGTTGGCCCGAGCCTTGTGGCTTCTCGGATGGTATTTCCCGAGTCTTTTCTTCGTTGGGCCCGGATTTATTGGTTTGCTGGTTATGGATTTATTGGAAATTCATTTATGTATTTGATTTGGGTGCTTTGTTTGATGTTCAGGCTGTTCGGGATCGTCTAGAGGCTCGAGGATTCGCTCGTAGATTTATTATAATTATTGTTTTCTGCTTGTCCCAAGTAAGGATTTCTTACCGTGGTTGTGTGGACCCTGCGATATATCTCGATATGCCTTGCTTGTTTCTTTGATTGTTATGAGCATGTTAGAGATAGAGCGATTGATTGAATTCTTGCTAGCATGTTTGCTGATTTTACATGTTAGTGCCATGCTAGGTTTGTTCACACAAAGCATGCTTGTGATTCCTGCTTAAGTTGTAGTATCATGCTAGGTAATGTGATTTATGTCAGTCATTGCTTGCTAGCCAGGAATCATTGATTTTTGCTCTGTACTCTTAGATAGAGTTGTAGGGTTTGTCATCATCCAGAGGCTGAGCGGACAAAACGTACTTTGTCCCTAGTAGCTCAGGTCGGGAGTAAAGTGTGCGTAACATAACGTATCTTGCTACCCCCGACCCGCGGTTGTGGACTTAGCTACCCACTCCGGCCAAAGCCTAGTTTGTAGCCTGCTAGAGCGGAACCCTGCCAACGGTGTAAGCCTACCTTGGCCGGTTCTTAGCTTCAGTCGGTGGATCAGTGCCGCATGAGATGAGCGCCGAGGGCCTCGCGCATCGTGATCGGTGACACCGCTTCCAAGTCATAGGCATGCGCACTGCCCGCGTAGTTTGCCCTTAGGCCCCTCATTTACGCCGGTTTGAGAGAGCATGCGGTGTGCGCGACACGCCGCGTTAGTTGCTTGTTCGGAGAGCTCCCGGGCTAATGTTCGTGAGTACACCATTCCTTCCAATTTAGAGCCAGACTTCGGGTACTCTCCCGATAGTCCAGATGTATAGCGAGGGTATGAGGCCCTTGAGGACACCCATTGGGATTGGCTTTTGAGCTAATCAATTGGTCGAGGGAGAAAGACCCTCGAGGGTGTCGGACATCTTGGGATCGGTTTTTGAGTGATCAAATGGTGAGGAGAAAGACCTCGGAGATGTCCGGGATTGGTTATAAGAACCAATCATTAGGTAGGAAGTAGGAGACTTCCGATGATTCCAGATCTTTCCTTATGAGCTCGTTGAGCTATAATCTGTGTTGATGGCTGTTTGCTTGCATGTTGAGGTGCTAGATGAAGGATGTATCGTATTGTACCCCGGTTGGGGATTCTTACTGAGTATCTTTATACTCACCCTTATTTATCTTTCAGGTAACTTGGGACAACACCAGGATGGCAGCGGAGGGAGCTGATTGATCATGGGGAGCCGCCGCCACTCTGTCTTTTATTGTTGCATTGTTTATTCAAAGATGTAGATGGACAGAGTCCTAGGGGAACATTGTTTAAAAAGTTGTTTAAATTGTATTGTATATTTTGATAAATACTGGCCAGGATGTTTTACTTCGTTGGATGGTTTAAATGAAAACTGTGGTTTATGTTTTAAGGGTTCCCCCTTCTCATATGTTTTGAATGGTTTTTAAATATGAGCACTAAACCGCTTGTTATCATATTTAACTTGCATCTTTGAGTGAGAACCCGGTTTAGGACCATGTTTTGGGTCGGGTTCGTCACACAAACGTTTCATGCAAAATATTCCAACCTAGCGTTACGATGGTTCGGGAGCTAAGACGAAAAACTCGGATAAATTTCAGCGTTTAAAACTGAAAGTTCGTCCCAAAAGTGTTTTTTTCGATTGCTTGGCGCATACGTTTCATTATGAATATCCAAACAATGCATTACGATGTTTCGAGAGCTAAAACGAAAAACTTGGATAGATTACAACGTTTAAAACTTAAAGTTAAATCACGAGAGTGTTTTTTTCGATTCCTTGGCGCAAACATTTCATGCGAAATATTCCAACCTTGCGTTACGATGTTTCGGGAGCTAAGACGAAAAACTCGGATAGATTTCAGCGATTAAAACCGAAAGTTCGTCCCAACAATGTTTTTTTCGATTCGTTGGCGCAAACGTTTTATTCAAAACATTCAAACGATGCATTACGATGTTTCGAGAGCTAAAACGAAAAACTCGGAGAGATTACAACGTTAAAAACTTAAAGTTCGTCCGAGAGTGTTTTTTCGATTCCTTGGCGCAATCGTTTCATGCAAAATATTCCAACCTTGCGTTACGATGTTTCGGAAGCTATGACGAAAAACTCGGATAGATTTCAGCGTTTAAATCTGAAAGTTTGTCCCGAGAGTGTTTTTTTCGATTCCTTGGCGCAAACGTTTCATGCAAATTAATCTGACGTTGCATTACGATGTTTCAAAGCTAAAGCGAAAAATCGGATAGATTCTGACTTTTAAAACTTAAAGTTCGTCCCGAGAGTGTTTTTTCGATTCCTTGGCGCAAGCGTTTCATACAAAATATTCCAACCTAAGCGTTACGATGTTTGGGAGCTAAGACTAAAAACTCGGATAGATTTATTTAAAAGCGAAAGTTCGTCCAAAAGTGTTTTTTTCGATTCGTTGGCACATACGTTTCATTCAAAACATTCAAACGATGCATTACGATGTTTCGAGAGCTAAAACGAAAAACTTGGATAGATTACAGCGTTTAAAACTTAAAGTTCGTCCCGAGAGTGTTTTTTTCGATTCATTGGCGCAAACGTTTCATGCAAAATATTCCAACTTTGCATTACGATGTTTCGTGAGATAAGACGAAAAACTCGGATAGATTTCAACGTTTAAAACCTAAAGTTCGTCCCAAGAGTGTTTTTTTCGATTCCTAGGCGCAAATGTTTCATGCAAAATATTCCAACCTAGCGTTACGATGTTTCGAGAGCTAAGACGAAAAACTCGGATAGATTTCAGCGTTTAAAACCAAAAGTTCGTCCCTAAAGTGTTTTTTTCGATTGCTTGACGCATACGTTTCATTATGAATATTCAAACAATGCATTACGATGTTTCGAGAGCTAAAACGAAAAACTTAGATAGATTACAACGTTTAAAGCTTAAAGTTCGTTACGAGAGTGTTTTTTTCGATTCCTTGGCGCAAACGTTTCATGCGAAATATTCCAACCTGCGTTACGATGTTTCAGGAGCTAAGACGAAAAACTGGGATAGATTTCAGCGTTTAAAACCGAAAGTTCGTCCCAACAATGTTTTTTTCGATTCGTTGGTGCATACGTTTTATTCAAAACATTCAAACGATGCATTACGATGTTTCGAGAGCTAAAACGAAAAACTCGGATAGATTACAACGTTTAAAACTTAAAGTTCGCCCCGAGAGTGTTTTTTTCGATTCCTTGGAGCAAACGTTTCATGCAAAATATTCCAACCTTGCGTTACGATGTTTTGGAAGCTAAGACGAAAAACCCGGATAGATTTCAGCGTTTAAATCTGAAAGTTCGTCCTGAGAGTGTTTTTTTCGATTCCTTGGCGCAAACGTTTCATGCAAATTAATCCAATGTTGCATTACGATGTTTCGATAGCTAAAACGAAAAAATCGGATAGATTACAGCGTTTAAAACTTAAAGTTCGTCCCGAGAGTTTTTTTTTCGATACTTGGCGCAAACGTTTCATACAAAATATTCCAACATAGCGTTACGATGTTTCGGGCGCTAAGACTAAAAACTCGGATAGATTTCAGCGTTAAAACTGAAAGTTCGTCCCAAAAGTGTTTTTTTCGATTCCTTGGCACAAACGTTTCATGCGAAATATTCCAACCTTGCGTTACGATGTTTCGTGAGCTAAGATGGAAAACTCGGATAGATTTCAGCGATTAAAACCGAAAGTTCGTCCCAACAATGTTTTTTTCGATTCGTTGGCGCATACGTTTTATTCAAAACATTCAAACGATGCATTACGATGTTTCGAGAGCTAAAACGAAAACTCGGATAGATTACAACGTTTAAAACTTAAAGATCGTCCCGAGAGTGTTTTTTTCGATTCCTTGGCGCAAACGTTTCATGCAAAATATTCCAACCTTGCGTTACGATGTTTCAGAAGCTAAGACGAAAAACTTCGGATAGATTTTAGCGTTTAAATCGAAAGTTCGTCCCAGAGTGTTTTTTCGATTCCTTGGCGCAAGCGTTACATGCAAATTAATCCAACGTTGTATTACGATGTTTCGAAAGCTAAAACGAAAAACTCGGATAGATTACAGCGTTTAAAACATAAAGTTCGTCCCGAGAGTGTTTTTTTCGATTCCTTGGCGCAAACGTTTCATACAAAATATTCCAACCTAGCGTTACGATGTTTCGGGAGCTAAGACTAAAAACTCGGATAGATTTCAGCGTTTAAAACTGAAAGTTCGTCCCAAAAGTGTTTTTTTCGATTCGTTGGCGCATACGTTTCATTCAAAATATTCAAACGATGCATTATGATGTTTGAGATCTAAAAGCGAAAAACTTGGATAGATTACAGCGTTTAAAACTTAAAGTTCGTCCCAAGAGTGTTTTTTTCGATTCCTTGGCGCAAACGTTTCATGCAAAATATTCCAACTTTGCATTACGATGTTTCGGGAGATAAGACGAAAAACTCGGATAGATTTCAACGTTTAAAACCTAAAGTTCGTCCCGAGAGTGTTTTTTTCGATTCCTTGGCGCAAATGTTTCATGCAAAATATTCCAACCTAGCGTTACGATGTTTGAGAGCTAAAGACGAAAAACTCGGATAGATTTCAGCGTTTAAAACCGAAAGTTCGTCCCAAAAGTGTTTTTTTCGATTGCTTGGCGCATACGTTTCATTATGAATATTCAAACAATGCATTACGATGTTTCGAGAGCTAAAACGAAAAACTTGGATAGATTACAACGTTTAAAACTTAAAGTTCGTCACAAGAGTGTTTTTTCGATTCCTTGGCGCAAACGTTTCATGCGAAATATTCCAACCTGCGTTACGATGTTTCAGGAGCTAAGACGAAAAACTCGGATAGATTTCAGCGTTTAAAACCGAAAGTTCGTCCCAAAAGTGTTTTTTTCGATTCGTTGGCGCATACGTTTCATTCAAAATATTCAAACGATGCATTATGATGTTTCGAGAGCTAAAACGAAAAACTTGGATAGATTACAACGTTTAAAACTTAAAGTTCGTCACGAGAGTGTTTTTTCGATTCCTTGGCGCAAACATTTCATGCGAAATATTCCAACCTTGCGTTACGATGTTTCGGGAGCTAAGACGAAAAACTCGGATAGATTTCAGCGATTAAAACCGAAAGTTCGTCCCAACAATGTTTTTTTCGATTCGTTGGCGCATACGTTTTATTCAAAACATTCAAACGATGCATTACGATGTTTCGAGAGCTAAAATGAAAAACTCGGATAGATTACAACGTTTAAAACTTAAAGTTCGTCCCGAGAGTGTTTTTTTCGATTCCTTGGCGCAAACGTTTCATGAAAAATATTTCAACCTTGCGTTACGATGTTTCGGAAGCTATGACGAAAAACTCGAATAGATTTCAGCGTTTAAATCCGAAAGTTCGTCCCGAGAGTGTTTTTTTCGATTCCTTGGCGCAAATGTTTCATGCAAATTAATCCGACGTTGCATTACGATGTTTCGAAAGCTAAAACGAAAAACTCGGATAGATTACAACTTTTAAAACATAAAGTTCGTCCCGAGAGTGTTTGTTTCGATTCCTTGGCGCAAACGTTTCATACAAAATATTCCAACCTAGCGTTACGATGTTTCGGGAGCTAAGACTAAAAACTCGGATAGATTTCAGCGTTTAAAACTGAAAGTTCGTCCCAAAAGTGTTTTTTTCGATTCGTTGGCGCATACGTTTCATTCAAAATATTCAAACGATGCATTATGATGTTTCGAGAGCTAAAACGAAAAACTCGGATAGATTACAGCGTTTAAAACTTAAAGTTCGTCCCGAGAGTGTTTTTTTCGATTCCTTGGCGCAAACGTTTCATGCAAAATATTCCAACTTTGCATTACGATGTTTCGGGAGATAAGACGAAAAACCCGGATAGATTTCAACGTTTAAAACCTAAAGTTCGTCCCGAGAGTGTTTTTTTCGATTCCTTGGGGCAAACGTTTCATGCAAAATATTCCAACCTAGCGTTACGATGGTTCGGGAGCTAAGACGAAAAACTCGGATAGATTTCAGCGTTTAAAACCGAAAGTTCGTCCCAAAAGTGTTTTTTTCGATTGCTTGGCGCATACGTTTCATGCAAATTAATCCGACGTTGCATTACGATGTTTCGAAAGCTAAAACGAAAAACTCGGATAGATTACAGCTTTTAAAACATAAAGTTCGTCCCGAGAGTGTTTTTTTCGATTCCTTGGCGCAAACGTTTCATGCGAAATATTCCAACCTTGCGTTACGATTTTTCAGGAGCTAAGACGAAAAACGCGGATAGATTTCAGCGTTTAAAACCGAAAGTTCGTCCCAACAATGTTTTTTTCGATTCGTTGGCGCATACGTTTTATTCAAAACATTCAAACGATGCATTACGATGTTTCGAGAGCTAAAACGAAAAACTCGGATAGATTACAACGTTTAAAACTTAAAGTTCGTCCCGAGAGTGTTTTTTTCGATTCCTTGGCGCAAACGTTTCATGCAAAATATTCCAACCTTGCGTTACGATGTTTCAGAAGCTAAGACGAAAAACTCGGATAGATTTCAGCGTTTAAATCCGAAAGTTCGTCCAGAGAGTGTTTTTTCGATTCCTTGGCGCAAACGTTACATGCAAATTAATCCAACGTTGTATTACGATGTTTCGAAAGCTAAAACGAAAAACTCGGATAGATTACAACGTTTAAAACATAAAGTTCGTCCCGAGAGTGTTTTTTTCGATTCCTTGGCGCAAACGTTTCATACAAAATATTCCAACCTAGCGTTACGATGTTTCGGGAGCTAAGACTAAAAACTCGGATAGATTTCAGCGTTTAAAACTGAAAGTTCGTCCCAAAAGTGTTTTTTTCGATTCGTTGGCGCATACGTTTCATTCAAAATATTCAAACGATGCATTATGATGTTTCGAGATCTAAAACGAAAAACTTGGATAGATTACAGCGTTTAAAACTTAAAGTTCGTCCCAAGAGTGTTTTTTTCGATTCCTTGGCGCAAACGTTTCATGCAAAATATTCCAACTTTGCATTACGATGTTTCGTGAGATAAGACGAAAAACTCGGATAGATTTCAACGTTTAAAACCTAAAGTTCGTCCCGATAGTGTTTTTTTCGATTCCTAGGCGCAAATGTTTCATGCAAAATATTCCAACCTAGCGTTACGATGTTTCGAGAGCTAAGACGAAAAACTCGGATAGATTTCAGCGTTTAAAACCGAAAGTTCGTCCCTAAAGTGTTTTTTTCGATTGCTTGACGCATACGTTTCATTATGAATATTCAAACAATGCATTACGATGTTTCGAGAGCTAAAACGAAAAACTTAGATAGATTACAACGTTTAAAGCTTAAAGTTCGTTACGAGAGTGTTTTTTTCGATTCCTTGGCGCAAACGTTTCATGCAAAATATTCCAACTTTGCATTACGATGTTTCGTGAGATAAGACGAAAAACTCGGATAGATTTCAACGTTTAAAACTTAAAGTTCATCCCGAGACTGTTTTTTTCGATTCCTTGGCGCAAACGTTTCATGCAAAATATTCCAACCTTGCGTTACGATGTTTTGGAATCTAAGACGAAAAACTCGGATAGATTTCAGCGTTTAAATCCGAAAGTTCGTCCTGAGAGTGTTTTTTTCGATTCCTTGGCACAAACGTTTCATGCAAATTAATCCAACGTTGCATTACGATGTTTCGAAAGCTAAAACGAAAAACTCGGATAGATTACAGCTTTTAAAACATAAAGTTCGTCCCGAGAGTGTTTTTTTCGATTCCTTGGCGCAAACGTTTCATGCAAAATATTCCAACCTAGCGTTACGATGTTTCGGGAGCTAAGACGAAAAACTCGGATAGATTT